>OZ010645.1:37985088-38090366 GCA_963932195.1 Empis livida
GGGAAAGGGAAAAAAGAAAAATAAAGTTATTTGAAATATTTTGGTTTTCTGTTTTTGTCCTTATTTCGCACCCAAATAACGGGAAAAAAAGAAAAAAAAAGTTATCTGAAATATTCTGGTTTTCTGTTTTTGTCCTTATTTTGCACCTAAAGAACGGGAAAAAAGAAAAATAAAGTTATTTAAAATATTTTGGTTTTCTGTGTTTGTCCTTATTTTGCACTCAAATAACGGGAAAAAAGAAAAAAAAAGTTATATGAAATATTTTGGTTTTCTGTATTTGTCCTTATTTGCACCTAAATAATTGGAAAAAAGAAAAAAAAAAGTTTTCTGAAATATTTCGATTTTCTGTTTTTCTCCTTATTTTGCACCTAAATCACGGGAAATAAGAAAAAAAAAGTTATCTGAAATATTTTGGTTTTCTGTATTTGTCCTTATTTTGCACCTCAAGAACGGGAAAAAAGAAAAATAAAGTTATTTGAAATATTTTGATTTTCTGTTTTTGTCCCTATTTTGCACCGAAATAACGGGGAAAAAGAAAAAAAAAGTTATCTAAAATATTTTGGTTTTCTGTTTTTTCCTTATTTGCACCTAAATAATGGGAAAAAAGAAAAAAAAAGTTTTCTGAAATATTTCGATTTTCTGTTTTTCTCCTTATTTTGCACCTAAATCACCGGAAATAAGAAAAAAAAGTTATCTGAAATATTTTGATTTTCTATTTTTCTCCTTATTTTGCACCTAAATAACGGGAAATAAAAAAAATAAAGTTATCTGAAATATTTTGGTTTTCTGTTTTTGTCCTTATTTTGCACCCAAATAACGGGAAAAAAGAAAATAATAGTTGTCTGAAACATTTTGGTGTTCTGTTTTTGTCCTTATTTTGCATAAAGTTATCTGAAATATTTTGGTTTTCTGTTTTTGTCCTTATTTTGCACCTAAATAACGGGAAATAAGAAAAAAAAAGTTATTTGAAATATTTTGGTTTTCTGTTTTTGTCCTTATTTTGCACAGAAATAACGGGAAAAAGAAAAAAAAAGTTATCTAAAATATTTTAGTTTTCTGTTTTTCTCCTTATTTTGCACATAAATAACGGGAAATAAGACAAAAAAAGTTATCTGAAATATTTTGGTTTTCTGTTTTTGTCCTTATTTTGCACCTAAATATCGGGAAAAAAGAAAAATAAAGTTATTTGAAATATTTTGGTTTTCTGTTTTTGTCCTTATTTCGCACCCAAATAACGGGAAAAAAAGAAAAAAAAAGTTATCTGAAATATTCTGGTTTTCTGTTTTTGTCCTTATTTGGCACCTAAAGAACGGGAAAAAAGAAAAATAAAGTTATTTGAAATATTTTGATTTTCTGTTTTTGCCCTTATTTTGCACCGAAATAACGGGGAAAAAGATAAAAAAAGTTATCTAAAATATTTTGGTTTTCTGTTTTTTCCTTATTTGCACCTAAATAATTGGAAAAAAGAAAAAAAAAGTTTTCTGAAATATTTCGATTTTCTGTTTTTCTCCTTATTTTGCACCTAAATCACGGGAAATAAGAAAAAAAAAGTTATCTGAAATATTTTGGTTTTCTGTATTTGTCCTTATTTGCACCTCAAGAACGGGAAAAAATAAAAATAAAGTTATTTGAATTATTTTGATTTTCTGTTTTGTCCCTATTTTGCACCGAAATAACGGGGAAAAAGAAAAAAAAGTTATCTAAAATATTTTGGTTTTCCGATTTTTCCTTATTTGCACCTAAATAATGGGAAAAAAGAAAAAAAAAGTTTTCTGAAATATTTCGATTTTCTGTTTTTCTCCTTATTTTGCACCTAAATCACCGGAAATAAGAAAAAAAAAGTTATCTGAAATATTTTGATTTTCTATTTTTCTCCTTATTTTGCACCTAAATAACTGGAAATAAAAAAAATAAAGTTATTTGAAATATTTTGGTTTTCTGTTTTTGTCCTTATTTTGCACCCAAATAACGGGAAAAAAGAAAAAAAAAGTTATCTGAAATATGTTGGTGTTTTGTTTTTGTCCTTATTTTGCACCTAAATAACGGGAAATAAGAAAAAAAAAGTTATCTGAAATATTTTGAATTTTTGTGTTTCTCCTTATTTTGCACATAAATAACGGGAAATAAGACAAAAAAAAGTTATCTGAAATATTTTGGTTTTCTGTATTTGTCCTTATTTTGCACCTAAATATCGGCAAAAAAGAAAAATAAAGTTATTTGAAATATTTTGGTTTTGTGTTTTTATCCTTATTTCGCACCCAAATAACGGGAAAAAAAGAAAAAAAAAGTTATCTGAAATATTCTGGTTTTCTGTTTTTGTCCTTATTTTGCACCTAAAGAACGAGAAAAAAGAAAAATAAAGTTATTTGAAATATTTTGGTTTTCAGTGTTTGTCCTTATTTTGCACTCAAATAACGGGAAAAGAGAAAAAAAAAGTTATATGAAATATTTTGGTTTTCTGAATTTGTCCTTATTTTGCACCTCAAGAACGGGAAAAAAGAAAAATAAAGTTATTTGAAATATTTTAATTTTCTGTTTTTGTCCCTATTTCGCACCGAAATAACGGGGAAAAAGAAAAAAAAAGTTATGTAAAATATTTTGGTTTTCTGTTTTTCCTTATTTGCACCTAAATAATGGTAAAAAAGAAAAAAAAAGTTTTCTGACATATTTCGATTTTCTGTTTTTCTATTTATTTTGGCACCTAAATAACGGGAAAAAAAGCAAAAAAAAGTTATCTGAAATATTTTGGTTTCTTGTTTTTGTCCTTATTTTGCACCTAAATAACGGGAAATAAGAAAAAAGAAAGTTATCTGAAATATTTTGATTTTCTGTTTTTCTCCTTATTTTGCACATAAATAACGGGAAATAAGACAAAAAAAAGTTATCTGAAATATTTTGGTGTTCTGTTTTTGTCCGTATTTTGCATCTAAATAACGTGAAAAAGGAAAAATAAAGTTATTTGAAATATTTTGGTTTTTTTTTTTGTCCTTATTTTGCACCTAAATAACTGGAAAAAAGAAAAATAAAGTTATTTGAAATATTTTGATTTTCTGTTTTTGTCCTTATTTTGCATCCACATAACGGGAAAAAAGAAAGAAAAAGTTATCTGAAATATGTTGGTGTTTTGTTTTTGTACTTATTTTGCACCTAAATAACGGGAAATAAGAAAAAAAAAGTTATCTGCAATAGTTTGATTTTCTGTTTTTCTCCTTATTTTGCACCTAAATAACGGGGCAAAAAAAAATAAAGCTATTTGAAATATTTTGGTTTTCTGTTTTTGTCCTTATTTTGCACCCCAATAACGGGAAAAAAGAAAAAAAAGTTATCTGAAATATTTTGGTGTTCTGTTTTTGTCCTAATTTTGCACCTAAATAACGGGAAAAAAAAGAAAAATAAAGTCATTTGAAATATTTTGATTTTCTGTTTTTGTCCTTATTTTGCATCCACATAACGGGAAAAAAGAAAGAAAAAGTTATCTGAAATATGTTGGTGTTTTGTTTTTGTCCTTATTTTGCACCTAAATAACGGGGAAAAAAAAAATAAAGCTATTTGAAATATTTTGGTTTTCTGTTTTTGTCCTTATTTTGCACCCCAATAACGGGAAAAAAGAAAAAAAAGTTATCTGAAATATTTTGGTGTTCTGTTTTTGTCCTAATTTTGCACCTAAATAACGGGAAAAAAAAGAAAAATAAAGTCATTTGAAATATTTTGATTTTCTGTTTTTGTCCTTATTTTGCATCCACATAACGGGAAAAAAGAAAGAAAAAGTTATCTGAAATATGTTGGTGTTTTGTTTTTGTCCTTATTTTGTACCTAAATAACGGGAAATAAGAAAAAAAAAGTTATCTGAAATATTTTGATTTTCTGTTTTTCTCCTTATTTTGCACATAAATAACGGGAAATAAGACAAAAAAAAGTTATCTGAAATATTTTGGTTTTCTGTTTTTGTCCTTATTTTGCACCTAAATAACGGGAAAAAAGAAAAATAAAGTTATTTGTAATATTTTGGTTTTCTGTTTTTGTCCTTATTTCGCACCCAAATAACGGGAAAAAAAGAAAAAAAAAGTTATTTGAAATATTCTGGTTTTCTGTTTTTGTCCTTATTTTGTACCTAAATAACGGGAAATAAGAAAAAAAAAGTTATCTGAAATATTTTGATTTTCTGTTTTTCTCCTTATTTTGCACATAAATAACGGGAAATAAGACAAAAAAAAGTTATCTGAAATATTTTGGTTTTCTGTATTTGTCCTTATTTGCACCTAAATAATTGGAAAAAAGAAAAAAAAAAGTTTTCTGAAATATTTCGATTTTCTGTTTTTCTCCTTATTTTGCACCTAAATCACGGGAAATAAGAAAAAAAAAGTTATCTGAAATATTTTGGTTTTCTGTATTTGTCCTTATTTTGCACCTCAAGAACGGGAAAAAAGAAAAATAAAGTTATTTGAAATATTTTGATTTTCTGTTTTTGTCCCTATTTTGCACCGAAATAACGGGGAAAAAGAAAAAAAAAGTTATCTAAAATATTTTGGTTTTCTGTTTTTTCCTTATTTGCACCTAAATAATGGGAAAAAAGAAAAAAAAAGTTTTCTGAAATATTTCGATTTTCTGTTTTTCTCCTTATTTTGCACCTAAATCACCGGAAATAAGAAAAAAAAGTTATCTGAAATATTTTGATTTTCTATTTTTCTCCTTATTTTGCACCTAAATAACGGGAAATAAAAAAAATAAAGTTATCTGAAATATTTTGGTTTTCTGTTTTTGTCCTTATTTTGCACCCAAATAACGGGAAAAAAGAAAATAATAGTTGTCTGAAACATTTTGGTGTTCTGTTTTTGTCCTTATTTTGCATAAAGTTATCTGAAATATTTTGGTTTTCTGTTTTTGTCCTTATTTTGCACCTAAATAACGGGAAATAAGAAAAAAAAAGTTATTTGAAATATTTTGGTTTTCTGTTTTTGTCCTTATTTTGCAGCTAAATAACGGAAAAAGAGAAAAAAAAGTTATCTGAAATATTTTAGTTTTCTGTTTTGTCTTTATTTTGCATCTAAATAACGGGACATAAGAAAAATAAAGTTATCTAAAATATTTTGGTTTTCTGTTTCTGTCCTTATTTTGCACAGAAATAACGGGAAAAAGAAAAAAAAAGTTATCTAAAATATTTTAGTTTTCTGTTTTGTCCTTATTTTGCACCAAAATAATGGGAAAAAAGAAAAAAAAGTTATCTGAAATATTTTGATTTTCTGTTTCTGTCCTTATTTTGCACAGAAATAACTAGAAAAAAGAACAAAAATGTTATCTGAAATATTTTAGTTTTCTGTTTTGTCTTTATTTTGCACTTAAATAACGGGAAAAAAGAAAAATAAAGTTATTTGAAATATTTTGGTTTTCTGTTTTTGTCCTTATTTTGGACCCAAATAACGGCAAAAAAGAAAAAAAAAGTTATCTGAAATATTTTGATTTTCTGTTTTTGTCCTTATTTTGCACCTAAATAACTGGAAAAAAGAAAAATAAAGTTATTTGAAATATTTTGGTTTTCTGTTTTTGTCCTTATTTTCCACATAAATCACGGGAAATAAGAAAAAAAAAAGTAATCTGAAATATTTTGATTTTGTATCTGAAATATTTTGCTTTTCTGTTTTTGTCCTTATTTTGCACCTAAATAACGGGAAAAAAGAAAAAAAAAATTTTTGAAATATTTTGGTTTTCTGTTTTTGTCCTTATTTTGCAGCTAAATAACGGGAAAAGAGAAAAAAAAGTTATCTGAAATATTTTGGTTTTCTGTTTTTGTCCTTATTTTGCACCTAAAGAACGGGAAAAAAGAAAAATAAAGTTATTTGAAATATTTTGGAACGGGAAAAAAGAAAAATAAAGTTATTTGAAATATTTTGATTTTCTGTTTTTGTCCCTATTTTGCACCGAAATAATGGGAAAAAAGAAAAAAAAAGTTTTCTGAAATATTTCGATTTTCTGTGTTTCTCCTTATGTTGCACCTAAATCACCGGAAATAAGAAAAATAAAGTTATCTAAAATATTTTGGTTTTCTGTTTTTGTCCTTACTTTGCACCTAAATAACGGGAAAAAAGAAAAAAAAAGTTATTTGAAATATTTGGGTTTTCTGTTTTTGTCCTTATTTTGCAGCTAAATAACGGGAAAAAAGAAAAATAAAGTTATGTGAAATATTTTGGTTTTCTGTTTTTGTCCTTATTTTGCACGCATATAACGGGAAAATAGAAAATAATAGTTGTCTGAAACATTTTGGTGTTCTGTTTTTGTCCTTATTTTGTACCCAAATAACGGGAAAAAAGAAAAAAAAAGTTACCTGAAATATTTTGGTGTTCTGTTTTTGTCCTTATTTTGCACCTAAATAACGGGAAATAAGAAAAATAAAGTTATCTGAAATATTTTGGTTTTCTGTTTTTGTCCTTATTTTGCACCTAAATAACGGGAAAAAAGAAAAAAAAAGTTATTTGAAATATTTTGGTTTTCTGTTTTTGTCCTTATTTTGCAGCTAAATAACGGGAAAAGAGAAAAAAAAGTTATCTGAAATATTTTGGTTTTCTGTTTTTGTCCTTATTTTGCACCCAAATAACGGGAAAAAAGAAAATAATAGTTGTCTGAAACATTTTGGTGTTATGTTTTTGTCCTTATTTTGCACCCAAATAACGGGAAAAAAGAAAAATAAAGTTATCTAAAATATTTTGGTTTTCTGTTTTTGTCCTTACTTTGCACCTAAATAACGGGAAAAAAGAAAAAAAAAGTTATTTGAAGTATTTTGGTTTTCTGTTTTGTCCTTTTTTGCACCTAAATAATGGGAAAAAAGAAAAAAAAAGTTATCTGAAATATTTAGATTTTCTGTTTTTCTCCTTATTTTGCACCTAAATAACGGGAAATAAGCAAAAAAAAAGTTATCTGAAATATTTTGGTTTTCTGTTTTTGTCCTTATTTTGCATCTAAATAACGGGAAAAAAGAAAAATAAAGTTATTTGAAATATTTTGGTTTTCTGTGTTTGTCCTTATTTTGCCCCTAAATAACGGGAAAACAGAAAAATAAAGTTATCTGAAATATTTTGGTTTTCTGTTTTTGTCCTTATTTTGCACCCAAATAACGGGAAATAAGAAAAAAAGAAGTTATCTGAAATATTTAGATTTTCTTTTTTGTCCTTATTTTGCACTTAAATAACGGGAAAAAAGAAAAATAAAGTTATTTGGAATATTTTGGTTTTCTGTGTTTGTGCTTATTTTGCACTTAAATAACGGGAAAAAAGAAAAATAAAGTCATTTGAAATATTTTGATTTTCTGTATTTGTCCTTATTTTGCACCCAAATAACGGGAAAAAAGAAAAAGAAAGTTATCTGAAATATTTAGGTTTTCTGTTTTTGTCCTTATTTTGCACCTAAATAACGGGAAAAAAGAAAAATAAAGTTATTTGAAATATTTTGCTTTTTTGTTTTTGTCCTTATTTTGCAGCTAAACAACGGGAAAAGAGAAAAAAAAATTATCTGAAATATTTTGGTTTTCTGTGTTTGTCCTTATTTTGCACCTAAATAACGGGAAAACAGAAAAATAAAGGTATTTGAAATATTTTGGTTTTCTGTTTTTGTCCTTATTTTGCACCGAAATAACCGGAAAAAAGAAAAGCACAGAAATAAGGGCAAAAAGAAAAAAAAAGTTATCTAAAATATTTTAGTTTTCTGGTTTGTCCTTATTTTGCACCTAAATAATGGGAAAAAAGAAAAAAAAAATATCTGAAATATTTTGATTTTCTGTTTCTGTCCTTATTTTGCACAGAAATAACGGGAAAAAAGAAAAAAAATGTTATCTAAAATATTTTGGTTTTCTGTTTTTGTCCGTATTTTGCAACCAAATAACGAGAAATAAGAAAAAAAGAAGTTATCTGAAATATTTTGATTTTCTCTTTTTGTCCTTATTTTGCATTTAAATAACGGGGAAAAAGAAAAATAAAGTTATTTGGAATATTTTGGTTTTCTGTGTTTGTGCTTATTTTGCACCTAAATAACGGGAAAAAATAAAAATAAAGTTATTTGAAATATTTTGCTTTTTTGTTTTTGTCCTTATTTTGCAGCTAAACAACGGGAAAAGAGAAAAAAAAATTATCTGAAATATTTTGGTTTTCTGTGTTTGTCCTTATTTTGCACCTAAATAACGGGAAAACAGAAAAATAAAGTTATTTGAAATATTTTGGTTTTCTGTTTTTGTCCTTATTTTGCACCTAAATAACGGGAAAAAAGAAAAATAAAGTTATTTGAAATATTTTGCCTTTCTGTTTTTGTCCTTATTTTGCAGCTAAACAACGGGAAAAGAGAAAAAAAAAATAATGGCAAACACAGTTATATGCAATATTTTGGTTTTCTGTTTTTGTCCTTATTTTGCAGCTAAATAACGGGAAAAGAGAAAAAAAAGTTATCTGAAATATTTTGGTTTTCTGTTTTTGTCCTTATTTTGCACCGAAATAACCGGAAAAAAGAAAAGCACAGAAATAAGGGCAAAAAGAAAAAAAAAAGTTATCTAAAATATTTTAGTTTTCTGGTTTGTCCTTATTTTGCACCTAAATAATGGGAAAAAAGAAAAAAAAAATATCTGAAATATTTTGATTTTCTGTTTCTGTCCTTATTTTGCACAGAAATAACGCGAAAAAAGAAAAAAAATGTTATCTAAAATATTTTGGTTTTCTGTTTTTGTCCTTATTTTGCAACCAAATAACGAGAAATAAGAAAAAAAGAAGTTATCTGAAATATTTTGATTTTCTTTTTTTGTCCTTATTTTACATTTAAATAACGGGAAAAAAGAAAAATAAAGTTATTTGGAATATTTTGGTTTTCTGTGTTTGTGCTTATTTTGCACCTAAATAACGGGAAAAAAGAAAAATAAAGTTATTTGAAATATTTTGGTTTTCTGTTTTTGTCCTTATTTTGCACCCAAATAACGGGAAAAAAGAAAAAGAAAGTTATCTGAAATATTTTGGTTTTCTGTTTTTGTCCTTATTTTGCACCTAAATAACGGGAAAAAAGAAAAATAAAGTTATTTGAAATATTTTGGTTTTCTGTTTTTGTCCTTATTTTGCACAGAAATAACGGGAAAAAGGAAAAAAAAGTTATCTAAAATATTTTAGTTTTCTGTTTTGTCCTTATTTTGCACCTAAATAGTGGGAAAAAAGAAAAAAAAAGTTATTTGAAGTATTTTGGTTTTCTGTTTTGTCCTTTTTTGCACCTAAATAATGGGAAAAAAGAAAAAAAAAGTTATCTGAAATATTTTGATTTTCTGTTTTTCTCCTTATTTTGCACCTAAATAACGGGAAATAAGCAAAAAAAAAGTTATCTGAAATATTTTGGTTTTCTGTTTTTGTCCTTATTTTGCACCTAAATAACGGGAAAAAAGAAAAATAAAGTTATTTGAAATATTTTGGTTTTCTATGTTTGTCCTTATTTTGCACCTAAATAACGGGAAAACAGAAAAATAAAGTTATTTGAAATATTTTGGTTTTCTGTTTTGTCCTTTTTTGCACATAAATAATGGGAAAAAAGAAAAAAAAAGTTATCTGAAATATTTTGATTTTCTGTTTTTCTTCTTATTTTGCACCTAAATAACGGGAAATAAGCAAAAAAAAAGTTATCTGAAATATTTTGGTTTTCTGTGTTTGTGCTTATTTTGCACCTAAATAACGGGAAGTAAAAAAAATAAAGTTATTTGCAATATTTTGGTTTTCTGTTTTTGTCCTTAGTTTGCACCCAAATAACGGGAAAAAAGAAAATAATAGTTGTCTGAAACATTTTGGTGTTCTGTTTTTGTCCTTATTTTTTACCCAAATAACAGGAAAAAAAAAAAAGTTATCTCCAATATTTTGGTTTTCTGTTTTTGTCCTTATTTTGCACCTAAATAACGGGCAAAAAGAAAAAAAAAGTTATTTGAAATATTTTGGTTTTCTGTTTTTGTCCTTATTTTGCAGCTATATAACTTGAAAAGAGAAAAAAAAGTTATCTGAAATATTTTAGTTTTCTGTTTTGTCCTTATTTTGAACCTAAATAACGGGAAATAAGACAAATAAAGTTATCTAAAATATTTTGGTTTTCTGTTTTTGTCCTTGTTTTGCACCTCAAGAACGGGAAAAAAGAAAAAAAAAAGTTATCTAAAATATTTTGGTTTTCTGTTTTGTCCTTATTTTGCACATAAATAACGGGAAATAAGACAAAAAAAGTTATCTGAAATATTTTGGTTTTCTGTTTTTGTCCTTATTTTGCACCTAAATAACGGGAAAAAAAAAATAAAGTTATTTGAAATATTTTGGTTTTCTGTTTTTATCCTTATTTTGCACCCAAATAACGGGAAAAAAGAAAAAAAAAGTTATCTGAAATATTTTGGTGTTTTGTTTTTGTGCTTATTTTGCACCTAAATAACGGGGAAAAAAGAAAAATAATGTTATCTAAAATATTTTGGTTTTCTGTTTTTGTCCTTATTTTGCAGCTAAATAACGGGAAAAAAGAAAAAAAAGTTATCTGAAATATTTTGGTTTTCTGTTTTGTCCTTATTTGGAACCTAAATAACGGGAAATAAGACAAAAAAAGTTATCTAAAATATTTTGGTTTTCTGTTTTGTCCTTATTTTGCACATAAATAACGGGAAATAAGACAAAAAAAGTTATCTGAAATATTTTGGTTTTCTGTTTTTGTCCTTATTTTGCACCTAAATAACGGGAAAAAAAAAAATAAAGTTATTTGAAATATTTTGGTTTTCTGTTTTTATACTTATTTTGCACCCAAATAACGGGAAAACAGAAAAAAAAAGTTATCTGAAATATTTTGGTGTTCTGTTTTTGTCCTTATTTTGCACCTAAATAACGGGGAAAAAAGAAAAATAATGTTATCTAAAATATTTTGGTTTTCTGTTTTTGTCCTTTTTTGCACCTAAATAATGGGAAAAAAGAAAAAAAAAGTTATTTGAAGTATTTTGGTTTTCTGTTTTTGTCCTTATTTTGCACCTAAGTAACGGGAAAAAAGAAAAATAAAGATATTTGAAATATTTTGGCACCCAAATAACGGGAAAAAAGAAAAAAAACTTATCTGAAATATTTTGGTTTTCTATTTTTGTCCTTATTTTGCACCTAAATCACGGGAAATAAGAAAAAAAAGTTATCTGAAATATTTTGATTTTCTATTTTTCTCCTTATTTTGCACCTAAATAACGGGAAATAAGAAAAAAAAGTTATCTGAAATATTTTGGTTTTCTGTTTTTGTCCTTTTTTTGCACCTAAATAACGGGAAAAAAAAGTTATCTAAAATATTTAGGTTTTCTGTTTTTGTCCTTATTTTGCACCCAAATAACGGGAAAAAAGAAAAAAAAAGTTATCTGAAATATTTTTGTTTTCTGTTTCTTTCCTTATTTTGCACCGAAATAACGGGAAAAAAGAAAAAAAAAGTTATTTGAAATATTTTGATTTTCTGTTTTTCTCATTATTTAGCACCTAAATCACGGGAAATAACAAAAAAAAAGTTATCTGAAATATTTTGATTTTCTGTTGTTCTCCTTATTTTGCACCTAAATAACGGGAAATAAGAAAAATTATGTTATCTAAAATATTTTGGTTTTCTGTTTTTGTCCTTATTTTGCACCTAAATAACGGGAAAAAAGAAAAAAAAAGTTATTTGAAGTATTTTGGTTTTCTGTTTTTGTCCTTATTTTGCAGCTAAATAACGGGAAAAAAGAAAAAAAAGTTATCTGAAATATTTTAGTTTTCTGTTTTTGTCCTTATTTTGCACCTAAATGACGGGAAAAAAGAAAAATAAAGTTATTTGAAATATTTTGGTTTTCTGTTTTTGTCCTTATTTTGCACCCAAATAACGGGAAAAAAGAAAACAAAGTTATCTGAAATATTTTAGTTTTCTGTTTTTGTCCTTATTTTGCGACTAAATAACGGGAAATAAGAAAAAAAAAAGTTATCTGAAATATCTTGGTTTTCTTTTTTTGTCCTTATTTTGCACCTAAATAACTGGAAAAAAGAAAAATAAAGTTATTTGAAATATTTTGGTTTTCTGTTTTTGTCCTTATTTTGCACCTAAATAACTGGAAAAAAAAAGTTATCTGAAATATTTAGGTTTTCTGTTTTTGTCCTTATTTTGCACCCAAATAACGGGAAAAAAGAAAAAAAAAGTTATCTGAAATATTTTTGTTTTCTGTTTCTGTCCTTATTTTGCACCTAAATAACGGGAAATAAGAAAAATAAAGTTAACTAAAATATTTTGGTTTTCTGTTTTTGTCCTTATTTTGCACCTAAATAACGGGAAAAAAGAAAAAAAAAGTTATTTGAAGTATTTTGGTTTTCTGTTTCTGTCCTTATTTTGCACAGAAATAACGGGAAAAAAGAAAAACAAAAGTTATCTAAAATATTTTAGTTTTCTGTTTACTCCTTATTTTGCACCTAAATAACGGGAAATAAGAAAAATAAAGTTATATCAAATATTTTGGTTTTCTGTTTTTCTCCTTATTTTGCACATAAATAACGGGAAATAAGAAAAATAAAGTTATCTGAAATATTCTGGTTTTCTTTTTTTGTCCTTATTTTGCACCTAAATAACGGGAAAAAAGAAAAAAAAAAGTTATCTGAAATATTTTGATTTTCTGTTTCTGTCCTTATTTTGCAGAGAAATAACGGGAAAAAAGAAAAACAAAAGTTATCTAAAATATTTTAGTTTTCTGTTTACTCCTTATTTTGCACCTAAATAACGGGAAATAAGAAAAAAAAAGTTATCTCAAATATTTAGATTTTCTGTTTTTCTCCTTATTTTGCACCCAAATAACGGGTAAAAAGAAAAAAAAGTTATCTAAAATATTCTGGTTTTCTGTTTTGTCTTTATTTTGCACCTAAATAACGGGAAAAAAAGAGAAAAAAATGTTATCTGAAATATTTTGGTTTTCTGTTTTTCTCCTTATTTTGCGCCTAAATAAGAGGAAATAAGAAGAAAAAAAAAGTTATCTGAAATATTTTGGTTTTCTTTTTTGTCCTTATTTTGCACCTAAATAACGGGACAAAATAAAAATAAATTTATTTGAAATATTTTGGTTTTCTGTTTTTGTCCTTATTTTGCACCCAAATAACGGGAAAAAAGAAAAAAAAAGTTATCTGAAATATTTTGATTTTCTGTTTCTGTCCTTATTTTGCACAGAAATAACGGGAAAAAAGAAAAACAAAAGTTATCTAAAATATTTTAGTTTTCTGTTTACTCCTTATTTTGCACCTAAATAACGGGAAATAAGAAAAATAAAGTTATATCAAATATTTTGGTTTTCTGTTTTTCTCCTTATTTTGCACATAAATAACGGGAAATAAGAAAAATAAAGTTATCTGAAATATTTTGGTTTTCTGTTTTTGTCCTTACTTTGCACCTAAATAACGGGGAAAAAGAAAAATAAAGTTATTTGAAATATTTTGATTTTCTGTTTCTGTCCTTATTTTGCACCGAAATAACGGGAAATAAGAAAAATAAAGTTATCTGAAATATTTTGGTTTTCTGTTTTTGTCCTTATTTTGCACCTAAATAACGGGAAATAAGAAAAATAAAGTTAACTAAAATATTTTGGTTTTCTGTTTTTGTCCTTATTTTGCACCTAAATAACGGGAAAAAAGAAAAAAAAAGTTATTTGAAGTATTTTGGTTTTCTGTTTTTGTCCTTATTTTGCACCTAAATAATTGGAAAAAAGAAAAAAAAGTTATCTGAAATATTTTAGTTTTCTGTTTTTGTCCTTATTTTGCACCTAAATAATGGGAAAAAAGAAAAATAAAGTTATTTGAAATATTTTGGTTTTCTGTTTTTGTCCTTATTTTGCACCCAAATAACGGGGAAAAAGAAAACAAAGTTATCTGAAATATTTTGGTTTTCTGTTTTTGTCCTTATTTTGCACCTAAGTAACGGGAAAAAAGAAAAATAAAGTTATTTGAAATATTTTGGTTTTCTGTTTTTGTCCTTATTTTGCACCCAAATAACGGGAAAAAAGAAAAAAAAACTTATCTGAAATATTTTGGTTTTCTATTTTTGTCCTTATTTTGCACCTAAATCACGGGAAATAAGAAAACAAAACTTATCTGAAATATTTTGGTTTTCTATTCTTGTCCGTATTTTGCAACTAAATGACGGGAAAAAAGAAAAATAAAGTTATTTGAAATATTTTGGTTTTCTGTTTTTGTCCTTATTTTGCACCCAAATAACGGGGAAAAAGAGAACAAAGTTATCTGAAATATTTTGGTTTTCTGTTTTTGTCTTTATTTTGCACCTAAGTAACGGGAAAAAATAAAAATAAAGTTATTTGAAATATTTTGGTTTTCTGTTTTTGTCCTTATTTTGCACCTAACTAATGGGAAAAAAAGAAAAAAAAAGTTATCTGAAATATTTTGGTTTTCTGTTTTTGTCCTTATTTTGCACCTAATTAACGGGAAAAAAGAAAAATAAAGTTATTTGAAATATTTTGGTTTTCTGTTTTTGTCCTTATTTTGCACCCAAATAACGGGGAAAAAGAAAACAAAGTTATCTGAAATATTTTGGTTTTCTGTTTTTGTCCTTATTTTGCACCTAAGTAACGGGAAAAAAGAAAAAAAAAAGTTATCTGAAATATTTTAGTTTTCTGTTTTTGTCCTTATTTTGCACCCAAATAACGGGAAAAAAGAAAATAATAGTTGTCTGAAATATTTTGGTGTTCTGTTTTTGTCCTTATTTTGCACCCAAATAACGGGAAAATAGAAAATAATAGTTGTATGAAACATTTTGGTGTTCTGTTTTTGTCCTTATTTTGCACCCAAATAACGGGAAAAAAGAAAAATAAAGTTATTTGAAGTATTTTGGTTTTCTGTTTTGTCCTTTTTTGCACCTAAATAATGGGAAAAAAGAAAAAAAAAGTTATCTGAAATATTTTGATTTTCTGTTTTTCTCCTTATTTTGCACCTAACTAACGGGAAATAAGCAAAAAAAAGTTATCTGAAATATTTTGGTTTTCTGTTTTTGGCCTTATTTTGCACTTAAATAACGGGAAAAAAGAAAAATAAAGTTATTTGAAATATTTTGGTTTTCTGTGTTTGTGTTTATTTTGCACCTAAATAACGGGAAAACAGAAAAATAAAGTTATTTAAAATATTTTGGTTTTCTGTTTTTGTCCTTATTTTGCACCCAAATAACGGGAAAAAAGAAAAAAAAAGTTTTCTGCAATATTTTTATTTTCTGTTTCTGTCCTTATTTTGCACAGAAAAAACGGGAAAAAGAAAATAAAATTATCTACAATATTTTAGTTTTCTGTTTTGTCCTTATTTTGCACCTAAATAATGGGAAAAAAGAAAAAAAAGTTATCTGAAATATTTTGATTTTCTGTTTCTGTCCTTATTTTGCACGGAAATAACGGGGAAAAAAAAAAGTTATCTGAAATATTTTGGTTTTCTGTTTTTGTCCTTACTTTGCACCTAAATAACGGGAAAAAAGAAAAAAAAAGTTATTTGAAGTATTTTGGTTTTCTGTTTTGTCCTTTTTTGCACCTAAATAATGGGAAAAAAGAAAAAAAAAGTTATGTGTAATATTTTGATTTTCTGTTTTTCTCCTTGTTTTGCACCTAAATAATGCGAAATAACCAAAAAAAAGTTATCTGAAATATTTTGGTTTTCTGTTTTTGTCCTTATTTTGCACCGAAATAACGGGAAAAAAGAAAAATAAAGTTATTTGAAATATTTTGGTTTTCTGTGTTTGTCCTTATTTTGCAACTAAATAACGGGAAAACAGAAAAATAAAGTTATTTGAAATATTTTGGTTTTCTGTTTTGTCCTTTTTTGCACCTAAATAATGGGAAAAAAGAAAAAAAAAGTTATCTGAAATATTTTGATTTTCTGTTTTTGTCCTTATTTTGCACCTAAATAACGGGAAGTAAAAAAAATAAAGTTATGTGAAATATTTTGGTTTTGTGTTTTTGTCCTTATTTTGCACCCAAATAACGGGAAAAAAGAAAAAAAAAGTTATCTGAAATATTTTGGTTTTGTGTTTTTGTCCTTATTTTGCACCTAAATCACGGGAAAAAAGAAAAATAAAGTTATTTGCAATATTTTGGTTTTCTGTTTTTGTCCTTATTTTGCACCTAAATAACGGGAAAAAAGAAAATAATAGTTGTCTGAAACATTTTGGTGTTCTGTTTTTGTCCTTATTTTGCAATATTTTGGTGTTTTGCAATATTTTGGTGTTCTGAAATTTGGTTTTCTGTGTTGGTGTTCTGCAATATTTGGTGTTCTGCAATATTTTGGTGTTCTGAAATATTTTGGTGTTCTGTTTTTGTCCTTAGTTTGCACCTAAATAACGAGAAATAAGAAAAATAAAGTTATCTGAAATATTTTGGTTTTCTGTTTTTGTCCTTATTTTGCACCTAAATAACGGGAAAAAAGAAAAAAAAAGTTATTTAAAATATTTTGGTTTTCTGTTTTTGTCCTTATTTTGCAGCTAAATAACGGGAAAAGAGCAAAAAAAGTTATCTGAAATATTTTAGTTTTCTGTTTTGTCCTTATTTTGCACCTAAATAACGGGAAATAAGAAAAATAAAGTTATCTAAAATATTTTGGTTTTCGGTTTTTGTCCTTATTTTGCACCTAAATAACGGGAAAAAAGAAAAATAAAGTTATTTGAAATATTTTGGTTTTCTGTTTTTATCCTTATTTCGCACCGAAATAACGGGAAAAAAAGAAAAAAAAATTATCTGAAATATTTTGGTTTTCTGTTCTTGTCCTTATTTTGCACCTAAATAACGGGGAAAAAAGAAAAAAAAGTTATCTGAAATATTTTGGTATTCTGTTTTTGTCCTTATTTTGCACATAAATAACGGGAAAAAAGAAAAATAAAGTTTGAAATATTTTGGTTTTCTGTTTTTATCCTTATTTTGCACCCAAATAACGGGAAAATAGAAAAAAAAAGTTATCTGAAATATTTTGGTGTTGTGGTTTTGTCTTTATTTTGCACCTAAATCGCGGGAAAAAATAAAAACAAAGTTATTTGCAATATTTTGGTTTTCTGTTTTTGTCCTTATTTTGCACCCAAATAACGGGAAAAAAGAAAATAATAGTTGTCTGAAACATTTTGGTGTTCTGTTTTTGTCCTTATTTTGCACCCAAATAACGGGAAAAAAGAAAACAAAAATTATCTGAAATATTTTGGTGTTCTGTTTTTGTCCTTATTTTGCACCTCAATAACGAGAAATAAGATAAATAAAGTTATCTGAAATATTTTGGTTTTCTGATTTTGTCCTTATTTTGCACCTAAATAACGGGAAATAAGAAAAATAAAGTTAACTAAAATATTTTGGTTTTCTGTTTTTGTCCTTATTTTGCACCTAAATAACGGGAAAAAAGAAAAAAAAAGTTATTTGAAGTATTTTGGTTTTCTGTTTTTGTCCTTATTTTGCACCTAAATAATTGGAAAAAAGAAAAAAAGTTATCTGAAATATTTTAGTTTTCTGTTTTTGTCCTTATTTTGCACCTAAATAATGGGAAAAAAGAAAAATAAAGTTATTTGAAATATTTTGGTTTTCTGTTTTTGTCCTTATTTTGCACCCAAATAACGGGGAAAAAGAAAACAAAGTTATCTGAAATATTTTGGTTTTCTGTTTTTGTCCTTATTTTGCACCTAAGTAACGGGAAAAAAGAAAAATAAAGTTATTTGAAATATTTTGGTTTTCTGTTTTTGTCCTTATTTTGCACCCAAATAACGGGAAATAAGAAAACAAAACTTATCTGAAATATTTTGGTTTTCTATTCTTGTCCGTATTTTGCAACTAAATGACGGGAAAAAAGAAAAATAAAGTTATTTGAAATATTTTGGTTTTCTGTTTTTGTCCTTATTTTGCACCCAAATAACGGGGAAAAAGAGAACAAAGTTATCTGAAATATTTTGGTTTTCTGTTTTTGTCTTTATTTTGCACCTAAGTAACGGGAAAAAATAAAAATAAAGTTATTTGAAATATTTTGGTTTTCTGTTTTTGTCCTTATTTTGCACCTAACTAATGGGAAAAAAAGAAAAAAAAGTTATCTGAAATATTTTGGTTTTCTGTTTTTGTCCTTATTTTGCACCTAAGTAACGGGAAAAAAGAAAAATAAAGTTATTTGAAATATTTTGGTTTTCTGTTTTTGTCCTTATTTTGCACCCAAATAACGGGGAAAAAGAAAACAAAGTTATCTGAAATATTTTGGTTTTCTGTTTTTGTCCTTATTTTGCACCTAAGTAACGGGAAAAAAGAAAAAAAAAAGTTATCTGAAATATTTTAGTTTTCTGTTTTTGTCCTTATTTTGCACCCAAATAACGGGAAAAAAGAAAATAATAGTTGTCTGAAATATTTTGGTGTTCTGTTTTTGTCCTTATTTTGCACCCAAATAACGGGAAAATAGAAAATAATAGTTGTATGAAACATTTTGGTGTTCTGTTTTTGTCCTTATTTGCACCCAAATAACGGGAAAAAAGAAAAATAAAGTTATTTGAAGTATTTTGGTTTTCTGTTTTGTCCTTTTTTGCACCTAAATAATGGGAAAAAAGAAAAAAAAAGTTATCTGAAATATTTTGATTTTCTGTTTTTCTCCTTATTTTGCACCTAACTAACGGGAAATAAGCAAAAAAAAGTTATCTGAAATATTTTGGTTTTCTGTTTTTGGCCTTATTTTGCACTTAAATAACGGGAAAAAAGAAAAATAAAGTTATTTGAAATATTTTGGTTTTCTGTGTTTGTGTTTATTTTGCACCTAAATAACGGGAAAACAGAAAAATAAAGTTATTTAAAATATTTTGGTTTTCTGTTTTTGTCCTTATTTTGCACCCAAATAACGGGAAAAAAGAAAAAAAAAGTTTTCTGCAATATTTTTATTTTCTGTTTCTGTCCTTATTTTGCACAGAAAAAACGGGAAAAAGAAAATAAAATTATCTACAATATTTTAGTTTTCTGTTTTGTCCTTATTTTGCACCTAAATAATGGGAAAAAAGAAAAAAAAGTTATCTGAAATATTTTGATTTTCTGTTTCTGTCCTTATTTTGCACGGAAATAACGGGGAAAAAAAAAAGTTATCTGAAATATTTTGGTTTTCTGTTTTTGTCCTTACTTTGCACCTAAATAACGGGAAAAAAGAAAAAAAAAGTTATTTGAAGTATTTTGGTTTTCTGTTTTGTCCTTTTTTGCACCTAAATAATGGGAAAAAAGAAAAAAAAAGTTATCTGTAATATTTTGATTTTCTGTTTTTCTCCTTGTTTTGCACCTAAATAATGCGAAATAACCAAAAAAAAGTTATCTGAAATATTTTGGTTTTCTGTTTTTGTCCTTATTTTGCACCGAAATAACGGGAAAAAAGAAAAATAAAGTTATTTGAAATATTTTGGTTTTCTGTGTTTGTCCTTATTTTGCAACTAAATAACGGGAAAACAGAAAAATAAAGTTATTTGAAATATTTTGGTTTTCTGTTTTGTCCTTTTTTGCACCTAAATAATGGGAAAAAAGAAAAAAAAAGTTATCTGAAATATTTTGATTTTCTGTTTTTGTCCTTATTTTGCACCTAAATAACGGGAAGTAAAAAAAATAAAGTTATGTGAAATATTTTGGTTTTGTGTTTTTGTCCTTATTTTGCACCCAAATAACGGGAAAAAAGAAAAAAAAAGTTATCTGAAATATTTTGGTTTTGTGTTTTTGTCCTTATTTTGCACCTAAATCACGGGAAAAAAGAAAAATAAAGTTATTTGCAATATTTTGGTTTTCTGTTTTTGTCCTTATTTTGCACCTAAATAACGGGAAAAAAGAAAATAATAGTTGTCTGAAACATTTTGGTGTTCTGTTTTTGTCCTTATTTTGCAATATTTTGGTGTTTTGCAATATTTTGGTGTTCTGAAATTTGGTTTTCTGTGTTGGTGTTCTGATATATTTGGTGTTCTGCAATATTTTGGTGTTCTGAAATATTTTGGTGTTCTGTTTTTGTCCTTAGTTTGCACCTAAATAACGGGAAATAAGAAAAATAAAGTTATCTGAAATATTTTGGTTTTCTGTTTTTGTCCTTATTTTGCACCTAAATAACGGGAAAAAAGAAAAAAAAAGTTATTTGAAATATATTGGTTTTCTGTTTTTGTCCTTATTTTGCAGCTAAATAACGGGAAAAGAGCAAAAAAAGTTATCTGAAATATTTTAGTTTTCTGTTTTGTCCTTATTTTGCACCTAAATAACGGGAAATAAGAAAAATAAAGTTATCTAAAATATTTTGGTTTTCGGTTTTTGTCCTTATTTTGCACCTAAATAACGGGAAAAAAGAAAAATAAAGTTATTTGAAATATTTTGGTTTTCTTTTTTTATCCTTATTTCGCACCGAAATAACGGGAAAAAAAGAAAAAAAAATTATCTGAAATATTTTGGTTTTCTGTTCTTGTCCTTATTTTGCACCTAAATAACGGGGAAAAAAGAAAAAAAAGTTATCTGAAATATTTTGGTATTCTGTTTTTGTCCTTATTTTGCACATAAATAACGGGAAAAAAGAAAAATAAAGTTTGAAATATTTTGGTTTTCTGTTTTTATCCTTATTTTGCACCCAAATAACGGGAAAATAGAAAAAAAAAGTTATCTGAAATATTTTGGTGTTGTGGTTTTGTCTTTATTTTGCACCTAAATCGCGGGAAAAAATAAAAACAAAGTTATTTGCAATATTTTGGTTTTCTGTTTTTGTCCTTATTTTGCACCCAAATAACGGGAAAAAAGAAAATAATAGTTGTCTGAAACATTTTGGTGTTCTGTTTTTGTCCTTATTTTGCACCCAAATAACGGGAAAAAAGAAAACAAAAATTATCTGAAATATTTTGGTGTTCTGTTTTTGTCCTTATTTTGCACCTCAATAACGAGAAATAAGATAAATAAAGTTATCTGAAATATTTTGGTTTTCTGATTTTGTCCTTATTTTGCACCTAAATAACGGGAAAAAAGAAAAAAAAAGTTATTTGAAATATTTTGGTTTTCTGTTTTTGTCCTTATTTTGCAGCTAAATAACGGGAAAAGAGAAAAAAAAGTTATCTGAAATATTTTAGTTTTCTGTTTTGTCCTTATTTTGCACCTAAATAACGGGAAATAAGAAAAATAAAGTTATCTAAAATATTTTGGTTTTCTGTTTCTGTCCTTATTTTGCACAGAATTAACGGGAAAAAGAAAAAAAAAGTTATCTAAAATATTTTAGTTTTCTGTTTTGTCCTTATTTTGCACCTAAATAATGGGAAAAAAAGAAAAAAAATTATCTGAAATATTTTGATTTTCTGTTTCTGTCCTTATTTTGCACAGAAATAACTGGAAAAAAGAAAAAAAATGTTATCTAAAATATTTTAGTTTTCTGTTTTTCTCCTTATTTTGCACATAAATAACGGAATAAGAAAAATAAAGTTATCTGAAATATTTTGGTTTTCTATTGTTGTCCTTATTTTGCACCCAAATAACGGGAAATAAGAAAAAAAAAAGTTATCTGAAATATTGTGATTTTCTTTTTTGTCCTTATTTTGCACTTAAATAACGGGAAAAAAGAAAAATAAAGCTATTTGAAATATTTTGGTTTTCTGTTTTTGTCCTTATTTTGGACCCAAATAACGGGAAAAAAGAAAAACAAAGTTATCTGAAATATTTTGATTTTCTGTTTTTGTCCTTATTTTGCACCTAAATAATGGGAAAAAAGAAAAATAAAGTTATTTGAAATATTTTAGTTTTCTGTTTTTGTCCTTATTTTCCACCTAAATCACGGGAAATAAGAAAAAAAAAGTAATCTGAAATATTTTGATTTTCTATTTTTGTCCTTATTTTGCACCTAAATAACGGGCAATAAGAAAAAAAAAGTTATCTAAAATATTTTGGTTTTCTGTTTTGTCCTTATTTTGCACCTAAATAATGGAAAAAATGAAAAAAAAAGTTATCTGAAATATTTTGATTTTCTATTTTTCTCCTTATTTTGCATCTAAATAACAGGAAATATGAAAAAAAAAAAGTTATCTGAAATATTTTGGTTTTCTGTGTTTGTGCTTATTTTGCACCAAAATAACAGGAAGTAAAAAAAAATAAAGTTATGTGAAATATTTTGGTTTTCTGTTTTTATCCTTATTTTGCACCCAAATAACGGGAAAATAGAAAAAAAAAGTTATCTGAAATATTTTGGTGTTGTGGTTTTGTCCTTATTCTGCACCTAAATCACGGGAAAAAAGAAAAACAAAGTTATTTGCAATATTTTGGTTTTCTGTTTTTGCCCTTATTTTGCACCCAAATAACGGGAAAAAAGAAAATAATAGTTGTCTGAAACATTTTGGTGTTCTGTTTTTGTGCTTATTTTGCACCCAAATAACGGGAAAAAAGAAAAAAAAATATATCTGAAATATTTTGGTGTTCTGTTTTTGTCCTAATTTTGCACCTAAATAACGGGAAATAAGAAAAATAAAGTTATCTGAAATATTTTGGTTTTCTATTGTCGTCTTTATTTTGCACCTAAATAACGGGAAAAAAGAAAAAAAAAGTTATTTGAAATATTTTGGTTTTCTGTTTTTGTCCTTATTTTGCAGCTAAATAACGGGAAAAGAGAAAAAAAATTATTTGAAATATTTTGGTTTTCTGTTTTTTTCCTTATTTTGCACCCAAATAACGGGAAAAAAGAAAATAATAGTTGTCTGAAACATTTTGGTGTTCTGTTTTTGTCCTTATTTTGCACCCAAATAACGGGAAAAAAGAAAAAAAAAGTGACCTGAAATATTTTGGTGTTCTGTTTTTGTCCTTATTTTGCACCTAAATAACGGGAAATAAGAAAAATAAAGTTATCTAAAATATTTTGGTTTTCTGTTGTTGTCCTTACTTTGCACCTAAATAACGGGAAAAAAGAAAAAAAAAGTTATTTGAAGTACTTTGGTTTTCTGTTTTGTCCTTTTTTGCACCTAAATAATGGGAAAAAAGAAAAAAAAAGTTATCTGAAATATTTTGATTTTCTGTTTTTCTCCTTATTTTGCACCTAAATAACGGCAAATAAGCAAAAAAAAAGTTATCTGAAATATTTTGGTTTTCTGTTTTTGTCCTTATTTTGCACCTAAATAACGGGAAAAAAGAAAAATAAAGATATTTGCAATATTTTGGTTTTCTGTGTTTGTCCTTATTTTGCACCTAATTAACGGGAAAACAGAAAAATAAAGTTATTTGAAATATTTTGGTTTTCTGTTTTTGTCCTCATTTTGCACCAAAATAACGGGAAAAGAGAAAAAGAAAAGTTATCTGAAATATTTTGATTTTCTCTTTTCTCCTTATTTTGCACACAAATAATGGAAAAAAAGAAAAACAAAATTATCTGAAATATTTTGATTTTCTGTTTTTGTCCTTATTTTGCACCTAAATAACGGGAAAAAAGAAAAATAAAGTTATTTGAAATATTTTGGTTTTCTGTGTTTGTCCTTATTGTGCACCTAAATAACGGGAAAACAGAAAAATAAAGTAATTTGAAATATTTTGGTTTTCTGTTTGTGTCCTTATTTTGCACCCAAATAACGGGAAAAAAGAAAAAAAAGTTATCTGAAATATTTTGATTTTCTGTTTCTGTCCTTATTTTGCACCTAAATAACGGGAAAAAAGAAAAATAAAGTTATTTGAAATATTTTGGTTTTCTCTTTTTGTCCTTATTTTGCACCTAAATAACGGGAAATAAGAAAAATAAAGTTATCTAAAATATTTTGGTTTTCTGTTTTTGTCCTTACTTTGCACCTAAATAACGGGAAAAAAGAAAAAAAAAGTTATTTCAAGTATTTTGGTTTTCTGTTTTGTCCTTTTTTGCACCTAAATAATGGGAAAAAAGAAAAAAAAAGTTATCTGAAATATTTTGATTTTCTGTTTTTCTCCTTATTTTGCACCTAAATAACGGGAAATAAGCAAAAAAAAGTTATCTGAAATATTTTGGTTTTCTGTTTTTGTCCTTATTTTGCACCTAAATAACGGGAAAAAAGAAAAATAAAGTTATTTGAAATATTTTGGTTTTCTGTGTTTGTTCTTATTTTGCACCTAAATAACGGGAAAACAGAAAAATAAAGTTATTTGAAATATTTTTGTTTTTTGTTTTGTCCTTTTTTGCACCTAAATAATGGGAAAAAAGAAAAAAAAAGTTATATGAAATATTTTGATTTTCTGTTTTTCTCCTTATTTTGAACCTAAATAACGGGAAATAAGCAAAAAAAAAAGTTATCTGAAATATTTTGGTTTTTTGTGTTTGTGCTTATTTTGCACCTAAATAACGGGAAGTAAAAAAAATAAAGTTATGTGAAATATTTTGGTTTTCTGTTTTTGTCCTTATTTTGCACCCAAATAACGGGAAAAAAGAAAAAAAAAGTTATCTGAAATATTTTGGTGTTGTGTTTTTGTCCTTATTTTGCACCTAAATCACGGGAAAAAAGAAAAATAAAGTTATTTGCAATATTTTGGTTTTCTGTTTTTGTCCTTATTTTGCACCCAAATAACGGGAAAAAAGAAAATAATAGTTGTCTGAAACATTTTGGTGTTCTGTTTTTGTCCTTATTTTGCACCCAAATAACGGGGAAAAAAAGAAAAAGAAGGTATCTGAAATATTTTGGTGTTCTGTTTTTGTCCTTATTTTGCATAAAGTTATCTAAAATATTTTGGTTTTCTGTTTTTGTCCTTATTTTGCACCTAAATAACGGGAATAAAGAAAAAAAAAGTTATCTAAAATATTTTAGTTTTCTGTTTTGTCCTTATTTTGCACCTAAATAACGGGAAAAAAGAAAAAAAGTTATTTGAAATATTTTGGTTTTCTGTTTTTGTCCTTATTTTGCAGCTAAATAACGGAAAAAGAGAAAAAAAAGTTATCTGAAATATTTTAGTTTTCTGTTTTGTCCTTATTTTGCACCTAAATAACGGGAAATAAGAAAAATAAAGTTATCTAAAATATTTTGGTTTTCTGTTTCTGTCCTTATTTTGCACAGAAATAACGGGAAAAAGAAAAAAAAAGTTATCTAAAATATTTTAGTTTTCTGTTTTGTCCTTATTTTGCACCTAAATAACGGGAAAAAAGAAAAAAAGTTATTTGAAGTATTTTGGTTTTCTGTTTTTGTCCTTATTTTGCAGCTAAATAACGGGAAAAAAGAAAAAAAAGTTATCTGAAATATTTTAGTTTTCTGTTTTTGTCCTTATTTTGCACCTAAATGACGGGAAAAATGAAAAATAAAGTTATTTGAAATATTTTGGTTTTCTGTTTTTGTCCTTATTTTGCACCCAAATAACGGGAAAAAAGAAAACAAAGTTATCTGAAATAATTTAGTTTTCTGTTTTTGTCCTTATTTTGCGCCTAAATAACGGGAAATAAGAAAAAAAAAAGTTATCTGAAATATCTTGGTTTTCCTTTTTTGTCCTTATTTTGCACCCAAATAACGGGAAAAAAGAAAAATAAGTTATCTAAAATATTCTGGTTTTCTGTTTTGTCATTATTTTGCACCTAAATAACGGGAACAAAAGAGAAAAAAATGTTATCTGAAATATTTTGGTTTTCTGTTTTTCTCCTTATTTTGCGCCTAAATAAGAGGAAATAAGAAGAAAACAAAAGTTATCTGAAATATTTTGGTTTTCTGTTTTTGTCCTTATTTTGCAACTAACTAATGGGATAAAAAGAAAAAAAAAGTTATCTGAAATATTTTGGTTTTCTTTTTTTGTCCTTATTTTGCACCTAAATAACGGGAAAAAATAAAAATAAATTTATTTGAAATATTTTGGTTTTCTGTTTTTGTCCTTATTTTGCACCCAAATAACGGGAAAAAAGAAAAAAAAAGTTATCTGAAATATTTTGATTTTCTGTTTCTGTCCTTATTTTGCACAGAAATAACGGGAAAAAAGAAAAACAAAAGTTATCTAAAATATTTTAGTTTTCTGTTTACTCCTTATTTTGCACCTAAATAACGGGAAATAAAAAAAATAAAGTTATATCAAATATTTTGGTTTTCTGTTTTTCTCCTTATTTTGCACATAAATAACGGGAAATAAGAAAAATAAAGTTATCTGAAATATTCTGGTTTTCTTTTTTTGTCCTTATTTTGCACCTAAATAACGGGAAATAAAAAAAATAAAGTTATCTGAAATATTCTGGTTTTCTTTTTTTGTCCTTATTTTGCACCTAAATAACGGGAAAAAAGAAAAAAAAAAGTTATTTGAAATATTTTGATTTTCTGCTTCTGTCCTTATTTCGCACCGAAATAACGGGAAATAAGAAAAGTAAAGTTATCTGAAATATTTTGGTTTTCTGTTTTTGTTCTTATTTTGCACCTAAATAACGGGAAATAAGAAAAATAAAGTTATCTAAAATATTTTGGTTTTCTGTTTTTGTCCTTATTTTGCACCTAAATAATGGGAAAAAAGAAAAAAAAAGTTATTTGAAGTATTTTGGTTTTCTGTTTTTGTCCTTATTTTGCACCTAAAGAACTGGAAAAAAGAAAACAAAGTTATCTGAAATATTTTGGTTTTCTGTTTTTGTCCTTATTTTGCACCTAAGTAACGGGAAAAAAGAAAAATAAAGTTATTTGAAATATTTTGGTTTTCTGTTTTTGTCCTTATTTTGCACCCAAATAACGGGAAAAAAGAAAAAAAAACTGAGCTGAAATATTTTGGTTTTCTATTTTTGTCCTTATTTTGCACCAAAATCACGGGAAAGAAGAAAAAAAAACTTATCTGAAATATTTTGGTTTTCTATTCTTGTCCGTATTTTGCACCTAAATGACGGGAAAAAAGAAAAATAAAGTTATTTGAAATATTTTGGTTTTCTGTTTTTGTCCTTATTTTGCACCTAACTAATGGGAAAAAAAGAAAAAAAACGTTATCTGAAATATTTTGTTTTCTGTTTTTGTCCTTATTATGCACCTAAGTAACGGGAAAAAAGAAAAATAAAGTTATTTGAAATATTTTGGTTTTCTGTTTTTGTCCTTATTTTGCACCCAAATAACGGGGAAAAAGAAAACAAAGTTATCTGAAATATTTTGGTTTTCTGTTTTTGTCCTTATTTTGCACCTAAGTAACGGGAAAAAAGAAAAAAAAAAGTTATCTGAAATATTTTAGTTTTCTGTTTTTGTCCTTATTTTGCACCCAAATAACGGGAAAAAAGAAAATAATAGTTGTCTGAAACATTTTGGTGTTCTGTTTTTGTCCTTATTTTGCACCCAAATAATGGGGAAAAAGAAAAAAAAGTTACCTGAAATATTTTGGTGTTCTGTTTTTGTCCTTATTTTGCACCTAAATAACTGGAAATAAGAAAAATAAAGTTATCTGAAATATTTTGGTTTTCTGTTTTTGTCGTTATTTTGCACCTAAATAACGGGAAAAGAGAAAAAAAAGTTATCTGAAATATTTTGGTTTTCTGTTTTTGTCCTTATTTTGCACCCAAATAACGGGAAAATAGAAAATAATAGTTGTCTGAAACATTTTGGTGTTCTGTTTTATTTTGCACTTAAATAACGGGAAAAAAGAAAAATAAAGTTATTTAAAATATTTTGGTTTTCTGCTTTTGTCCTTATTTTGCACCCAAATAACGGGAAAAAAGAAAAAAAAAGTTTTCTGAAATATTTTTATTTTCTGTTTCTTGCTGTGAACTCATATCCTGTCTCGTATAATACAAGATAAAATACAAGTCAAACAGCTTGCTGTCGACTTGTAATTACATCTATGGTCTTGGCGATTGTGATAGGGGGGATTAAAACCGAACAGCTAGCTGTCGGTTCCGTATCCTATCACAGCAATGAGAAGTCTCAAAGACTGGTCTGGTCATGTTTCAGGCAGTTGTTTTGGGGTGTCATTGGTCAATAAATAGGAAGTAGTATATCCGCAGTGATTCGCAAGTGTTCGTACTACCCAAAGGGTGACCTTAAAAAAGTACGGCACTTAGAGGAGTAAACCTCGGAATAAAAAAATCCCCTAATCCACGGTGAAACAGCATATGCCAAAGGATGAATGGTTAGTGGGAAACTAATCACTAATATGCGAACTCTGGATACCAGGCGACCTCCAGTTTCAATCAGCCTTCCCCTGGTAATGCGGAGCTCTGCCAGGGGTGACTATTCTTTCTCGCGCTACTCGTGGGATTATGAAGCAAGCATTCAAAAAACCAAACAAAGGGGCTGATGCCTCCCCAAAGGCATCACAAGAAGTAGCTGAAGCTACAAACATGGAAATAGTGGACAACAACACACAAATTTCTGAAGCAGGAGCAAGTGGATCTGGTGAAAAGGAAACTCCTTCACAGATTACACCAACTCCAACAGGTACCAAACTCCAAAAACCAAGATTTAGACCGCCACTCTACACTCAAAGTGGGATAAACGAGCAGCAGCTATCAGCTGAACTGATACAGCTGTCGTTATCCGATGAGAAGAAGAGACTCAGCGGCGCTGGAAAAAGGCGGTACGCTTACCACCGTAATAAAGGTAAGTCTATAAAGGAAGCGTATGATCTCGCGTGTCTACCAATGCGAGATACACTCACTCCGGAGCAGACGAAGAAGAGGCAAAGGCCTCCATCAGCAACTCCACCTTCTGTGAGGACAGAAGTTAAGAGGCATAAACCCTCACAAACCCAAAGCGTCAAGCATAGACCCGCAGCAGAGGCACATCCCTCCACGTCGGGCACTAGCTATAGAGATGCTATCAAAGGGACGAGAATCGGCATCATCCATGCCGAACACCCACACAAGACACTAACTCCAGAACAGTTAGCCGTGTGTCAGAAATCTATCCTGGCAGCTATTCCAACAGCGGCGAAAGAGGGTACAAATCCACAATTTGGTGGTCTCAGCCTAAAACCAGGATGGATGCTGATTATATGCCTAGATGATAAAAAATCGAAATGGCTTGAGCAGGTAGCTGCCCTAATTAAAGTAGACGAATCTACAACCATAAAGGCAGTTAAGGAAGAACATATTCCTAAACTGGAAATAGTTACGGGCTACTTCCCAGCAGAAGAAGACCCAACAGAGGAAATAATAACACTCATAGCTTATCAGAACCCTAAACTGTGCACGGAGAACTGGAAAGTCCTTAGTAGAAGGAAAGAAGGCACGTGCATGGTCATCACATTCTCTATCGACGGCCAATCGATGGAGAATCTTAAGCAGTTGGGAAACCGTGTCTGCTACAAATTCTCGGGCATCACACTCCGGCCAAAATCAAGGGAGGTCAACAGCGGCAAGCCGCCGACCACTAGTGATGTCCCAGAATCAAAAAAATGATCATATAAAGATCATTCAGGCGAACCTCCACAGAGCAGCAGCGGCAATGGACGTATTAGCATGGAGGTTCGTCAAAGAGGAGATGCAGGTGGCTCTAATCCAAGAACCTTGGGCCATAAAAGGTAAACTTCTCGGTATCCCTCTAACAACAGGTAAGCAAATCTTTGATAAATCTAGCTGCAGACCAAGAGCAGCAATCATTTTATCTCAAAAAATTAATTATCTTATCATTCCTCTTTTCATCCGTACAGATTTAGTTGCTATACTGGCGAAAATACCAACTCCAGGAGGTTTTCAAGAGGTGATAATTGCCTCAGCTTACCTCCCTGGAGAGGAGCTAGAAGCTCCACCTGATTGCGTCAAAGACCTAGTGAGGTACAGCAAAGATCATGGACTTCCTATCATCCTAGTATGTGACGCAAACGCTCACCACATTGTATGGGGAAGTAGTAACAATAATAAAAGAGGTGAGTCACTTTTAGAATAATTTACTACTAATAACTTAGATATACTAAATAGGGGCTGTGCCCCCACCTTTATTAACAAAATCAGGCAGGAAGTACTTGACCTAACAATAACAAGCCCCTGCTTAGCGTATAAATGTTTAAAGTGGCACGTTTCTAAGGAAGCTTCCCTTTCAGACCACAAACATATATGCTTTGAAATTCAAGCGTCCCAATCTGAAGAAAAAAAGTTTAGGAACCCCAAACGTACAAACTGGACACAATACCAGACAATACTTAAGTACGAAACATGTAACTTGGAGGATACAATAAGCAGCCCAGACTGCATTGACCTACAAGCTAATCAACTTGTTTATAACATGATTAATACTTATGAACAGAGTTGCCCTATTTCCAAGAAAAAAGGTAACAAACAACTACCTTGGTGGAACGAGGAACTAGCAACCAAACGCAAAGAAACTAGGAAATTGTTCAATAGAGCAAAAACCTTTGGTAACTGGGAAGAATATAAAAAATCCCTTACCGAATTTAATAACCTCTTAAAGAAGTCAAAAAGGGAATCATGGAGGAAACTATGTGAAGAGATCAATGAACTCCCAGTTGCCTCCAGACTCCAAAAGGTACTATCAAAGGATACACCTATTGATATTGGACTTCTAGAGAAACCAGATGGTTCTCTAACAACAAGCAGCTCAGAAACATTAGAAGTATTACTGGCGACTCACTTTCCAGGCTGTAAAATCATAGAAAATCAAGAAGATGAATACACAGAGGAAAGGATTCAACGTCCTTCTCCACACAGTAGCAGCTTAGCTGCCAAGATCTTCACTCCAGAAAAGATTAAATGGGCTATAAACTCATTTAAACCCTTTAAATCAGCTGGAGTAGACAAAGTCTTCCCGGCACTACTTCAGAAGGGATTAGAGATTCTTATGCCAGCCATAATAAGAATCTTTAAGGCAAGTTTTATATGGGGCTACATCCCAAAAATATCGAGGAAAGCTAGGGTGGTATTTATACCAAAGGCAGGGAACCGTCCCATCGAAAAACCTAAGTCATACCGTCCTATCAGCCTCACATCATTCTTCGTTAAAACAATGGAGAAATTAGTGGATTACCACATCAGAACTGGACCAAGTAAAGTCCGATTACATCCTAAGCAACATGCTTACCAAAAAGGAAAATCAACCGAATCAGCCCTTCATGATCTAGTTAGAAACATTGAAAAGGCGATAGAATTCAAAGAAATAGCACTATGCGCTTTCTTGGATATAGAAGGAGCCTTTGATAATACTCCACATGACGCAATCATAGCGGCAGCCAGGAAAAAAGGTATAGAGCCTACGACCACTAAATGGATTCATGGCATGCTAAAAAGCCGAATGACAACGGCGGCCATAGGCAACAGCACATTAACAGCACAAACCTATAGGGGATGTCCCCAAGGAGGAGTACTATCTCCACTACTTTGGTCTATTGTTGTTGATGAGCTCCTAGATCGCCTTACAACGCAAGGTTTCGAGACCATAGGATACGCCGACGATCTCGTCATAATCATAAGAGGCAAACATGACTTTGTCATCTCTGAGAGGCTACAATTGGCCTTAAACTTGATTATGAACTGGTGTCAGTCTAAGAATCTTAACATTAATCCAACAAAAACCGACATCATACCATTTACAAATAGAAGAAAGATACATATCACAGCACCTTCATTAAATGGCATAACAATACCCTGTTCCAATAAAGTCAAATATCTAGGTATTACACTGGATAGAAAACTAAATTGGAACAGTCACTTAGAAACGACTCATGCTAAAGCACTAAGGGCGATGTGGGCCTGTAAAAGCTTATTTGGCAGAAAATGGGGGCTACAACCCAAGATGATTTACTGGTGTTACAGAACAATCATTCTACCAATAGTGACATATGGCGCCACGGTGTGGTGGACCAAAACGCTACAACTTAAAGCACAAGTTATGCTACAAAAAATACAACGACTAGCATGTCTTGGAATAACAGGTGCGATGAGAACCTGTCCAACTGCATCAATGGAAATGCTCCTAAATCTCCCACCGATACATCTTCAAATTAAAAAAGAAGCGGCAAGGGGCATGATCCGAATTCAGAAGGAAAAACAATACTTACCAGGAGATTTTAGAGGACACCTCAAAATTTTAAACAATAAAATAATAGAAGCAACGACCTCGCATTTAACGGACATAATGCCGACAACTTATAACTTTGAAATACCATTCAAAGTTATAATCAATGAACGCAAGGACTGGCAATCCCAGCTTCATGAATTAGAAGAAGGTTCGACCATCTGGTACACAGATGGTTCAAGAACCAAAGATGGTACAGGAGCCGGTGTGAAAGGACCAAACTTCGCACTATCCAAACCACTTGGTAAAGAAGCAACAATCTTCCTGGCCGAACTTATTGCGATGGAGCTATGCATCCAAGAGATTATTAGGAGGGCTCACCGCAGCCAAACAATTTATATACTATCAGACAGCCAAGCAGTCCTTAAAGCTCTCTTATCCCACAAACAGGAGTCCAAATTGGTATGGAGCTGTCTTCAAAACCTAAAGATCCTGGCTAAAAGGAACAAAGTAACCTTAATGTGGGTACCAGGACATATAGGTGTTGAAGGAAATGAAGAGGACCGCCTTGCAAAGGAGGGTGCAACTACAAAGTTCATTGGACCAGAACCATTCTGTGGCAAACCCAGAGGGCACTCAAAACTCATAATTCACAGGTGGGTCGAACAAGATCACAGACTCTACTGGAACAGACTACCAGGTCTGAAGGTATCAAAAAAAATTATCCAGCCACAAAAACTCAAAGTGGATAAACTACTAAATCTCAGCAAAAAGGACATCAGAACCTTAACAGGTCTCATAACAGGACACCACCCTGTCAACTACCACCTTAAAAAAATGGGACTAGCTGAAGATGATAAATGCCGTCTCTGTCTGTTAGACAAAGAGACTACAGAGCATCTACTATGCACCTGTGAAGCAGCAGGACGGAGGAGACTGGATCATTTGGGAAAAGGAATCCTTACCACAAATGAATTGGCCGAAAAGACCCCCGAACACATACTAAGATTTTACAAATCTCTAGAAATGGGCTAGGGTTTAGGGCAATATGTACAATAGATCTTTAGGTCGCGGTACTCTCGAGTCCCTTTTAAAAAAAAAAAAAAATATTTTAGTTTTCTGTTTTGTCCTTATTTTGCACCTAAATAATGGGAAAAAAGAAAAAAAAAGTTATCTGAAATATTTTGGTTTTCTGTTTTTGTCCTTATTTTGCACCTAAATAATGGGAAAAAAGAAAAAAAAAGTTATCTGAAATATTTTGGTTTTCTTTTTTTGCCCTTACTTTGCACCTAAATAACGGGAAAAAAGAAAAAAAAAGTTATTTGAAGTATTTTGGTTTTCTGTTTTGTCCTTTTTTGCACCTAAATAATGGGAAAAGAGAAAAAAAAGTTATCTGAAATATTTTGACTTTCTGTTTTTCTCCTTGTTTTGCACCTAAATAACGAGAAATAACCAAAAAAAAGTTATCTGAAATATTTTGGTTTTCTGTTTCTGTCCTTATTTTGCACCTAAATAACGGGAAAAAAGAAAAATAAACTTATTTGAAATATTTTGGTTTTCTGTGTTTGTCCTTATTTTGCAACTAAATAACGGGAAAACAGAAAAATAAAGTTATTTGAAATATTTTGGTTTTCTGTTTTGTCCTTTTTTGCACCTAAATAATGGGAAAAAAGAAAAAAAAAGTTATCTGAAATATTTTGATTTTCTGTTTTTCTCCTTATTTTGCACCTAAATAACGGGAAATAAGCAAAAAAAAAGTTATCTGAAATATTTTGGTTTTATGTTTTTGTACTCATTTTGCACCCAAATAACAGGAAAAAAGAAAAAAAAAGTTATTTGAAATATTTTGATTTTCTGTTTCTGTCCTTATTTTGCACAGAAATAATGGGAAAAAAGAAAAAAAAAGTTATCTGAAATATTTTGGTTTTCTGTTTTTGCCCTTATTTTGCACCCAAATAACGGGAAAAAAGGAAAAATAAAGTTATCTAAAATATTTGAGTTTTCTGTTTTGTCCTTATTTTGCACCTAAATAATGGGAAAAAAGAAAAAAAAAGTTATCTGAAATATTTTGATTTTCTGTTTTTGCCCTTATTTTGCACCCAAATAACAGGAAAAAAGAAAAAAAAAGTTATCTGAAATATTTTGGTTTCCTGTTTTTCTCCTTATTTTGCACCTAAATTACGGGAAATTAAAAAAAAAAAGTTATCTGAAATATTTTGGTTTTCTGTTTTTCTCCTTATTTTGCACCCAAATTACGGGAAATAAGAAAAAAAAAGTTATCCGAAATATTTTGGTTTTGTGTTTTTCTCCTTATTTTGCACCTAAATAACCGGAAATAAGAAAAAAAAAAGTTATCTGAGAAATTTTGATTTTCTGTTTCTGTGCTTATTTTGCACAGAAATAACGGCAAAAATGAAAAAAAAAGTTATCTAAAATATTTTAGTGTTCTGTTTTGTCCTTATTTTGCACCTAAATAATGGGAAAAAAAAAAAAAGTTATCTGAAATATTTTGATTTTCTGTTTTTGCCCTTATTTTGCACCTAAATAACGGGAAATAAAGTTATCTGAAATATTTTGGTTTTCTGTTTTGTCCTTATTTTGCACCTAAATAACGGGAAAAAAGTTATCTGAAATATTTTGGTTATTTGTTTTTGTCCTTATTTTGCACCCAAATAACGGGAAAAAAGAAAAAAAAGTTATCTAAAATATTTTAGTTTTCTGTTTTGTCCTTATTTTGCACCTAAATAACGGGAAATAAGAAAAGAAAAAGTTATCTCAAATATTTTGGTTTTTTTGTGTCCTTATTTTGCACCTAAATAACGGGAAAAAAGAAAAATAAAGTTATTTGAAATATTTTGATTTTCTGTTTGTGTGCTTCTTCTGCACTGAAATAACGGGAAAAAAGAAAAAAACGTTATTTAAAATATTTTGGTTTTCTGTTTTGTCCTTTTTGTGCACCTAAATAATGGGAAAAAAGAAAAAAAAGTTATCTGAAATATTTTGATTTTCTGTTTTTCTCCTTATTTTGCACCTAAATCAGGGAAAATAAGAATAAAAAAGTTATCTTAAATATTTTGATTTTCTCTTTTTCTCCTTATTTTGCACCTAAATTACGGGAAAAGAGAAAAAGAAGTTATCTGAAAAATTTTTGGTTTTCTGTTTTTGCCCTTATTTTGCACCCAAATAAGGGGAAAAAAGAAAAAAAAACTATCTACAATTTTTTGGTTTTCTGTGTTTGTCCTTATTTTGCACCGAAATAACAGGAAATAGGAAACACAAAGTTATCTGAAATATGTTGATATTCTGTTTTTCTGGGAAAAAAGAAAAAAAACGTTATCTAAATTATCTTGGTTTTCTGTTTTGTTCTTATTTTGCACCTAAATAACGGCAAAAAAGAAAAAAAAAGTTATCTGAAATATTTTGATTTTCTGTTTTTCTCCTTATTTTGCGCCTAAATAACGGCAAATAAAAAAAAAAGTTATTTGAGATATTTTGATTTTCTGTTTCTGTCCTTATTTTGCACAGAAATAATGGGAAAAAAGAAAAAAAAAAGTTATCTGAAATATTTTGGTTTTCTATTTTTGCCCTTATTTTGCACCCAAATAACGGGAAAAAAAGAAAAATAAAGTTATCTGAAATATTATGGTTTTTGTTTTTGTCCTTATTTTGCACACAAATAACGGGAAAAAAGAAAAAAAAAGTTATCTGAAATATTTTGATTTTCTGTTTTTGCCCTTATTTTGCACCCAAATATTTTGGTTTTCTGTTTTTGCCCTTATTTTGCACCCAGGAAAAAAGAAAACAAAAGTCTTCTAAACTATTTTAGTTTTCTGTTTTGTCCATATTTTGCACCTAAATAAAGGGAAAAAAGAAAAAAAAAGTTATCTGAAATATTTTGATTTTCAGTTTTTGCCCTTAATTTGCACCCAAATAACAGGAAAAAAGAAAAAAAAAGTTATTTGAAATATTTTGATTTTGTGTTTCTGTCCTTATTTTGCACAGAAATAATGGGAAAAAAGAAAAAAAAAGTTATCTGAAATATTTTGGTTTTCTGTTTTTGCCCTTATTTTGCACCCAAATAACGGGAAAAAAGGAAAAATAAAGTTATCTGCAATATTATGGTTTTTTGTTTTTGTCCTTATTAAGCACCCAAATAACGGGAAATAAGAAAAAAAAAAATTATCTGAGATATTTTGGTTTTCTGTTTTTGTCCTTATTTTGCACAGAAATAACGGGAAAAAAGAAAAAAAAAGTTATCTAAAATATTTTAGTTTTCTGTTTTGTCCTTATTTTGCACCTAAATAACGGGAAAAAAGAAAAAAAAAGTTATCTAAAATATTTTGGTTTTCTGTTTTTCTCCTTATTTTGCGCCTAAATAAAAGGAAATAAGAAAAAAAAAAAGTTATCTGAGATATTTTGATTTTCTGTTTCTGTCCTTATTTTGCACAGAAATAACGGAAAAAAAGAAAGAAAAAGTTATCTAAAATATTTTAGTTTTCTGTGTTGTCCTTATTTTGCACCTAAATAATGGGAAAAAAGAAAAAAAAAGTTATCTGAAAATATTTTAGTTTTCTGTTTTGTCCTTATTTTGCAACTAAATAATGGGAAAAAAGAAAAAAAAAGTTATCTGAAATATTTTGGTTTTATGTTTTTGTACTCATTTTGCACCCCAATAACGGGAAAGAGAAAAAAAAAGTTATCTAAAATATTTTAGTTTTCTGTTTTGTCCTTATTTTGCACCTAAATAATACGAAAAAAGAAAAAAAAAGTTATCTGAAAAATTTTGATTTTCTGTTTCTGCCCATATTTTGCACCCAAATAACAGGAAAAAAGAAAAAAAAGTATCTGAAATATTTTGGTTTCCTGTTTTTCTCCTTATTTTACACCTAAATTACGGGAAATAAGAAAAAAAGATATCTGAAATATTTTGGTTTTCTGTTTTTCTCCTTATTTTGCGCCTAAATAACGGTAAATAAGAAAAGAAAAAGTTATCTAAAATATTTTGGTTTTTTTTTGTCCTTATTTTGCACCTAAATAACGGGAAAAAAAGAAAAAAAAAGTTATCTGAAATATTTTGATTTTCTGTTTTTCTCTTCATTTTGCACCTAAATCAGCGGAAATAACAAAAAAAAAGGTATCTGAAATATTTCGATTTTCTGTTTTTCTCCTTATTTTGCACCTAAATCAGGGAAAAAAAAAGTTATCTGAAATATTTTGATTTTCTGTTTTTCTCCTTATTTTGCACCTAAATTACGGGAAATAAGAAAAAAAAAGTTATCTGAAATATTTTGGTTTTCTGTTTTTCTCCTTATTTTGCGCCTAAATAACCGGAAATAAGAAAAAAAAAAAAGTTATCTGAGATATTTTGATTTTCTGTTTCTGCCCTTATTTTGCACAGAAATATCGGGAAAAAAGAAAAAAAAAGTTATATAAAATATTTTAGTTTTCTGTTTTGTCCTTATTATGCACCTAAATAATAGGAAAAAAAAAAAAAGTTATCTGAAATATTTTGATTTTCTGTTTTTGCCCTTATTTTGCACCTAAATAATGGGGAAAAAAAAAAGTTATCTGAAATATTTTGATTTTCTGTTTTTGCCCGTATTTTGCACCTAAATAACGGGAAAAAAGAAAAATAAAGTTATTTGAAAAATATTGGTTTTCTGTGTTTGTCCTTATTTTGCACCCAAATTACGGGAAATAAGAAAAAAAAAGTTATCTGAGATATTTTGATTTTCTGTTTCTGTCCTTATTTTGCACAGAAATAACGGGAAAAATGAAAAAAAAAGTTATCTAAAATATTTTAGTGTTCTGTTTTGTGCTTATTTTGCACCTAAATAACGGGAAATAAGAAAAATAAAGTTATCTGAAATATTTTGGTTTTCTGTTTTGTGCTTATTTTGCACCTAAATAACGGGAAATAAGAAAAATAAAGTTATCTAAAATATTTTAGTTTTCTGTTTTGTCCTTATTTTGCACCTAAATAACGGGAAATAAGAAAAATAAAGTTATCTGAAATATTTTGGTTTTTTGCTTTTGTCGTTATTTTGCACCCAAATAACGGGAAAAAAGAAAAAAAAAGTTATCTAAAATATTTCAGTTTTCTGTTTTGTCCTTATTTTGCACCTAAATAATGGGGAAAAAAAAAAAGTTATCTGAAATATTTTAATTATCTTTTTTGCCCTTATTTTGCACCTAAATAACGGGAAATAAAGTTATCTGAAATAGTTTGGTTTTCTATTTTGTCCTTATTTTGCACCTAAATAACGGGAAATAAAGTTATCTGAAATATTTTGATTTTCTGTTTCTGTCCTTATTTTGCACAGAAATAATGGGAAAAAAGAAAAAAAAAGTTATCTGAAATATTTTGGTTTTCTGTTTTTGCCCTTATTTTGCACCCAAATAACGGGAAAAAAGGAAAAATAAAGTTATCTGCAATATTATGGTTTTTTGTTTTTGTCCTTATTTTGCACCCAAATAACGGGAAATAAGAAAAAAAAAAAGTTATCTGAGATATTTTGATTTTCTGTTTCTGCCCTTATTTTGAACAGAAATATCGGGAAAAAAGAAAAAAAAAGTTATCTAAAATATTTTAGTTTTCTGTTTTGTCCTTATTATGCACCTAAATAATAATAAAAAAAAAAGTTATCTGAAATATTTTGATTTTCTGTTTTTGCCCTTATTTTGCACCTAAATAATGGGGGAAAAAAAAAAGTTATCTGAAATATTTTGATTTTCTGTTTTTACCCTTATTTTGCACCTAAATAACAGGAAAAAAGAAAAATAAAGTTATTTGAAAAATATTGGTTTTCTGTTTTTGTCCTTTGTTTGCACCCAAATTACGGGAAATAAGAAAAAAAAAGTTATCTGAAATATTTTGGTTTTCTGTTTTTCTCCTTATTTTGCACCTAAATAACCGCAAATAAGAAAAAAAAAAGGTTATCTGAGATATTTTGATTTTCTGTTTCTGTCCTTATTTTGCACAGAAATAACGGGAAAAATGAAAAAAAAAGTTATCTAAAATATTTTAGTGTTCTGTTTTGTGCTTATTTTGCACCTAAATAACGGGAAATAAGAAAAATAAAGTTATCTGAAATATTTTGGTTTTCTGTTTTGTGCTTATTTTGCACCTAAATAACGGGAAAAATGAAAAAAAAATTTATCTAAAATATTTTAGTGTTCTGTTTTGTGCTTATTTTGCACCTAAATAACGGGAAATAAGAAAAATAAAGTTATCTGAAATATTTTGGTTTTTTGCTTTTCTCGTTATTTTGCACCCAAATAACGGGAAAAAAGAAAAAAAAGTTATCTAAAATATTTCAGTTTTCTGTTTTGTCCTTATTTTGCACCTAAATAATGGGGAAAAAAAAAAAAAGTTATCTGAAATATTTTAATTTTATGTTTTTGCCCTTATTTTGCACCTAAATAACGGGAAATAAAGTTATCTGAAATAGTTTGGTTTTCTGTTTTGTCCTTATTTTGCACCTAAATAACGGGAAATAAAGTTATCTGAAATATTTTGGTTTTCTGTTTTTCTCCTTATTTTGCACCCAAATAACGGGAAAAAAGAAAAAAAAGTTATCTAAAATATTTTAGTTTTCTGTTTTGTCCTTGTTTTGCACCTAAATAACGGGAAAAAAGAAAAATAAAGTTATTTGAAATATTTTGATTTTCTGTTTGTGTGCTTCTTCTGCACTGAAATAACGGGAAAAAAGAAAAAAAAGTTATCTCAAATATTTTGGTTTTCTGTTTTGTCCTTTTTGTGCACCTAAATAATGGGAAAAAAGAAAAAAAAACTATCTACAATTTTTTGGTTTTCTGTTTTTGTCCTTATTTTGTACCTAAATCAGGGGAAATAAGTATAAAAAAGTTATCTTAAATATTTTGATTTTCTTTTTTTTCTCCTTATTTTGCACCTAAATTACGGGAAAAGAGAAAAAGAAGTTATCTGAAAAATTGTGGTTTTCTGTTTTTGCCCTTATTTTGCACCCAAATAAGGGGAAAAAAGAAAAAAAAAACTATCTACAATTTTTTGGTTTTCTGTTTTTGTCCTTATTTTGCACCGAAATAACAGGAAATAAGAAACACAAAGTTATCTGAAATATGTTGATATTCTGTTTTTCTGGGAAAAAAGAAAAAAACGTTATCTAAATTATTTTGGTTTTCTGTTTTGTTCTTATTTTGCACCGAAATAACAGGAAAAAAAGAAAAAAAAAGTTATCTGAAATATTTTGATTTTCTGTTTTTCTCCTTATTTTGCGCCTAAATAACGGGAAATAAAAAAAAGAAAGTTATTTGAGAAATTTTCATTTTCTGTTTTTGTCCTTATTTTGCACCGAAATAACAGGAAATAAGAAACACAAAGTTATCTGAAATATGTTGATATTCTGTTTTTCTGGGAAAAAAGAAAAAAACGTTATCTGAAATATTTTGGTTTTCCGTTTTTGCCCTTATTTTGCACCCAAATAACGGGGAAAAAAGAAAAATAAAGTTATCTGAAATATTATGGTTTTTGTTTTTGTCCTTATTTTGCACCCAAATAACGGGAAAAAAGAAAAAAAAAGTTATCTGAAATATTTTGATTTTCTGTTTTTGCCCTTATTTTGCACCCAAATATTTTGGTTTTCTGTTTTTGCCCTTATTTTACACCCAAGAAAAAAGAAAACAAAAGTCTTCTAAAATATTTTAGTTTTCTGTTTTGTCCTTATTTTGCACCTAAATAATGGGAAAAAAGAAAAAAAAAGTTATCTGAAATATTTTGATTTTCAGTTTTTGCCCTTAATTTGCACCCAAATAACAGGAAAAAAGAAAAAAAAAGTTATTTGAAATATTTTGATTTTCTGTTTCTGTCCTTATTTTGCACAGAAATAATGGGAAAAAAGAAAAAAAAAGTTATCTGAAATATTTTGGTTTTCTGTTTTTACCCTTATTTTGCACCCAAATAACGGGAAAAAAAGAAAAATAAAGTTATCTGCAATATTATGGTTTTTTGTTTGTGTCCTTATTTTGCACCCAAATAACGGGAAATAAGAAAAAAAAAAGTTTTCTGAGATATTTTGATTTTCTGTTTCTGTCCTTATTTTGCACAGATATAACGGGAAAAAAATAAGAAAAAAAAAAGTTATCTGAGATATTTTGATTTTCTGTTTCTGTCCTTATTTTCCACAGAAATAACGGAAAAAAAGAAAGAAAAAGTTATCTAAAATATTTTAGTTTTCTATTTTGTCCTTATTTTGCACCTAAATAATGGGAAAAAAGAAAAAAAAATTATCTGAAAATATTTTAGTTTTCTGTTTTGTCCTTATTTTGCACCTAAATAATGGGAAAAAAGAAAAAAAAAGTTATCTGAAATATTTTGGTTTTATGTTTTTGTCCTCATTTTGCACCCAAATAACGGGAAAAAGAAAAAAAAAGTTATCTAAAATATTTTAGTTTTCTGTTTTGTCCTTATTTTGCACCTAAATAATGGGAAAAAAGAAAAAGAAGTTATCTGAAAAGTTTTGATTTTCTGTTTTTGCCCTTATTTTGCACCCAAATAATAGGAAAAAAGAAAAAAAAGTATCTGAAATATTTTGGTTTCCTGTTTTTTTCCTTATTTTGCACCTAAATTAGGGGAAATAAGAAAAAAAAAGATATCTGAAATATTTTGGTTTTCTGTTTTTCTCCTTATTTTGCACCTAAAACGGGAAAAAAAGAAAAAAAAGTTATCTGAAATATTTTAATTTTCTGTTTTTCTCCTCATTTTGCACCTAAATCAGCGGAAATAACAAAAAAAAGGTATCTGAAATATTTTGATTTTCTGTTTTTCTCCTTATTTTGCACCTAAATCAGGGAAAAAAAAAAAGTTTTCTGAAATATTTTGATTTTCTGTTTTTCTCCTTATTTTGCACCTAAATTACGGGAAATAAGAAAAACAAAGTTATTTGAAATATTTTGGTTTTCTGTTTCTGTCCTTATTTTGCACAGAAATATCGGGAAAAAAGAAAAAAAAAGTTATCTAAAATATTTTAGTTTTCTGTTTTGTCCTTATTATGCACCTAAATAATGGGAAAAAAGAAAAAAAAAGTTTTCTGAAATATTTTGGTTTACTGTTTTTCTCCTTATTTGCACCTAAATAACGGGAAATAAGAAAAATAAAGTTATCTGAAATATTTTGGTTTTTTGTTTTTGTCCTTATTTTGCACCCAAATAATGGGAAAAAAGAAAAAAAAAGTTATCTAAAATATTTTAGTTTTCTGTTTTGTCCTTATTTTGCACCTGAATAATGGGAAAAAAGAAAAAAACAGTTATCTGAAATATTTTGGTTTTCTGTTTTTCTCCTTATTTTGCGCCTAAATAACCGGAAATAAGAAAAAAAAAAGTTATTTGAGATATTTTGATTTTCTGTTTCTGTTTTTATTTTGCACAGAAATAATGGGGAAAAAAAAAAAAATTATCTGAAATATTTTGGTTTACTGTTTTTCTCCTTATTTTGCACCTAACTAACGGGAAATAAGAAAAATAAAGTTATCTGAAATATTTTGGTTTTTTGTTTTTGTCCTTATTTTGCAACCAAATAACGGGAAAAAATAAAAAAAAATAAACTAAAATATTTTAGTTTTCTGTTTTGTCCTTATTTTGCACCTAAATAATGGGAAAAAAGAAAAAAATGTTATCTGAAATATTTTGGTTTCCTGTTTTTCTCCTTATTTTGCACCTAAATTACGGGAAATAAGAAAAAAAAGTTGTCTGAAATATTGTGGTTTTTTTTTGTCCTTATTATGCACCGTAATAATGTGAAAAAAGAAAAAAAAAGTTATCTGAAATATTTTGGTTTTCTGTTTTTCTTCTTATTTTGCACCTAAATAATGGGAAAAAAGAAAAAAAAAGTTATCTGAAATATTTTGATTTTCTCTTTTTGCCCTTATTTTGCACCCAAATAACGGGAAATAAGAAAAAAAAAAGTTTTCTGAGATATTTTGATTTTCTGTTTCTGTCTTTATTTTGCACAGACATAACGGGAAAAAAGAAAAAAAAAGTTATCTAAAATATTTTGGTTTTCTGTTTTTCTCCAATTTGCGCCTAAATAACGGAAAATAAGAAAAAAAAAAGTTTTCTGAGATATTTTGATTTTCTGTTTCTGTCCTTATTTTCCACAGAAATAACGGAAAAAAAGAAAGAAAAAGTTATCTAAAATATTTTAGTTTTCTATTTTGTCCTTATTTTGCACCTAAATAATGGGAAAAAAGAAAAAAAAAGTTATCTGAAAATATTTTAGTTTTCTGTTTTGTCCTTATTTTGCACCCAAATAACGGGGAAAAAAGAAAAATAAAGTTATCTGAAATATTATGGTTTTTGTTTTTGTCCTTATTTTGCACCCAAATAACGGGAAAAAAGATAAAAAAAGTTATCTGAAATATTTTGATTTTCTGTTTTTGCCCTTATTTTGCACCCAAATATTTTGGTTTTCTGTTTTTGCCCTTATTTTACACCCAAGAAAAAAGAAAACAAAAGTCTTCTAAAATATTTTAGTTTTCTGTTTTGTCCTTATTTTGCACCTAAATAATGGGAAAAAAGAAAAAAAAAGTTATCTGAAATATTTTGATTTTCAGTTTTTGCCCTTAATTTGCACCCAAATAACAGGAAAAAAGAAAAAAAAAGTTATTTGAAATATTTTGATTTTCTGTTTCTGTCCTTATTTTGCACAGAAATAATGGGAAAAAAGAAAAAAAAAGTTATCTGAAATATTTTGGTTTTCTGTTTTTACCCTTATTTTGCACCCAAATAACGGGAAAAAAAGAAAAATAAAGTTATCTGCAATATTATGGTTTTTTGTTTGTGTCCTTATTTTGCACCCAAATAACGGGAAATAAGAAAAAAAAAAGTTTTCTGAGATATTTTGATTTTCTGTTTCTGTCCTTATTTTGCACAGATATAACGGGAAAAAAATAAGAAAAAAAAAAGTTATCTGAGATATTTTGATTTTCTGTTTCTGTCCTTATTTTCCACAGAAATAACGGAAAAAAAGAAAGAAAAAGTTATCTAAAATATTTTAGTTTTCTATTTTGTCCTTATTTTGCACCTAAATAATGGGAAAAAAGAAAAAAAAATTATCTGAAAATATTTTAGTTTTCTGTTTTGTCCTTATTTTGCACCTAAATAATGGGAAAAAAGAAAAAAAAAGTTATCTGAAATATTTTGGTTTTATGTTTTTGTCCTCATTTTGCACCCAAATAACGGGAAAAAGAAAAAAAAAGTTATCTAAAATATTTTAGTTTTCTGTTTTGTCCTTATTTTGCACCTAAATAATGGGAAAAAAGAAAAAGAAGTTATCTGAAAAGTTTTGATTTTCTGTTTTTGCCCTTATTTTGCACCCAAATAATAGGAAAAAAGAAAAAAAGTATCTGAAATATTTTGGTTTCCTGTTTTTTTCCTTATTTTGCACCTAAATTACGGGAAATAAGAAAAAAAAAGATATCTGAAATATTTTGGTTTTCTGTTTTTCTCCTTATTTTGCACCTAAAAACGGGAAAAAAAGAAAAAAAAGTTATCTGAAATATTTTAATTTTCTGTTTTTCTCCTCATTTTGCACCTAAATCAGCGGAAATAACAAAAAAAAGGTATCTGAAATATTTTGATTTTCTGTTTTTCTCCTTATTTTGCACCTAAATCAGGGAAAAAAAAAAAGTTATCTGAAATATTTTGATTTTCTGTTTTTCTCCTTATTTTGCACCTAAATTACGGGAAATAAGAAAAACAAAGTTATTTGAAATATTTTGGTTTTCTGTTTCTGTCCTTATTTTGCACAGAAATATCGGGAAAAAAGAAAAAAAAAGTTATCTAAAATATTTTAGTTTTCTGTTTTGTCCTTATTATGCACCTAAATAATGGGAAAAAAGAAAAAAAAAGTTTTCTGAAATATTTTGGTTTACTGTTTTTCTCCTTATTTTGCACCTAAATAACGGGAAATAAGAAAAATAAAGTTATCTGAAATATTTTGGTTTTTTGTTTTTGTCCTTATTTTGCACCCAAATAATGGGAAAAAAGAAAAAAAAAGTTATCTAAAATATTTTAGTTTTCTGTTTTGTCCTTATTTTGCACCTGAATAATGGGAAAAAAGAAAAAAACAGTTATCTGAAATATTTTGGTTTTCTGTTTTTCTCCTTATTTTGCGCCTAAATAACCGGAAATAAGAAAAAAAAAAGTTATTTGAGATATTTTGATTTTCTGTTTCTGTTTTTATTTTGCACAGAAATAATGGGGAAAAAAAAAAAAATTATCTGAAATATTTTGGTTTACTGTTTTTCTCCTTATTTTGCACCTAACTAACGGGAAATAAGAAAAATAAAGTTATCTGAAATATTTTGGTTTTTTATTTTTGTCCTTATTTTGCAACCAAATAACGGGAAAAAATAAAAAAAAATAAACTAAAATATTTTAGTTTTCTGTTTTGTCCTTATTTTGCACCTAAATAATGGGAAAAAAGAAAAAAATGTTATCTGAAATATTTTGGTTTCCTGTTTTTCTCCTTATTTTGCACCTAAATTACGGGAAATAAGAAAAAAAAGTTGTCTGAAATATTGTGGTTTTTTTTTGTCCTTATTATGCACCGTAATAATGTGAAAAAAGAAAAAAAAAGTTATCTGAAATATTTTGGTTTTCTGTTTTTCTTCTTATTTTGCACCTAAATAATGGGAAAAAAGAAAAAAAAAGTTATCTGAAATATTTTGATTTTCTCTTTTTGCCCTTATTTTGCACCCAAATAACGGGAAATAAGAAAAAAAAAAGTTTTCTGAGATATTTTGATTTTCTGTTTCTGTCCTTATTTTGCACAGACATAACGGGAAAAAAGAAAAAAAAAGTTATCTAAAATATTTTGGTTTTCTGTTTTTCTCCAATTTGCGCCTAAATAACGGAAAATAAGAAAAAAAAAAAGTTATCTGAGATATTTTGATTTTCTGTTTCTGTCCTTATTTTCCACAGAAATAACGGAAAAAAAGAAAGAAAAAGTTATCTAAAATATTTTAGTTTTCTATTTTGTCCTTATTTTGCACCTAAATAATGGGAAAAAAGAAAAAAAAAGTTATCTGAAAATATTTTAGTTTTCTGTTTTGTCCTTATTTTGCACCTAAATAATGGGAAAAAAGAAAAAAAAAAGTTATCTAAAATATTTTAGTTTTCTGTTTTGTCCTTATTTTGCACCTAAATAATGGGAAAAAAGAAAAAAAAAGTTATCTGAAAATATTTTAGTTTTCTGTTTTGTCCTTATTTTGCACCTAAATAATGGGAAAAAAGAAAAAAAAAGTTATCTGAAATATTTTGGTTTTCTCTTTTTGCCCTTATTTTGCACCCAAATAACGGGAAATAAGAAAAAAAAAAGTTTTCTGAGATATTTTGATTTTCTGTTTCTGTCCTTATTTTGCACAGACATAACGGGAAAAAAGAAAAAAAAAGTTATCTAAAATATTTTAGTTTTCTATTTTGTCCTTATTTTGCACCTAAATAATGGGAAAAAAGAAAAATAAAGTTATATAAAATATTTTAGTTTTCTGTTCTGTCCTTATTTTGCACCTAAATAACGGGAAATAAGAAAAAAAAAAGTTATCTAAAATATTTTAGTTTTCTGTTTTGTCCTTATTTTGCACCTAAATAATGGGAAAAAAGAAAAAAAAAGTTATCTGAAATATTTTGATTTTCTCTTTTTGCCCTTATTTTGCACCCAAATAACGGGAAATAAGAAAAAAAAAAGTTTTCTGAGATATTTTGATTTTCTGTTTCTGTCCTTATTTTGCACAGACATAACGGGAAAAAAGAAAAAGAAAGTTATCTAAAATATTTTGGTTTTCTGTTTTTCTCCTTAATTTGCGCCTAAATAACGGAAAATAAGAAAAAAAAAAGTTATCTGAGATATTTTGATTTTCTGTTTCTGTCCTTATTTTCCACAGAAATAACGGAAAAAAAGAAAGAAAAAGTTATCTAAAATATTTTAGTTTTCTATTTTGTCCTTATTTTGCACCTAAATAATGGGAAAAAAGAAAAAAAAAGTTATCTGAAAATATTTTAGTTTTCTGTTTTGTCCTTATTTTGCACCTAAATAATGGGAAAAAAGAAAAAAAAAGTTATCTGAAATATTTTGGTTTTATGTTTTTGTCCTCATTTTGCACCCAAATAACGGGAAAAAGAAAAAAAAAGTTATCTAAAATATTTTAGTTTTCTGTTTTGTCCTTATTTTGCACCTAAATAATGGGAAAAAAGAAAAATAAGTTATCTGAAAAATTTTGATTTTCTGTTTTTGCCCTTATTTTGTACCCAAATAATAGGAAAAAAGAAAAAAAAGTATCTGAAATATTTTGGTTTCCTGTTTTTCTCCTTATTTTGCACCTAAATTACGGGAAATAAGAAAAAAAAAGATATCTGAAATATTTTGGTTTTCTGTTTTTCTCCTTATTTTGCACCTAAAAACGGGAAAAAAAGAAAAAAAAGTTATCTGAAATATTTTAATTTTCTGTTTTTCTCCTCATTTTGCACCTAAATCAGCGGAAATAACAAAAAAAAGGTATCTGAAATATTTTGATTTTCTGTTTTTCTCCTTATTTTGCACAGAAATATCGGGAAAAAAGAAAAAAAAAGTTATCTAAAATATTTTAGTTTTCTGTTTTGTCCTTATTATGCACCTAAATAATGGGAAAAAAGAAAAAAAAAGTTTTCTGAAATATTTTGGTTTACTGTTTTTCTCCTTATTTTGCACCTAAATAACGGGAAATAAGAAAAATAAAGTTATCTGAAATATTTTGGTTTTTTGTTTTTGTCCTTATTTTGCACCCAAATAACGGGAAAAAAGAAAAAAAAAGTTATCTAAAATATTTTAGTTTTCTGTTTTGTCCTTATTTTGCACCTGAATAATGGGAAAAAAGAAACAGTTATGTGAAATATTTTGGTTTTCTGTTTTTCTCCTTATTTTGCGCCTAAATAACCGGAAATAAGAAAAAAAAAAAGTTGTCTGAGATATTTTAATTTTCTGTTTCTGTCCTTATTTTGCACAGAAATAACGGGAAATAAAAAAAAAAAAGTTATCTGAAATATTTTGATTTTCTGTTTTTGTCCTTCTTCTGCACTGAAATAACGGGAAAAAAGAAAAAAAAAGTTATCTAAAATATTTTGGTTTTCTGTTTCGTCCTTTTTGTGCACCTAAATAACGGGAAAAAAGAAAAAAAAAGTTATGTAAAATATTTTCAGTTTTCTGTTTTGTCCTTATTATGCACCTAAATAATGGGAAAAAAGAAAAAAAAAGTTATCTGAAATATTTTGGTTTACTGTTTTTCTCCTTATTTTGCGCCTAAATAACGGTAAATAAGAAAAGAAAAAGTTATCTAAAATATTGTGGTTTTTTTTTGTCCTTATTATGCACCGTAATAATGTGAAAAAAGAAAAAAAAAGTTATCTGAAATATTTTGGTTTTCTGTTTTTCTTCTTATTTTGCGCCTAAATAACCGGAAATAAGAAAAAAAAAAGTTATTTAAGATATTTTGATTTTCTGTTTCTGTTTTTATTTTTCACAGAAATAATGGGAAAAAAGAAAAAAAAATTATCTGAAATATTTTGGTTTACTGTTTTTCTCCTTATTTTGCACCTAACTAACGGGAAATAAGAAAAATAAAGTTATCTGAAATATTTTGGTTTTTGTTTTTGTCCTTATTTTGCACCCAAATAACGGGAAAAAATAAAAAAAAATAAACTAAAATATTTTAGTTTTCTGTTTTGTCCTTATTTTGCACCTAAATAATGGGAAAAAAGAAAAAAAATGTTATCTGAAATATTTTGGTTTCCTGTTTTTCTCCTTATTTTGCACCTAAATTACGGGAAATAAGAAAAAAAAAGTTGTCTGAAATATTTTGGTTTTCTGTTTTTCTCCTTATTTTGCACCCAAATTACGGGAAATAAGAAAAAAAAAAGTTATCTAAAATATTTTGGTTTTCTGTTTTGTCCTTATTTTGCACCTAAATAATGGGAAAAAAGAAAAGAAAAGTTATCTGAAATATTTTGATTTTCTCTTTTTACCCTTATTTTGCACCTAAATTACGGGAAATAAGAAAAAAAAAGTTATCTGAGATATTTTTATTTTCTGTTTCTGTCCTTAATTTGCACAGAAATAAGAAAAAAGAAGTTATCTAAAATATTTTGGTTTTCTGTTTTGTCCTTTTTGTGCACCTAAATAACGGGAAAAAAGAAAAAAAAAGTTATCTAAAATATTTGAGTTTTCTGTTTTGTCCTTATTTTGCACCTAAATAATGGGAAAAAAGAAAAAAAAAGTTATCTGAAATATTTTGATTTTCTCTTTTTGCCCTTATTTTGCACCCAAATAACAGGAAAAAAGAAAAAAAAAGTTATCTGAAATATTTTGGTTTCCTGTTTTTCTCCTTATTTTGCACATAAATTACGGGAAATAAGAAAAAAAAAGTTATCTGAAATATTTTGGTTTTCTGTTTTTCTCCTTATTTTGCACCCAAATTACGGGAAATAAGAAAAAAAAAAGTTATCTAAAATATTTTGGTTTTCTGTTTTGTGCTTATTTTGCACCTAAATAACGGGAAATAAGAAAAATAAAGTTATCTAAAATATTTTAGTTTTCTGTTCTGTCCGTATTTTGCACCTAAATAACGGGAAATAAGAAAAAAAAAAGTTATCTAAAATATTTTAGTTTTCTGTTTTGTCCTTATTTTGCACCTAAATAATGGGGAAAAAGAACAAAAAAGTTATCTGAAATATTTTGGTTTCCTGTTTTTCTCCTTATTTTGCACCTAAATAACGGGAAATAAGAAAAAAAAAAGTTATCTGAAATATTTTGGTTTTCTGTTTTTCTCCTTATTTTGCACCCAAATTACGGGAAATAAGAAAAAAAAAAGTTATCTGAAATATTTTGGTTTTCTGTTTTTCTCCTTATTTTGCACCTAAATAACCGAAAAAGAAAAAAAAAAGTTATCTGCGATATTCTGATTTTCTGTTTCTGTCCTTATTTTGCACCCAAATAACGGGAAAAAAGAAAAGAAAAAGTTATCTAAAATATTTTGGTTTTCTGTTTTGTGCTTATTTTGCACCTAAATAACGGGAAATAAGAAAAATAAAGTTATCTAAAATATTTTAGTTTTCTGTTCTGTCCTTATTTTGCACCTAAATAACGGGAAATAAGAAAAAAAAAAGTTATCTGAGATATTTTGATTTTCTGTTTCTGTCCTTAATTTGCACAGAAATAAGAAAAAAGAAGTTATCTAAAATATTTTGGTTTTCTGTTTTGTCCTTTTTGTGCACCTAAATAACGGGAAAAAAGAAAAAAAAAGTTATCTAAAATATTTGAGTTTTCTGTTTTGTCCTTATTTTGCACTAAATAATGGGAAAAAAGAAAAAAAAAAGTTATCTGAAATTTTTTGTTTTTTTCCTTTTGCCCTTATTTTGCACCCAAATAACAGGAAAAAAGAAAAAAAAAGTTATCTGAAATATTTTGGTTTCCTGTTTTTCTCCTTATTTTGCACCTAAATTACGGGAAATAAGAAAAAAAAAGTTATCTGAAATATTTTGGTTTTCTGTTTTTCTCCTTATTTTGCACCCAAATAACGGGAAGAAAGAAAAAAAAAAGTTATCTAAAATATTTTGGTTTTCTGTTTTGTGCTTATTTTGCACCTAAATAACGGGAAATAAGAAAAATAAAGTTATCTAAAATATTTTAGTTTTCTGTTCTGTCCTTAGTTTGCACCTAAATAACGGGAAATAAGAAAAATAAAGTTATCTGAAATATTTTGGTTTTTTGCTTTTGTCGTTATTTTGCACCCAAATAACGGGAAAAAAGAAAAAAAAGTTATCTAAAATATTTTTAGTTTTCTGTTTTGTCCTTATTTTGCACCTAAATAATGGGAAAAAAGAAAAAAAAAGTTATCTGAAATATTTTGATTTTCTGTTTTTGCCCTTATTTTGCACCTAAATAACGGGAAATAAAGTTATCTGAAATATTTTGGTTTTCTGTTTTGTCCTTATTTTGCACCTAAATAACGGGAAATAAAGTTATCTGAAATATTTTGGTTTCTGTTTTTGTCCTTATTTTGCACCCAAATAACGGGAAAAAAGAAAAAAAAAGTTATCTAAAATATTTTAGTTTTCTGTTTTGTCCTTATTTTGCACCTAAATAACGGGAAATGAGAAAAGAAAAAGTTATCTCAAATATTTTGGTTTTTTTTGTGTCCTTATTTTGCACCTAAAATAACGGGAAAAAAGAAAAATAAAGTTATTTGAAATATTTTGATTTTCTGTTTGTGTGCTTCTTCTGCACTGAAATAACGGGAAAAAAGAAAAAAAAGTTATCTAAAATATTTTGGTTTTCTGTTTTGTCCTTTTTGTGCACCTAATTAATGGGAAAAAAGAAAAAAAAGTTATCTGAAATATTTTGATTTTCTGTTTTTCTCCTTATTTTGCACCTAAATCAGGGGAAATAAGAATAAAAAAGTTATCTTAAATATTTTGATTTTCTTTTTTTCTCCTTATTTTGCACCTAAATTACGGGAAAAGAGAAAAAGAAGTTATCTGAAAAATTTTTCTGTTTTTGCCCTTATTTTGCACCCAAATAAGGGGAAAAAAGAAAAAAAAACTATCTACAATTTTTGGTTTTCTGTTTTTGTCCTTATTTTGCACCGAAATAACAGGAAATAAGAAACACAAAGTTATCTGAAATATGTTGATATTCTATTTTTCTGGGAAAAAAGAAAAAGACGTTATCTAAATTATTTTGGTTTTCTGTTTTGTTCTTATTTTGCACCTAAATAACGGAAAAAAAGTTATTTGAAATATTTTGGTTTTCTGTTTTTCTCCTTATTTTGCGCCTAAATAACGGGAAATAACAAAAAAAGTTATCTGAAATATTTTGGTTTTCTGTTTTGCCCTTATTTTGCACCTAAATAACGGGAAATAAGAAAAAAAATTATCTGAAATGTTTTGGTTTGCTGTTTTGGTCTTTATTTTGTACCTAAATAACGGGAAAAAAGAAAAATAAAGTTATTTGAAATATTTTGGTTTTCTATTTTTGTCCTTATTTTGCACCTAAATAACGTGATTAAAGGAAAAAAAAGTTATCTGAAATATTTTGGTTTTCTTTCTTTGGCCTTATTTTGCACCTGAATAACGGGAAAAATAAAAATGAAGTTATTTGAAATATTTTGGTTTTCTGTTTTCTACTTATTTTGCGCCTAAATAACGGGAAATAACAAAAAAAGTTATCTAAAATATTTTGGTTTTCTGTTTTGCCCTTATTTTGCACCTAAATAACGGGAAATAAGATAAAAAATTATCTGAAATGTTTTGGTTTTCTGTTTTGGTCCTTATTTTGCACCTAAATTACGGGAAAAGAGAAAAAAAAAGTTATTTAAAATATTTTAGTTTTCTGTTTTGTCCTTATTATGCACCTAAATAATGGGAAAAAAGAAAAAAAAAGTTATCTGAAATATTTTGATTTTCTGTTTTTCTCCTTATTTTGCACCTAAATCAGGGGAAAAAAAGAAAAAAAAAAGTTATCTGAAATATTTTGATTTTCTGTTTTTCTCCTTATTTTGCACCTAAATTACGGGAAATAAGAAAAAAAAAGTTATCTGAAATATTTTTGTTCGGCGAGCCTGATAAATAAATTATAATTAACTTCTCCTTGAACTAAATAAAAAGATGTATGTAAGCTTTGGATTATATAAAATTCTTTATTAAATAATTTCAATAAATTATAAACTTAACTTTAATGATTTAACAAATTTGAATACTTAAAATTTATAACAATTTGAGAATTAATTTTAAAATCCAATTAACCACGTGGATTATCCAATTCGTTAAGTTTTGTTACTTATATAACTGATTGTTCAATTGATTAATTCTTAATTTCACCAACTTGGTTATCAAGAATTATGTTAGAAATAATTTCTTTAAGTTTACCAAATATGGTTATTAAAATATTAATTAATTAAACCTTAATTTCACCAGATATGGTTATCAAAGAATTTAATTAATTATATTAGTTCAACCCTAATTCTCTAATTTCGAACTAACTGACATTTAGTTTCGAATATTTATTTTTTCTTCCTTTCTTACAATTTGTCTCGCTCACTCTAATGGTAGTATGTATCATAATTAAAAAAACATAAATTTATGAATTTTATGTGTTGTGCCGCGATTTCGTAACTATCATTAAAAGCGCGATTTTATTGTTTCCCGGGTACATTTGGTTTCCTATTGCTGCACATAAAGTTTCTGTTGATTTTTTTGTTTTCAAAACTGAGTTTGACAGTTCATGTATGGACAGCAATACAAACAATTAATTTCAAGAATTTTATCTAAATACTGGTAAGTAATTATATTTCATACCAATTATTTATAAATTTGAAGATTTATAGTTTTGGAATGGAACTTTATTGATTAATATATAGATTTTTGTATGTTTGATATTAGTTCCCTTTTCTTTATAGGTTATGCCGGTCAAACAATTTTGGATGAATATTGTGGACGAAGTACACCTAGTACTTACAATCTGATGTAGTTCATTTAATCTACAGATAAGTAACTTTTAAATTTTATTTATCATAATATGGACAATGACAACAAAGTGCATAATTATCACTTTTAATTTTGCCGTGTTGTTGTTGTTTTACTATAATGTACATATATTAATTTTTTATTTTTTTTATTTTTATAGTTCACCAGTTGGCTGGACATTCTGCCCTCCGTTGAACACTTTATTAAACACAATTTAATAGCTTAAATTATTGATATACAACAAGAGTTAGACATTTCACAGTTGAAAACAGGAAATTCACTTGCCTTCTGGGGAAGGCTAAGCTCATAGCATTGCTATCAATGTTATCAATTTTAGCAGGTAATGTCTTTTTTTTACTTGATAATGATGAAAACTTACTTTTCCATCCCTGTAAACCTTGATTTTGGCACTATGACGGTTTGGTAGATTCACCAAAAATTCTGATCGTTTGGACCTAACAATTTTTTCAAAGTCTAATCGTTGTAGAGTTTGTTTCGGTACACATATTTCGATTCCTTCTCTAGTGACAAATTTCTGTATGTCATTGTTTATTCGTTTTTTTATGTCTGCAACCGTTTCAGATGGTTTAATGACACTCCAGTCAGTGACATAACGATCATTAATACATACAGCAGGCGTTGTGGTGGTTCAAATACCGGTAGAAATTCAATTTCTGAACCATCGGAAAAGTCAACTTCCTCCCATAAATTTAAAAATTCATTATATTAAAACCGTTGAACATTACATAACGAAACATATAACATTAACTAGACGAACAAACAATACAACATATTCATATTTTATAGTTGATCGTTGTTTCCATCTATTAAAAGTGGACACACTTTTGTAATAGGTCTCTTGACAGTGTTATGTTGAGTTTTTATTTCGACTACTCTGACTAATATATCTGCTTCTGGAAGCGTTTGTAAAACTATTTCAAGTGGCCAGAAAGTTGGTGATGAATTTTCATCTTTGATTAATACTATAAATCCTATCTTTATATTTGGCTTAGTTGAATGCCATTTTGATCGTTGTTGTAACATATGCAAATATTCCTTGGACCATTTATTCCAAAATTGTTTTGTCATATATTGGATATGTCTCCATCGTTGGCCTAAAACAACAGGTTCTGCTATGTTTGGTTCAGGTAATGCATTGATTGGTTTACCTATTAAAAAATGACCAGGTGTTAATATATCTAAATTATCTATTCGATTATCGATCGTAGTAAGTGGTCGAGAATTTAAACAGGCTTCGATTTGACACAATAATGTTGAATATTCCTCATATGTATAACATGATTTTCCTACTATGCGTCGCAAGTGATATTTCACACTTTTTACTCCAGATTCCCATAAACCTCCAAAATGAGGCAAACCTGGTGAATTAAAATGCCAAGTTATTGATTGTGTACTAAAGTATTGATTTAACATTGGTGTTGCTTCTTGAATAGCTGTCTTTATTTCTTTATTAAACATAATTTCTGCTCCCTTAAAATTAGTTCCGCAGTCTGAATAGATATCGGTACACAATCCACGTCGAGACACAAATCTTCGGAATGCTGCTATAAACGCTGCTGATGTCAAATCTGACACCAATTCTAGATATATAGCCTTAGTGGCCATACATATGTGGTGTATGTTTTATGTATTCTTTTTTAAATTAAAACACAACATAATTAATTTTCCACATTTTATTAAATTATATTAAAACTATTTCATTAAATTAAATTATATAAATTATTATCTAGTTTTTAAGTAATTTATTAGTAATAGTAAATCACTGTATTTTAGTTTTAAATTTATTTATCGACTATATTCGCGACTGTACTTTTTATTGATTTTTGGGTACTTTTTTAGAAGCACGACTAACTCGGTAGAAATTCTCTGTTCAAGTGATTTTTCTAATTGCAATTTTCTCTGTCATGGCTTTGGTTAATCGATAGAGAATAGCGGTACCGTTAGAATCTCTGGTAATGGAATATTACCAGATTTTCTATTGGTCCTTAAAAATGCACCATGACAGACTGCAATATTTGTACTAGATTTCTGAGCGAAGTAATTTGTAGGGTTGCGGCAATTGATATTTCCGCCGGCGAACGCGTGGCGGCGTTTCTGTCGGCAGAAAGATCAGTTGTCGCGACCGCTACAGTACCCCCCTTCAAGCATTGACGCCCCCCTCGGTGTAAGCTGGTTTCAAACGATCAACTGAGACGGTGGTGAGTTTTTTGTTGACGTCGATGATGTAATTATTTCGCAACCTTCGAATAACTTTATGTGGGCCAGTATATGGTTTTGTTAGGCCTGATTTTATTGTGTCTGTTCGTAAAAACACAAAATCACAGGTTTTCAGATCGTGAGGGAAATATACCTTTCGTGAAGAACCGCGTGGAAGTGTAGGTGCAAGGTTGTTCATGACGTGTTTGAGTTGGTTTGTGAGGGTTTCTTGATCTATGGTTACTGATTTTTTATTGTCGATAAAAAATTCGCCAGGGAGCTTCAAACATTCTCCATAGACAAGTTCGGCTGGTGAAACTGATAAGTCTTCCTTGACTGAGGCACGAATGGATAATAAAATTAGTGGAAGTTCAATAGTCCAATTAGAGTTACTGCAGCGGGCTTTCAGCGATGCTTTCAGCTGCCTGTGGAAGCGTTCCTCTAGACCATTTGATTGAGGGTGGTACGGTGAAGTGCGAATTCTATGACTGCCCAGTAGTTTAGTTATTTCTGTGAAAAGTTTAGATTCGAATTGCCTGCCCTGGTCGGTGGTAATGACAGCAGGCACTCCGAATCTTGAGATGTAATTTTGAATAAAGGTTTTGGCTACTGTTACGGCTGTCATATCTTTGATTGGATACGCTTCGGGCCACCTAGTGAAACGGTCCACGATGGTCAACAGGTAGATGAAATCATCGCTGGTTGGCAAGGGGCCTACAATATCCATATGTATATGTTCAAACCTAGAATTGGGCAGAGAAAATGTACCCTGCTGACTCTGTGTGTGCCGGTGTATTTTGCATTTCTGGCACTCGACACAACTTTTGCTCCAGCGGGCGATATCTTGATTTAGGCCGGGTCAGAAATAACGTGAAGCAATTAATTTTCGAGTGGCCCGGATGCCAGGATGCGAAAGGTTGTGCAACACATTGAAAACAGGACGGCGTAACCGTTCTGGTATGTAAGGTCGATTGTTACCAGTTGAAATGTCACAATAAATTTTAGAGTCAGGGAATTCGAAAAGTTGTAATTTGAATTTCGTTGAAGGGTCTTCTACCCGTTGTAAAAGGTTTTGTAGCTCTGTATCGTCCGCTTGCGCTTTTCCTATTTTCTCGAGATTGAGACTGTCTTTAGAGGTGATCTCTGAAATACGTGAAAGGCTGTCCGCGACTGAATTATCAGTGCCTTTTACGTGAACAATGTCTGTGGAAAATTGAGCGATGAAGTCTAGATGTCGTGTCTGACGCGGGCTTCGTTCTGTTTTTGATTTGATAGCAAAAGTGAGCGGTTTGTGATCAGTGAAGATCTTAAACTGTCTTCCTTCAACAAAATACCTGAAATGTTTGGTAGCTAAGTAAATGGCTAAAAGTTCTCGGTCGAATGCAGAGTATTTGCGTTCTACTGGAGAGAGTTTTTTTGAAAAGAAAGAGATAGGTTCCCACTGTCCGTCGTTTAGTTGTTGTAGGACTACCCCTACGGCTACGTCAGACGCATCAGTCGCTATGCTGTATTGCCCATCTAGTTGAGGGTGTACCAAAATCGTAGCTTTGGCCAGGGCTTGTTTCACCTTATCGAAGTGTTTATCAAGCTCGGCAGGCCAGTAAAAATTTTTGGGAGATTTTGGCTTTTTGAGTAGCAGCGTAAGATTTTTTTTTTTTTTTTTTAACTTCTATTTTATTCACAACTATCAGATACATAATGATTTAAAAAACATCATTAACAGATATTTAGTGAATTGTTGGAGAATGATGAAATGTCTTGTGAGGATGAAATACTGTAACTTCAACCCCTTATAATACAAATCCAACTATTTTGGGTTGCCTATGGTGTCTTCTTGTATTAATTAAATCTTGATTCTAAATCTGATTGATGAAAACGTTTTAATCTACGAGGTTGTAAGATTGCGGAACTTAGGTTTCTGGCCAGAACATTTGGGTGGTTAGTTAATCTGGAATAATATCTTTTGCTGAAGAACCCTATTTCATGTTTTACACTGTTAATACGAAGGTCATCTCTAATTGTCTGGTTACGCACGTACCATGGTGCATTCACAATTGCTCGAAGTGATTTAGCTTGAAAGCGTTCAATAATTTCGATATTAGATTTGCTGGTTGTACCCCATAATTCAATACCATATGTCCAGACCGGCTTAAGAATGCATTTGTATAATGTTATTTTACTTTCTAGTGATAATTGTGATCTTCTGCCAATCAACCAGTACAAGCTACTAAATTTTATTCTCAATTGTTTAATTTTGTTGAATATATGTGTACGCCAGGTTAGCTTCCGATCTAAATGTAACCCTAGGTATTTAGCTGAGTCTGCTTGAGGTAATCTAATGTTGTTTAGTGTAACTGGTGGACAGGTGTCTCTCCTTGTTGTAAAAGTTACGTGTACAGATTTACTTTCATTGACTCTGATCCTCCATTTTTTTAACCATGATTGCATATTATTCAAGCTATTTTGTAATTTTGATGAAGCTATTTTTGGATCCACGCATGATGCAAGAATGGCAGTATCATCAGCAAAAGTAGCAGTAGTAGTACCATTATTTGTGGGAAGATCTGCTGTGAAAATGAGATACAGTACTGGACCTAAGACGCTGCCTTGCGGAACTCCTGATTTAATGTCGAATTCGCTGGTGTATACGTCGCTATATTTTACCATAAATTTCCTATCACTTAGATATGCTTTCAGGATTTGAATCAGATGGTGTGGTAAATTTTTCTTCAGTTTAAACAGGATTCCTTCATGCCAGACCTTATCGAAGGCTTGGCTTATATCCAAAAATGCAGCAGAGCAATACTTTTTTGTTTCCAGATCATTATTTATTTTATGAACGATTCTATGAATTTGTTCTAATGTACCATGTTGCTGTTGAAAGCCAAATTGATGACCAGGTATGATTTTATTCTCTAATAACACAGGGATTAATCTTTTTATGAGCAATTTTTCGAAAACTTTCGATAGAACTGGAAGGAGGCTTATAGGTCTGTATGATGACGCAACATTTAGATCTTTACCGGGTTTTGGAATCATAACAATTTGTGCTATTTTCCATTCCTTAGGAAAATATGAGGATCTTAGAATGGCATTAAAAACGTAAGTAATATATTTAACTGCTTTAATTGATAACTCTTTAAGCATTTTATTGTCAACTTTATCAAAACCTGGAGCTTTTTTACAGTTGGCGCATTTAATAATTGAGTGAACTTCTTTTATAGTGAATGATTTTATTGGAAAACTCATTTGGAAAGGAGTGGAAAGGAATTCAATAATTTCATTATTTACTTGATCGGATACTTCTGAAGGATATGGGGTGAACGTATCTTTTAGATGAGCTGCGAAGGCTTCCGCTTTTTCAGAATCACTTTTTGCCCAGTTTCCATTTTTCATTTTTATTGGTGGTATATGTGTTTGTGGTTGTTTTAACTTTCTGGTTGCTTTCCACAGAGAAAAATTCGTTGTTTCAGATGGAGATAAGTTCCGAAGATAGTTTTGCACAGATTCGTTTTTTAATTTGTTAAGAAGTGATTTTAACCCTTTGACTGCCTTGTTAAATTTTGCTTTGTCCACAGGAGCCCTAGTTTGCTGCCAAATTTTCCGAAGTTTTCGTTTCTCTTCTATCTTTCCCTTGACTGTTGCTGGCAATATCGTATGTGTCTTGTTCATTGTTTGGTGTGGTGTTGCTTCTTTAGTTGCCTCTATTAGTACATAGTTGAACTTGTTTACTGCGTCCGAAATTTGATCAGAAGATTTCAGTGGGATGTTAAGTGATAAATTGTTGTCTACAATGTTTCTAAATTCTTGCCAGTTAGTATTTTTAGAGTGAAGCCGAGTATCTTTGTTTTTTAATAGTATTTTAGTAGTTATTGTTATAATAACTGGAGAATGGTCCGATGACAACTCTAGGCACGATTCGACTACGGTGTTATTTACTGGGATTCCTTTTGTGATACTGAAATCTATTAAATCCGGTTTTTTTCTTAAATCCGTGGGCCAATAGGTAGGTTGTCCAGATGATATACTACTGAGCCCACATTTTTCCATTGCTAATTTCAGTTGTCTACCTTTTTGCGTTGTGATTCTGGATCCCCAATGCGTGTGCTTAGCATTGTAGTCACCACCAGCTAAGAATCTATTTCCAAGCGTTTTGAAATAATCAATAAATTGAGTTTTGTTGATGTTGTGTTTTGGTGGGCAATATAAGGACGAAATCGTTAGTTGACCATTCCAGTCTTCGATACATACACTCGTTGCTTGAAGATGATCTTTTTCATATTTTGGAAACTCATAGTGTTTGATTGAGTTTTTGATGATTATGGCTGTTCCACCGCGAGCTGTACCGTCCGGGTGATTTGTATGATAGATATTGTAATTATTGATTTTTAAAAAATTTTTATTTGTAAAGTGTGTTTCTGATATTAGTAGTATGTCTATTTTATGTTGAATTAAAAATGTTTTTACCTCATGAGCATGTTGTGACAAGCCATTAGCGTTCCAATGAGCAACTTTAAGTATTTGTAACATTAATTATTATTTTTGGTGACAAGAGAAGTGAGCAAATGTATCATTGTGCCCATTTGTTGCATCAGATTTTTCATCATATCTTTTAGTTCAGATATGTCGTTTGGTTGCTGAGGTTGCGGAATGTTGGCTTCAGTAGTTGTTGTTGGTTGCTGGTTATTGTTTAGGACACTTGCATATGAGACGTTAGGTCGAACGATTTGAGTGGTGTAAGTGTTTTCTTTGGTTATGTTTAACGGAGCTTGATTTAGAGTCTTGCTACGTAGAGAAGGAAATGCCTTATCTTGCAGATTTTTGTATACACTACAACCTTTATAGTTAGCTGGGTGATTTTGAAGACAAAGGACACACTTAACCTCATTATCCTTGGTTTTCCTTTGGCATTCCGTAGTATGATGATCTCCAGCACATTTGACGCATCTAGGTTTTCTAAAACAGAATTTACTTGTATGACCATAACGTTGGCAGGATGTGCATTGAGGTATTTCACGTTTTTGATGAGGTGGTTCAAATGAAACGATAGTGTTTAGCAGTTTCTTAATGTTATAAATTTCTTTAATGTTCTCTTGAGGAGAAAAGTCTACGTAGAAAAGCGGTAGAGGTATTTTGGATGAGCGCTGCTTTATATTGAAAACATTACACACTTTATATCCTAGGTTTTCAATCTCAGTTTTAATTAAGTCCTGACTTATGGAGGGGTGTAAACCACGAAGAACAACTTTAAAGCTTTTTTCGGATTTCATCTTATACGTATGAAATTCCTGGTTTTTTTCTGTTAGAGCATTAACAATTGATTTATAAGTTTCAGGATCTTTAGCTTGAATTTTCACTTCTTCACTGTTTATCAACTTTACGTCATGTTTTTCTGCAGCAAAAGTTTTGAGCATTTCATTTAAAGGATTTATGTTTTGAACACCAGCAACAAATATCGGTGGTGGCTTGGAAGTTTTAATATTAACACTGCTTTCTTCTACTGGTTGATCGTTTGATAGCAAGCTAAATTTATTTTGTGAGGACGTTGGAGCAGCTAGCCAGTCAGATACTTTCTGTTGTTTCTTTTGCGGATTTTTTATACGACTGCTTCGTTTTCTTTTATTTTTAACTGTGGTGAAATCATTTTGGTTATTCTGTTCATTTACAGCATCTACATTATTTGGTGGGTGAATAGTTTTTTCACCATTTACTGAATTAGTTCTGGCTAAAAACTGTTTTAATTGATTTTTTAGATCCAAATTTTCATCTGTTAGATATTTGATTTTGTTATTAAGATCTTTATTTAATGTTATTTCCATACTATTTGGATCACTTATATTATTTGGTGATGATGGTGGAGTACGTAACATATTTTAGACACATATTATGTACGTAATGAAGCGTAATTGAAGTAGAATGATTACTACTTACGAAAAATAGATGAGCGGCAATTCTGTTTTAGAGCAAATGATGATGGTGGCAAATCTAAAGCGGCTACGACAACTTTAAGAGAAGGCGGCAAATCTTAAAACGGCGACAGCTGCACTAAGAGATGGCGACAAATCTTAAGCGGCAGCACTGATATTTGAAAGCAAATGTCACTCAAAAGATAAATATTCGGCACAACCGCGTGGAATTGTTTGGAATTTTGCAAATAATTAAATTAATTGTAAATGAAAAATAAAATTAAAAATATTTATTTTACTGTATAAACTTTACTGTGTTAGCGGATTTAAACCATACGATGTGTACTCTACGAAGGATTATGATAATAATGTTTCCCGTTATTGAGGTGCAAAATAAGGACAAAAATAGAAAATCAAATTATTTCCAATAACTTTATTTTTCTTTTTTTCCCGGTATTTAGGTGTAAAATAAGGACAAAACAGAAAACCAAAATATTTTAGATAACTTTTTTTTCTTTTTTCCCGTTATTTGGGTGCAAAATAAGGAGAAAAGCAGAAAACCAAAATATTTCAGATAACTTTATTTTTCTTATTTCCCGTGCTTTAGGTGCAAAATAAGGACAAAACAGAAAACCGAAATATTTTAGATCATTTTTTTTTCTTTTTTCCCGTTATTTCGGTGCAAGATAAGGGCAGAAACAGAAAATCAAAATATTTCAAATAACTTTATTTTTCTTTTTTCCAGTTATTGAGGTGCAAAATAAGTAGGGTTTCTGAAAACTCGGGTTTTTAAGACTCGACGAGTCCGAGTCCAAAATTAAAAAACTCGTCGAGTCCGAGTCGAGTCCGAGTCCGGTGTCTTTAACAAAAAATATTACAAGAATCTGATAAAATAATATTATATCATTTTCAATTCAACTGAAATTTGTGCTTTAATGGTCGTGCCAAAAAATTAAAAAAAAAATGTACTCAAATTTATCAATTAATTCATCTATTTTCAAAACTCAATAAGCTTTCAAACTATATAATTGTTTTTAATTACTTTTTTCATTTTTTGGTTTAACGTACAAATATTTCAAAAAAACTAATGAATTAACATTAAACAAAATTTTAGTGCAGAAGTTGCCACTAATTGAAAACGTTCTTTCATTTCAAAATCTTTCTTTCATTTCTAAATCAAAACACATTAGTATACCTCACCAAGGGTTTTTCCCTTGGTGAGGTATAGTAATGTGTTTTGATTTTTAATTTCATTCATTATTGAGTTTTACAGTCTTCTGATCGTTTTTTTTACGTTGAAAAATAAAAGTGCCGTTGTTCTGCGAATTCGTACAAAGAAATTTCTCGCTAAACCAACATTGTAGAATGAATATTAATATAGGCAATAGGCCTGGGTTTCTACCTTGGTGAGGTATACTAATGTGTTAGGGGAGGTATGAGATTTTATTTATTTTTGTTATGTTTTTTTTTAAAATTAACAATTAAAATTATTTACAAAACCAAAATATAATTTTTAAAAAATTCTTCTGAATTAATTATGCTGGAGGTAGGCGTAATCGACAATGAAATTTAATAAATCGATTGACGTTTTTTTTTTTTAATTATAAAAATTTGGACTCGGGACTCGTCGAGTATTAGAGTCGAGTCCCGAGTCCGCGTAACTACCCAAATACTCGACGAGTCCGAGTCGAGTCGAGTCGAGTCCAGAAACCCTAAAAATAAGGACAAAAATAGAAAACCAAAATATTTCAGATAACTTTTTTTTTTTCCGTTATTTGGGTGCAAAACAAGGACAAAAACAGAACACCAAAATATTTCTGATAACTTTTTTTTCTTTTTTCCCATTATTTAGGTGCAAAAGAAGGACAAAAACAGAAAACCAAAATATTTCAAATAACTTTATTTTTCTTTTTTCCCGTTATTTAGGTGCAAAATAAGGACAAAAACAGAAAACCAAAATATTTCTTATAACTCTTGTTTTCTTTTTTCCCGTTATTTGGGTGCAAAATAAGTACAAAAACAGAAAACCAAAATATTTCAAATAACTTTATTTTTCTTTTTTCCCGTTATGTAGGTGCAAAATAAGGACAAAAACAGAAAACCAAAATATTTCAGAAAACTTTTTTTTTTTCTTATTTCCCGTGATTTAGGTGCAAAATAAGGAGAAGAACAGAAAATCAAAATATTTCAGATAACTTTTTTTTTCTTATTTCCCATGATTTAGGTGCAAAATAAGGACAAAACAGAAAACCAAAATATTTCAAATAACTTCTTTTTCTCTTTTCCCGTTATTTAGGTGCAAAATAAAGAGAAAAATAGAAAATCTAAATATTTCAGATAACTTTTTTTTTCTTATTTCCCGTGATTTAGATGAAAAATAAAGAGAAAAACAGAAAATAAAAATATTTCAAATAACTTTCGTTTTCTTTTTTCCTGTTATTGAGGTGCAAAATAAGGACAAACACATAAAACCAAAATATTTCAGATAACTTTATTTTTCTTATTTCCCATTATTTAGGTGCAAAATAAGGAGAAAAACAGAAAACCAAAATATTTTAGATACTTTTTTTTTTCTTTTTTCCCGTTATTTCGGTGCAAAATAAGGACAGAAACAGAAAATCAAAATATTTCAAATAACTTAATTTTTCTTTTTTACCGTTATTGATGTACAAATTAAGGACAAAAACAGAAAACCAAAATATTTCAGATAACTTTTTTTTCTTTTTTACCGTTATTTGGGTGCAAAATAAGTACAAAACAGAAAACCAAAATATTTTAAATAACTGTTTTTTTCTTTTTTCCCGTCATTTAGGTGCAAAATAAGGAGAAAAACAGAAAATCAAAATATTTCAAATAACTTTCCTTTTCTTTTTTCCCGTTATTGAGGTGCAAAATAAGTAGAAAAACAGAAAATCAAAATATTTCAGATAACTTTTTTTTTCTTTTTTCCCATTATTTGGTGCAAAATAAGGACAGAAACAGAAAATCAAAATATTTCAAATAACTTTATTTTTCTTTTTTCCCGTTATTGAGGTGCAAAATAGGAACAAAAACAAAAAAAAAAAAATTTTTAAGATGACTTTTTTTTCTTTTTTACCGTTATTTGGGTGCAAAATAAGGACAAAACAGAAAACCAAAATATTTTAAATAACTGTTTTTTTCTTTTTTCCCGTCATTTAGGTGCAAAATAAGGACAAAAACAGAACACCAAAATACTTCAGATAACTTTTTTTTTCTTTTTTCCCGTTATTTGGGTGCAAAATATGGACAAAACAGAAAACCAAAATATTTTAGATACCTTTCTTTTTCTTTTTTCCTGTTATTTAGGTGCAAAATAAGGACAGAAACAGAAAATCAAAATATTTCAAATAACTTTATTTTTCTTTTTTCCCGTTATTGAGGTGCAAAATAATGACAAAACAGAAAACCAAAATATTTTAAATAACTGTTTTTTTCTTTTTTCCCGTCATTTAGGTGCAAAGTAAGGACAAAAACAGAACACCAAAATACTTCAGATAACTTTTTTTTTTCTTTTTTCCCGTTATTTGGGTGCAAAATATGGACAAAACAGAAAACCAAAATATTTTAGATACCTTTTTTTTTCTTTTTTCCCGTTATTTAGGTGCAAAATAAAGACAAAAACAGAAAACCAAAATATTTCAATTAACTTTATTTTTCTTTTTTCCCATTATTTAGGTGCAAAATAGGGACAAAAACAAAAAACCAAAATTTTTAAGAAAACTTTTTTATTCTTTTTTCCCGTTATTTGGGTGCAAAATAGAGACAAAAACAGAAAACCAAAATATTTTAAATAACTGTTTTTTTCTTTTTTACCGTTATTTCTGTGCAAAATAAGGACAGAAACAGAAAATCAAAATATTTCAAATAACTTTATTTTTCTTTTTTCCCGTTATTGAGGTGCAAAATAAGGACAAAAACAGAAAACCAAAATATTTCAGATAAATTTTTTTTTCTTTTTCCCGTTATTTGGGTGAAAATTAAGGACAAAAACAGAAAATCAAAATATTTCAGATAACTTTTTTTTTTCTTTTTTCCCATTATTTAGGTGCAAAATAAGGACAAAACAGAAAACCAAAATATTTTAGATAACTTTTTGTTTCTTTTTTCCCGTTATTTCGGTGCAAAATAAGGACAGAAACAGAAAATCAAAATATTTCAAATAACTTTATTTTTCTTTTTTACCGTTATTGAGGTGCAAAATAGGAACAAAAACAAAACAAAAAAAATTTTTAAGATAACTTTTTTTTCTTTTTTCCCATTATTTGGGTGCAAAATAAAGACAAAAACCGAAAACCAAAATATTTCACATATTTTAGGTGCAAAATAATGAGAAAAACAGAAAATCAAAATATTTCAGATAACTTTTTTTTTCTTATTTCCCGTTATTTAGTTGAAAAATAAGGAGAAAAACAGAAAACCAAAATATTTCATAACTTTTTTTTTCTTTTTTTCCCGTTATTGAGGTGCAAAATAAGGACAAAACAGAAAACCAAAATATTTTAGATAACTTTTTTTTTCTTTTTTCCCGTTATTTGGGTGCAAAATAAGGACAAAAACAGAAAACCAAAATATTTCACATATTTTAGGTGCAAAATAATGAGAAAAACAGAAAATCAAAATATTTCAGATAACTTTTTTTTTCTTATTTCCCGTTATTTAGTTGAAAAATAAGGAGAAAAACAGAAAACCAAAATATTTCATAACTTTTTTTTTCTTTTTTTCCCGTTATTGAGGTGCAAAATAAGGACAAAACAGAAAACCAAAATATTTTAGATAACTTTTTTTTTCTTTTTTCCCGTTATTTGGGTGCAAAATAAGGACAAAAACAGAAAACCAAAATATTTCACATATTTTAGGTGCAAAATAATGAGAAAAACAGAAAATCAAAATATTTCAGATAACTTTTTTTTTCTTATTTCCCGTTATTTAGTTGAAAAATAAGGAGAAAAACAGAAAACCAAAATATTTCACATATTTTAGGTGCAAAATAATGAGAAAAACAGAACATCAAAATATTTCAGATAACTTTTTTTTTCTTATTTCCCGTTATTTAGTTGAAAAATAAGGAGAAAAACTGAAAACCAAAATATTTCACATATTTTAGGTGCAAAATAATGAGAAAAACAGAAAATCAAAATATTTCAGATAACTTTTTTTTTCTTTTTTCCCGTTATTTGGGTGCAAAATAAGGACAAAAACAGAAAACCAAAATATTTCACATATTTTAGGTGCAAAATAAGGACAAAACAGGAAACCAAAATATTTTAGATAACTTTTTTTTCTTTTTTCCCCGTTATTTGGGTGCAAAATAAGGACAAAAACAGAAAACCAAAATATTTCACATATTTTAGGTGCAAAATAATGAGAAAAACAGAAAATCAAAATATTTCAGATAACTTTTTTTTTCTTATTTCCCGTTATTTAGTTGAAAAATAAGGAGAAAAACAGAAAACCAAAATATTTCATAACTTTTTTTTTCTTTTTTTCCCATTATTGAGGTGCAAAATAAGGACAAAACAGAAAACCAAAATATTTTAGATAACTTTTTTTTTCTTTTTTCCCGTTATTTGGGTGCAAAATAAGGACAAAAACAGAAAACCAAAATATTTCACATATTTTAGGTGCAAAATAATGAGAAAAACAGAAAATCAAAATATTTCAGATAACTTTTTTTTTTCTTATTTCCCGTGATTTAGGTGCAAAATAAGGAGAAAAACCAAAAACCAAAATATTTTAGATAACTTTTTTTTTCTTTTTCCCGTTATTTCGTTGCAAAATAAGGACAAAAACAGAAAATCAAAATATTTCAAATAACTTTCTTTATCTTTTTTCCCGTTATTGAGGTGCAAAATAAGGACAAAAACAGAAAACCAAAATATTTCAGATAACTTTTTTTTCTTTTTTACCGTTATTTGGGTGCAAAATAAGGACAAAAACAGCAAATCAAAATATTTCAAATAACTTTCCTTTTCTTTTTTTCCGTTATTGAGGTGCAAAATAAGGAGAAAAACAGAAACTTAAAATATTTCAGATAACTTTTTTTTTCTTTTTTCTTATTATTTGGTGCAAAATAAGGACAAAACAGAAAACCGAAATATTTTAGATAAGTTTTTTTTTCTTTTTTCCTATTATTTCGGTGCAAAATAAGGACAGAAACAGAAAACCAAAATATTTTAGATAACTTTTTTTTTCTTTTTTCCCGTTATTTCGGTGCAAAATAAGTACAGAAACAGAAAATCAAAATATTTAAAATAATTTTTTGTCTTTTTTCCCATTATTTAGGTGCAAAATAGGGACAAAAACAAAAAACCAAAATTTTTAAGAAAACTTTTTTATTCTTTTTTCCCGTTATTTGGGTGCAAAATAGAGACAAAAACAGAAAACCAAAATATTTTAAATAACTGTTTTTTTCTTTTTTACCGTTATTTCTGTGCAAAATAAGGACAGGAACAGAAAATCAAAATATTTCAAATAACTTTATTTTTCTTTTTTCCCGTTATTGAGGTGCAAAATAAGGACAAAAACAGAAAACCAAAATATTTCAGATAAATTTTTTTTTCTTTTTCCCGTTATTTGGGTGAAAATTAAGGACAAAAACAGAAAATCAAAATATTTCAGATAACTTTTTTTTTTCTTTTTTCCCATTATTTAGGTGCAAAATAAGGACAAAACAGAAAACCAAAATATTTTAGATAACTTTTTGTTTCTTTTTTGCCGTTATTTCGGTGCAAAATAAGGACAGAAACAGAAAATCAAAATATTTCAAATAACTTTATTTTTCTTTTTTCCCGTTATTTAGGTGCAAAATAGGGACAAAAACAAAAAACCAAAATTTTTAAGATAACTTTTTTTCTTATTTACCGTTATTTAGGTGCAAAATAAGGACAAAACAGAAACCAAAATATTTTAGATAACTTTTTTTTCTTTTTTCCCCGTTATTTGGGTGCAAAATAAGGACAAAAACAGAAAACCAAAATATTTCACATATTTTAGGTGCAAAATAATGAGAAAAACAGAAAATCAAAATATTTCAGATAACTTTTTTTTTCTTATTTCCCGTTATTTAGTTGAAAAATAAGGAGAAAAACAGAAAACCAAAATATTTCAGATAACTTTTTTTTTCTTTTTTTCCCGTTATTGAGGTGCAAAATAAGGACAAAACAGAAAACCAAAATATTTTAGATAACTTTTTTTTTCTTTTTTCCCGTTATTTTGGTGCAAAATAAGGACAAAAACAGGAAACCAAAATATTTCAGATAAGTTTATTTTTCTTATTTCCCGTTATTTAGGTGCAAATAAGGTGAAAAATAGAAAATCAAAATATTTCAGATAACTTTTTTTTTTCTTATTTCCCGTGATTTAGGTGCAAAATAAGGAGAAAAACCAAAAACCAAAATATTTTAGATAACTTTTTATTTCTTTTTCCCGTTATTTCGTTGCAAAATAAGGACAAAAACAGAAAATCAAAATATTTCAAATAACTTTCTTTATCTTTTTTCCCGTTATTGAGGTGCAAAATAAGGACAAAAACAGAAAACCAAAATATTTCAGATAACTTTTTTTTCTTTTTTACCGTTATTTGGGTGCAAAATAAGGACAAAAACAGCAAATCAAAATATTTCAAATAACTTTCCTTTTCTTTTTTCCCGTTATTGAGGTGCAAAATAAGGAGAAAAACAGAAACTCAAAATATTTCAGATAACTTTTTTTTTCTTTTTTCTTATTATTTGGTGCAAAATAAGGACAAAACAGAAAACCGAAATATTTTAGATAAGTTTTTTTTTCTTTTTTCCTATTATTTCGGTGCAAAATAAGGACAGAAACAGAAAATCAAAATATTTCAAATAATTTTCTTTTTCTTTTTTCCCGTTATTTGGGTGAAAAATAAGGACAAAAACAGAAAATTAAAATATTTCAGATAACTTTTTTTTTTCTCCCCGTTATTTGGGTGCAAAATAAGGACAAAACAGAAAACCAAAATATTTTAGATAACTTTTTTTTTCTTTTTTCCCGATATTTCGGTGCAAAATAAGGACAAAACTGAAAACCAAAATATTTTAGATAACTTTTTTTTTCTTTTTTCCCGTTATTGAGGTGCAAAATAAGGAGAAAAACAGAAAATCAAAATATTTCAGATAACTTTTTTTTCTTTTTTCCCATTATTTGGTGCAAAATAAGGACAAAAACAGAAAACCAAAATATTTCAAATAACTTTATTTTTCTTTTTTCCCGTTATTTAGTTGCAAATTAAGGACAAAAACAGAAAACCAAAATATTTCAGATAACATTTTTTTCTTTTTACCGTTATTTGGGTGCAAAATAAGGACAAAACAGAAAACCAAAATATTTTAAATAACTGTTTTTTTCTTTTTTCCCGTCATTTAGGTGTAAAATAAGGAGAAAAACAGAAAATCAAAATATTTCAAATAACTTTCCTTTTCTTTTTTCCCGTTATTGAGGTGCAAAATAAGGAGAAAAACAGAAAATCAAAATATTTCAGATAACTTTTTTTTTCTTTTTTCCCGTTATTGAGGTACAAAATAGGAACAGGAACAGAAAATCAAAATATTTCAAATAACTTTTTTTTTCTTTTTTCCCGTTATTTGGGTGCAAATTAAGGACAAAAACAGAAAACCAAAATATATCAGATAACTTTTTTTTTCTTTTTCCCTTTATTTGGGTGAAAAATAAGGACAAAAACAGAAAATTAAAATATTTCAGCTAACTTTTTTTTCCTTTTTCCCATTATTTAGGTGCAAAATAAGGACAAAACAGAAAACCAAAATAGTTTAGATAACTTTTTTTTGTTTCCCGTTATTTCGGTGCAAAATAAGGACAGAAACAGAAAATCAAAATATTTCAAATAACTTTATTTTTCTTTTTTCCCGTTATTGAGGTGCAAAATAGGAAGAAAAACAAAAAAACCAAAATTTTTAAGATAACTTTTTTTTTCTTTTTTCCCGTTTTTTGGGTGCAAAATAAAGACAAAAACAGAAAATCAAAATATTTCAAATAACTTTATTTTTCTTTTTTCCCGTTATTTAGGTGCAAAATAGGGACAAAAACAAAAAACCAAAATTTTTAAGATAACTTTTTTATTCTGTTTTCCCGTTATTTGGGTGCAAAATAAGGAGAAAAACAGAAAACCAAAATATTTTAGATACTTTTTTTTTTCTTTTTTCCCGTTATTTCGGTGCAAAATAAGGACAGAAACAGAAAATCAAAATATTTCAAATAACTTAATTTTTCTTTTTTACCGTTATTGATGTACAAATTAAGGAGAAAAACAGAAAACCAAAATATTTCAGATAACTTTTTTTTCTTTTTTACCGTTATTTGGGTGCAAAATAAGGACAAAACAGAAAACCAAAATATTTTAAATAACTGTTTTTTTCTTTTTTCCCGTCATTTAGGTGCAAAATAAGGAGAAAAACAGAAAATCAAAATATTTCAAATAACTTTCCTTTTCGTTTTTCCCGTTATTGAGGTGCAAAATAAGTAGAAAAACAGAAAATCAAAATATTTCAGATAACTTTTTTTTTCTTTTTTCCCATTATTTGGTGCAAAATAAGGACAGAAACAGCAAATCAAAATATTTCAAATAACTTTATTTTTCTTTTTTCCCGTTATTTAGTTGCAAATTAAGGACAAAAACAGAAAACTAAAATATTTCAGATAACTTTTTTTCTTTTTTACCGTTATTTGGGTGCAAAATAAGGACAAAACAGAAAACCAAAATATTTTAAATAACTGTTTTTTTCTTTTTTCCCGTCATTTAGGTGTAAAATAAGGAGAAAAACAGAAAATCAAAATATTTCAAATAACTTTTTTTTTCTTTTTTCCCGTTATTGAGGTGCAAAATAAGGAGAAAAACAGAAAATCAAAATATTTCAGATAACTTTTTTTTCTTTTTTCCCATTATTTGGTGCAAAATAAGGACAAAAACAGAAAACCAAAATATTTCAAATAACTTTATTTTTCTTTTTTCCCGTTATTTAGTTGCAAATTAAGGACAAAAACAGAAAACTAAAATATTTCAGATAACTTTTTTTCTTTTTTACCGTTATTTGGGTGCAAAATAAGGACAAAACAGAAAACCAAAATATTTTAAATAACTGTTTTTTTCTTTTTTCCGTCATTTAGGTGTAAAATAAGGAGAAAAACAGAAAATCAAAATATTTCAAATAACTTTCCTTTTCTTTTTTCCCGTTATTGAGGTGCAAAATAAGGAGAAAAACAGAAAATCAAAATATTTCAGATAACTTTTTTTTTCTTTTTTCCCGTTATTGAGGTACAAAATAGGAACAGAAACAGAAAATCAAAATATTTCAAATAACTTTTTTTTTCTTTTTTCCCGTTATTTGGGTGCAAATTAAGGACAAAAACAGAAAACCAAAATATATCAGATAACTTTTTTTCCTTTTTCCTTTTATTTGGGTGAAAAATAAGGACAAAAACAGAAAATTAAAATATTTCAGATAACTTTTTTTTCCTTTTTCCCATTATTTAGGTGCAAAATAAGGACAAAACAGAAAACCAAAATATTTTAGATAACTTTTTTTATCTTTTTTCCCGTTATTTCGGTGCAAAATAAGGACAGAAACAGAAAATCAAAATATTTCAAATAACTTTATTTTTCTTTTTTCCCGTTATTGAGGTGCAAAATAAGGACAAAAACAAAAAAACCAAAATTTTTAAGATAACTTTTTTTTTCTTTTTTCCCGTTTTTTGGGTGCAAAATAAAGACAAAAACAGAAAATCAAAATATTTCAAATAACTTTATTTTTCTTTTTTCCCGTTATTTAGGTGCAAAATAGGGACAAAAACAAAAAACCAAAATTTTTAAGATAACTTTTTTATTCTGTTTTCCCGTTATTTGGGTGCAAAATAAGGAGAAAAACAGAAAACCAAAATATTTTAGATACTTTTTTTTTTCTTTTTTCCCGTTATTTCGGTGCAAAATAAGGACAGAAACAGAAAATCAAAATATTTCAAATAACTTAATTTTTCTTTTTTACCGTTATTGATGTACAAATTAAGGACAAAAACAGAAAACCAAAATATTTCAGATAACTTTTTTTTCTTTTTTACCGTTATTTGGGTGCAAAATAAGGACAAAACAGAAAACCAAAATATTTTAAATAACTGTTTTTTTCTTTTTTCCCGTCATTTAGGTGCAAATTAAGGACAAAAACAGAAAACCAAAATATTTCAGATAACTTTTTTTTTCTTTTTCCCGTTATTGAGGTGCAAAATAAGTAGAAAAACAGAAAATCAAAATATTTCAGATAACTTTTTTTTTCTTTTTTCCCATTATTTAGGTGCAAAATAAGGACAAAACAGCAAACCAAAATATTTTAGATACCTTTCTTTTTCTTTTTTCCTGTTATTTAGGTGCAAAATAAGGACAGAAACAGAAAATCAAAATATTTCAATTAACTTTATTTTTCTTTTTTCCCGTTATTGAGGTGCAAAATAAGGACAAAACAGAATACCAAAATATTTTAGATAACTATTTTTTTTCTTTTTTCCCGTTATTTGGGTGCAAAATAAGTATAAAAACAGAAAATCCAAATATTTCATATAACTTCTTTTAATCTTTTCCCGTTATTTAGGTGCAAAATAAGGAGAAAAATAGAAAATCAAAATATTTCAGATAACTTTTTTTTTCTTTTTTCCCGTTATTTGGGTGCAAAATAAAGACAAAAACAGAAAACCAAAATATTTCAAATAACTTTATTTTTCTTTTTTCCCATTATTTAGGTGCAAAATACGGACAAAAACAAAAAACCAAAATTTTTAAGATAACTTTTTTATTCTTTTTTCCCGTTATTTGGGTGCCAAATAGGGACAAAAACAGAAAACCAAAATATTTTAAATAACTGTTTTTTTCTTTTTTACCGTTATTTCTGTGCAAAATAAGGACAGAAACAGAAAATCAAAATATTTCAAATAACTTTATTTTTCTTTTTTCCCGTTATTGAGGTGCAAAATAAGGACAAAAACAGAAAACCAAAATATTTCAGATAACTTTTTTTTTCTTTTTCCCGTTATTTGGGTGAAAATTAAGGACAAAAACAGAAAATCAAAATATTTCAGATAACTTTTTTTTTTCTTTTTTCCCATTATTTAGGTGCAAAATAAGGACAAAACAGAAAACCAAAATATTTTAGATAACTTTTTGTTTCTTTTTTCCCGTTATTTCGGTGCAAAATAAGGACAGAAACAGAAAATCAAAATATTTCAAATAACTTTATTTTTCTTTTTTCCCGTTATTGAGGTGCAAAATAGGAACAAAAACAAAACATCAAAAATTTTTAAGATAACTTTTTTTTTTCCCGTTATTTGGGTGCAAAATAAAGACAAAAAACGAAAAGCAAAATATTTCAAATAACTTTATTTTTCTTTTTTCCCGTTATTTAGGTGCAAAATAGGGACAAAAACAAAAAACCAAAATTTTTAAGATAACTTTTTTTCTTATTTACCGTTATTTAGGTGCAAAATAAGGACAAAACAGAAACCAAAATATTTTAGATAACTTTTTTTTCTTTTTCCCCCGTTATTTGGGTGCAAAATAAGGACAAAAACAGAAAACCAAAATATTTCACATATTTTAGGTGCAAAATAATGAGAAAAACAGAAAATCAAAATATTTCAGATAACTTTTTTTTTCTTATTTCCCGTTATTTAGGTGAAAAATAAGGAGAAAAACAGAAAACCAAAATATTTCAGATAACTTTTTTTTTCTTTTTTTCCCGTTATTGAGGTGCAAAATAAGGACAAAACAGAAAACCAAAATATTTTAGATAACTTTTTTTTCTTTTTTCCCGTTATTTGGGTGCAAAATAAGGACAAAAACAGAAAACCAAAATATTTCAGATAACTTTATTTTTCTTATTTCCCGTTATTTATGTGCAAATAAGGTGAAAAATAGAAAATCAAAATATTTCAGATAACTTTTTTTTTTCTTATTTCCCGTGATTTAGGTGCAAAATAAGGAGAAAAACAGAAAACCAAAATATTTTAAATAACTTTTTTTTTCTTTTTCCCGTTATTTCGTTGCAAAATAAGGACAAAAACAGAAAATCAAAATATTTCAAATAACTTTCTTTTTCTTTTTTCCCGTTATTGAGGTGCAAAATAAGGACAAAAACAGAAAACCAAAATATTTCAGATAACTTTTTTTTCTTTTTTACCGTTATTTGGGTGCAAAATAAGGACAAAAACAGCAAATCAAAATATTTCAAATAACTTTCCTTTTCTTTTTTCCCGTTATTGAGGTGCAAAATAAGGAGAAAAACAGAAACTCAAAATATTTCAGATAACTTTTTTTTTCTTTTTTCTTATTATTTGGTGCAAAATGAGGACAAAACAGAAAACCGAAATATTTTAGATAAGTTTTTTTTTCTTTTTTCCTGTTATTTCGGTGCAAAATAAGGACAGAAACAGAAAATCAAAATATTTCAAATAATTTTCTTTTTCTTTTTTCCCGTTATTTGGGTGAAAAAATAAGGGCAAAAACAGAAAATTAAAATATTTCAGATAACTTTTTTTTTTTCCCCGTTATTTGGGTGCAAAATAAGGACAAAACAGAAAACCAAAATATTTTAGATAACTTTTTTTTTTTTTTCCCGTTATTTCGGTGCAAAATAAGTACAGAAACAGAAAATCAAAATATTTAAAATAATTTTTTTTCTTTTTTCCCTTTATTTAAGTGCAAAATAAGGACAAAACAGAAAACCAAAATATTTTAGATAACTTTTTTTTTCTTTTTTCCCATTATTTGGTGCAAAATAAGGACAGAAACAGAAAATCAAAATATTTCAAATAACTTTATTTTTCTTTTTTCCCGTTATTGAGGTGCAAAATAAGGAGAAAAACAGAAAATCAAAATATTTCAGATAACTTTTTTTTTCTTTTTTCCCATTATTTGGTGCAAAATAAGGACAGAAACAGAAAATCAAAATATTTCAAACAACTTTATTTTTCTCTTTTCCCGTTATTGAGGTGCAAAATAGGAACAAAAACAAAAAAACCAAAATTTTTAAGATAACTTTTTTTTTCTTTTTTCCCGTTATTTGGGTGCAACATAAAGACAAAAACAGAAAACCAAAATATTTCAAATAACTTTATTTTTCTTTTTTCCCGTTATTTAGGTGCAAAATAGGGACAAAAACAAAAAACCAAAATTTTTAAGATAACTTTTTTATTCTGTTTTACCGTTAGTTGGGTGCAAAATAAGGACAAAAACAGAAAACCAAAAAATTCTAAATAACTGTTTTTTTCTTTTTTACCGTTATTTCTGTGCAAAATAAGGACAGAAACAGAAAATCAAAATATTTCAAATAACTTTATTTTTCTTTTTTCCCGTTATTGAGGTGCAAAATAATGACAAAAACAGAAAACCAAAATATTTCAGATCACTTTTTTTTTCTTTTTCCCGTTATTTGGGTGAAAAATAAGGACAAAAACAGAAAACCAAAATATTTCAGATAACTTTTTTTTTCTTTTTTCCCGTTATTTGGGTGCAAAAAAGGACAAAACAGAAAACCAAAATATTTTAGATAACTTTTTTTTTCTTTTTTCCCGTTATTTCGGTGCAAAATAAGAACAGAAACAGAAAATCAAAATATTTAAAATAATTTTTTTTTCTTTTTTCCCATTATTTAGGTGCAAAATAAGGACAAAACTGAAAACCAAAATATTTTAGATAACTTTTTTTTTCTTTTTTCCCGTTATTGAGGTGCAAAATAACTAGAAAAACAGAAAATCAAAATATTTCAGATAACTTTTTTTTTCTTTTTTCCCATTATTTGGTGCAAAATAAGGACAGAAACAGAAAATCAAAATATTTCAAATAACTTTATTTTTCTTTTTTCCCGTTATTGAGGTGCAAAATAAGGAGAAAAACAGAACACCAAAATATTTCAAATAACATTATTTTTCTTTTTTCCCGTTATTTAGGTGCAAAATAGGGACAAAAACAAAAAACCAAAATTTTTAAGATAACTTTTTTATTCTTTTTTCCCGTTATTTGGGTGCAAAATAAGGACAAAAACAGAAAACCAAAATATTTTAAATAACTTTATTTTTCTTTTTTCCCGTTATTGAGGTGCAAAATAAGAACAGAAACAGAAAATCAAAATATTTAAAATAATTTTTTTTTCTTTTTTCCCATTATTTAGGTGCAAAATAAGGACAAAACAGAAAACCAAAATATTTTAGATAACTTTTTTTTTCTTTTTTCCCGTTATTGGGGTGCAAAATAACTAGAAAACAGAAAATCAAAATATTTCAGATAACTTTTTTTTTCTTTTTTCCCATTATTTGGTGCAAAATAAGGACAGAAACAGAAAATCAAAATATTTCAAATAACTTTATTTTTCTTTTTTCCCGTTATTGAGGTGCAAAATAAGGAGAAACACAGAAAATCAAAATATTTCAGATAACTTTTTTTTTCTTTTTTCCCATTATTTGGTGCAAAATAAGGACAGAAACAGAAAATCAAAATATTTCAAACAACTTTATTTTTCTCTTTTCCCGTTATTGAAGTGCAAAATAGGAACAAAAACAAAAAAACCAAAATTTTTAAGATAACTTTTTTTTTCTTTTTTCCCGTTATTTGGGTGCAACATAAAGACAAAAACAGAAAACCAAAATATTTCAAATAACTTTATTTTTCTTTTTTCCCGTTATTTAGGTGCAAAATAGGGACAAAAACAAAAAACCAAAATTTTTAAGATAACTTTTTTATTCTTTTTTCCCGTTATTTGGGTGCAAAATAGGGACAAAAACAGAAAACCAAAATATTTTAAATAACTGTTTTTTTCTTTTTTACCGTTATTTCTGTGCAAAATAAGGACAGAAACAGAAAATCAAAATATTTCAAATAACTTTATTTTTCTTTTTTCCCGTTATTGAGGTGCAAAATAATGATATAAAAGGATCAACAAAATATTTCAGATAACTTTTTTTTTCTTTTTCCCGTTATTTGGGTGAAAAATAAGGACAAAAACAGAAAATTAAAATTTTTCAGATAACTTTTTTTTTCTTTTTTCCCGTTATTTGGGTGCAAAAAAGGACAAAACAGAAAACCAAAATATTTTAGATAACTTTTTTTTTCTTTTTTCCCGTTATTTCGGTGCAAAATAAGAACAGAAACAGAAAATCAAAATATTTAAAATAATTTTTTTTTCTTTTTTCCCATTATTTAGGTGCAAAATAAGGACAAAACTGAAAACCAAAATATTTTAGATAACTTTTTTTTTCTTTTTTCCCGTTATTGAGGTGCAAAATAACTAGAAAAACAGAAAATCAAAATATTTCAGATAACTTTTTTTTTCTTTTTTCCCATTATTTGGTGCAAAATAAGGACAGAAACAGAAAATCAAAATATTTCAAATAACTTTATTTTTCTTTTTTCCCGTTATGAGGTGCAAAATAAGGACAAAAACAGAAAACCAAAATATTTCAGATAACTTTTTTTTTATTTTTCCCGTTATTTGGGTGAAAAATAAGGAAAAAAACAGAAAATCAAAATATTTCAGATAACTTTTTTTTTTCTTTTTTCCCATTATTTGGTGCAAAATAAGGAGAGAATCAGAAAATCAAAATATTTCAAATAACTTTCTTTTTCTTTTTTCCCGTTATTGAGGTGCAAAATAAGGACAAAAACAGAAAACCAAAATATTTCAGATAACTTTTTTTTCTTTTTTACCGTTATTTGGGTGCAAAATAAGGACAAAAACAGCAAATCAAAATATTTCAAATAACTTTCCTTTTCTTTTTTCCCGTTATTGAGGTGCAAAATAAGAACAGAAACAGAAAATCAAAATATTTAAAATAATTTTTTTTTCTTTTTTCCCATTATTTAGGTGCAAAATAAGGACAAAACTGAAAACCGAAATATTTTAGATAAGTTTTTTTTTCTTTTTCCCGTTATTTCGGTGCAAAATAAGGACAGAAACAGAAAATCAAAATATTTCAAATAATTTTCTTTTTCTTTTTTCCCGTTATTGAGGTGCAAAATAAGGAAAAAACAGAAAACCAAAATATTTCAGATAACTTTTTTTTTCTTTTTTCCCATTATTTGGTGCAAAATAGGAACAAAAACAAAAAAAAACCAAATTTTTAAGATAACTTTTTTTATCTTTTTTCCCGTTATTTCGGTGCAAAATAAGTACAGAAACAGAAAATCAAAATATTTAAAATAATTTTTTTTCTTTTTTCCCTTTATTTAAGTGCAAAATAAGGACAAAACTGAAAACCAAAATATTTTAGATAACTTTTTTTTCTTTTTTCCCGTTATTGAGGTGCAAAATAAAGAGAAAAACAGAAAATCAAAATATTTCAGATAACTTTTTTTTCTTTTTTCCCATTATTTGGTGCAAAATAAGGACAGAAACAGAAAATCAAAATATTTCAAATAACTTTATTTTTCTTTTTTCCCGTTATTGAGGTGCAAAATAGGAACAGAAACAGAAAATCAAAATATTTCAAATAACTTTTTTTTCTTTTTTCCCGTTATTTGGGTGCAAATTAAGGACAAAAAGAGAAAACCAAAATATTTCAGATAACTTTTTTTTTCTTTTTCCCTTTATTTGGGTGAAAAATAAGGACAAAAACAGAAAATTAAAATATTTCAGATAACTTTTTTTTCCTTTTTCCCATTATTTAGGTGCAAAATAAGGACAAAACAGAAAACCAAAATATTTTAGATAACTTTTTTTATCTTTTTTCCCGTTATTTCGGTGCAAAATAAGGACAGAAACAGAAAATCAAAATATTTCAAATAACTTTATTTTGCTTTTTTCCCGTTATTGAGGTGCAAAATAGGAACAAAAACAAAAAAACAAAAATTTTTAAGATAACTTTTTTTTTCTTTTTTCCCGTTATTTGGGTGCAACATAAAGACAAAAACAGAAAGCCAAAATATTTCAAATAACTTTATTTTTCTTTTTTCCCGTTATTTAGGTGCAAAATAGGGACAAAAACAAAAAACCAAAATTTTTAAGATAACTTTTTTATTCTGTTTTCCCGTTATTTGGGTGCAAAATAAGGACAAAAACAGAAAACCAAAATATTTTAAATAACTGTTTTTTTCTTTTTTACCGTTATTTCTGTGCAAAATAAGGACAGAAACAGAAAATCAAAATATTTCAAATAACTTTATTTTTCTTTGTTCCCGTTATTGAGGTGCAAAATAATGGCAAAAACAGAAAACCACAATATTTCAGATAACTTTTTTTTTCTTTTTCCCGTTATTTGGGTGAAAAATAAGGACAAAAACAGAAAATTAAAATTTTTCAGATAACTTTTTTTTTCTTTTTTCCCGTTATTTGGGTGCAAAAAAGGACAAAACAGAAAACCAAAATATTTTAGATAACTTTTTTTTTCTTTTTTCCCGTTATTTCGGTGCAAAATAAGAACAGAAACAGAAAATCAAAATATTTAAAATAATTTTTTTTTCTTTTTTCCCATTATTTAGATGCAAAATAAGGACAAAACTGAAAACCAAAATATTTTAGATAACTTTTTTTTTCTTTTTTCCCGTTATTGAGGTGCAAAATAACTAGAAAAACAGAAAATCAAAATATTTCAGATAACTTTTTTTTTCTTTTTTCCCATTATTTGGTGCAAAATAAGGACAGAAACAGAAAATCAAAATATTTCAAATAACTTTATTTTTCTTTTTTCCCGTTATTGAGGTGCAAAATAAGGAGAAAAACAGAACACCAAAATATTTCAAATAACTTTATTTTTCTTTTTTCCCGTTATTTAGGTGCAAAATAGGGACAAAAACAAAAAACCAAAATTTTTAAGATAACTTTTTTATTCTTTTTTCCCGTTATTTGGGTGCAAAATAAGGACAAAAACAGAAAACCAAAATATTTTAAATAACTGTTTTTTTCTTTTTTACCGTTTTTTCTGTGCAAAATAAGGACAGAAACAGAAAATCAAAATATTTCAAATAACTTTATTTTTCTTTTTTCCCGTTATGAGGTGCAAAATAAGGACAAAAACAGTAAACCAAAATATTTCAGATAACTTTTTTTTTCTTTTTCCCGTTATTTGGGTGAAAAATAAGGACAAAAACAGAAAATCAAAATATTTCAGATACCTTTTTTTTCTTTTTTCCCATTATTTGGTGCAAAATAAGGAGAGAATCAGAAAATCAAAATATTTCAAATAACTTTCTTTTTCTTTTTTCCCGTTATTGAGGTGCAAAATAAGGACAAAAACAGAAAACCAAAATATTTCAGATAACTTTTTTTTCTTTTTTACCGTTATTTGGGTGCAAAATAAGGACAAAAACAGCAAATCAAAATATTTCAAATAACTTTCCTTTTCTTTTTTCCCGTTATTGAGGTGCAAAATAAGAAGAAAAACAGAAAATCAAAATATTTCAGATAACTTTTTTTTTCTTTTTTCCCATTATTTGGTGCAAAATAAGGACAAAACAGAAAACCGAAATATTTTAGATAAGTTTTTTTTTTCATTTTTCCTGTTATTTCGGTGCAAAATAAGGACAGAAACAGAAAATCAAAATATTTCAAATAATTTTCTTTTTCTTTTTTCCCGTTATTGAGATGCAAAATAAGGAAAAAACAGAAAACCAAAATATTTCAGATAACTTTTTTTTTCTTTTTCCCGTTATTTGGGTGAAAAATAAGGACAAAAACAGAAAATCAAAATATTTCAGATAATTTTTTTTTCTTTTTTCCCGTTATTTGGGTGCAAAAAAGGACAAAACAGAAAACCAAAATATTTTAGATAATTTTTTTTTCTTTTTTCCCGTTATTTCGGTGCAAAATAAGAACAGAAACAGAAAATCAAAATATTTAAAATAATTTTTTTTTCTTTTTTCCCATTATTTAGGTGCAAAATAAGGACAAAACTGAAAACCAAAATATTTTAGATAACTTTTTTTTTCTTTTTTCCCGTTATTGAGGTGCAAAATAAGGAGAAAAACAGAAAATCAAAATATTTCAGATAACTTTTTTTTTCTTTTTTCCCATTATTTGGTGCAAAATAAGGACAGAAACAGAAAATCAAAATATTTCAAATAACTTTATTTTTCTTTTTCCCGTTATTGAGGTGCAAAATAGGAACAAAAACAAAAAAAAACCAAATTTTTAAGATAACTTTTTTTATCTTTTTTCCCGTTATTGAGGTGCAAAATAATGAGAAAAACAGAAAACCAAAATATTTCAAATAACTTTATTTTTCTTTTTTCCCGTTATTTAGGTGCAAAATAGGGACAAAAACAAAAAACCAAAATTTTTAAGATAACTTTTTTATTCTTTTTTCCCGTTATTGAGGTGCAAAATAAGGAGAAAAACAGAAAACCAAAATATTTCAAATAACTTTATTTTTCTTTTTTCCCGTTATTGAGGTGCAAAATCAGGACAAAAACAGAAAACCAAAATATTTCAGATAACTTTTTTTTTCTTTTTCCAGTTATTTGGGTGAAAAATAAGGACAAAAACAGAAAATCAAAATATTTCAGATAACTTTTCTTTTTTCCCATTATTTAGGTGCAAAATAAGGACAGAAACAGAAAACCAAAATATTGCAAATAACTTTATTTTTCTTTTTTCCAGTTATTTAGGTGCAAAATAGGGACAAAAACAAAAAACCAAAATTTTTAAGATAACTTTTTTATTCTTTTTTCCCGTTATTGAGGTGCAAAATAAGGAGAAAAACAGAAAACCAAAATATTTCAAATAACTTTATTTTTCTTTTTTCCCGTTATTGAGGTGCAAAATCAGGACAAAAACAGAAAACCAAAATATTTTAGATAACTTTTTTTTTCTTTTTTCCCGTTATTTCGGTGCAAAATAAGGACAGAAACAGAAAACCAAAATATTGCAAATAACTTTATTTTTCTTTTTTCCCGTTATTTAGGTGCAAAATAGGGACAAAAACAAAAAACCAAAATTTTTAAGATAACTTTTTTTTTCTTATTTCCCGTTATTTAGGTGCAAAATAAGGACAAAACAGAAACCAAAGTATTTTAGATAACTTTTTTTTCTTTTTTCCCGTTATTTGGGTGCAAAATAAGGACAAAAACAGAAAACCAAAATATTTCAGATATTTTAGGTGCAAAATAAGTAGAAAAACAGAAAACCAAAATATTTCAAATAACTTTATTTTTCTTTTTTCCCGTTATTGAGGTGCAAAATAGGAACAGAAACAGAAAATCAAAATATTTCAAATAACTTTTTTTTCTTTTTTCCCGTTATTTGGGTGCAAATTAAGGACAAAAACAGAAAACCAAAATATTTCAGATAACATTTTTTTTCTTTTTCCCTTTATTTGGGTGAAAAATAAGGACAAAAATAGAAAATTAAAATATTTCAGATAACTTTTTTTTCCTTTTTCCCATTATTTAGGTGCAAAATAAGGACAAAACAGAAAACCAAAATATTTTAGATAACTTTTTTTATCTTTTTTCCCGTTATTTCGGTGCAAAATAAGGACAGAAAAAGAAAATCAAAATATTTCAAATAACTTTATTTTGCTTTTTTCCCGTTATTGAGGTGCAAAATAGGAACAAAAACAAAAAAACCAAAATTTTTAAGATAACTTTTTTTTTCTTTTTTCCCGTTATTTGGGTGCAACATAAAGACAAAAACAGAAAACCAAAATATTTCAAATAACTTTATTTTTCTTTTTTCCCGTTATTTAGGTGCAAAATAGGGACAAAAACAAAAAACCAAAATTTTTAAGATAACTTTTTTATTCTGTTTTCCCGTTATTTGGGTGCAAAATAAGGACAAAAACAGAAAACCAAATTATTTTAAATAACTGTTTTTTTCTTTTTTACCGTTATTTCTGTGCAAAATAAGGACAGAAACAGAAAATCAAAATATTTCAAATAACTTTATTTTTCTTTTTTCCCGTTATTGAGGTGCAAAATAATGACAAGAACAGAAAACCAAAATATTTCAGATAACTTTTTTTTTCTTTTTCCCGTTATTTGGGTGAAAAATAAGGACAAAAACAGAAAATTAAAATTTTTCAGATAACTTTTTTTTTCTTTTTTCCCGTTATTTGGGTGCAAAAAAGGACAAAACAGAAAACCAAAATATTTTAGATAACTTTTTTTTTCTTTTTTCCCGTTATTTCGGTGCAAAATAAGAACAGAAACAGAAAATCAAAATATTTAAAATAATTTTTTTTTCTTTTTTCCCATTATTTGGTGCAAAATAAGGACAGAAACAGAAAATCAAAATATTTCAAATAACTTTATTTTTCTTTTTCCCGTTATTGAGGTGCAAAATAGGAACAAAAACAAAAAAAAACCAAATTTTTAAGATAACTTTTTTTATCTTTTTTCCCCTTATTGAGGTGCAAAATAATGAGAAAAACAGAAAACCAAAATATTTCAAATAACTTTATTTTTCTTTTTTCCCGTTATTTAGGTGCAAAATAGGGACAAAAACAAAAAACCAAAATTTTTAAGATAACTTTTTTATTCTTTTTTCCCGTTATTGAGGTGCAAAATAAGGAGAAAAACAGAAAACCAAAATATTTCAAATAACTTTATTTTTCTTTTTTCCCGTTATTGAGGTGCAAAATCAGGACAAAAACAGAAAACCAAAATATTTCAGATAACTTTTTTTTTCTTTTTCCAGTTATTTGGGTGAAAAATAAGGACAAAAACAGAAAATCAAAATATTTCAGATAACTTTTCTTTTTTCCCATTATTTAGGTGCAAAATAAGGACAAAACAGAAAACCAAAATATTTTAGATAACTTTTTGTTTCTTTTTTTCCCGTTATTTCGGTGCAAAATAAGGACAGAAACAGAAAACCAAAATATTTCAAATAACTTTATTTTTCTTTTTTCCCGTTATTGAGGTGCAAAATAAGGACAAAAACAAAAAACCAAAATTTTTAAGATAACTTTTTTTTTCTTATTTCCCGTTATTTAGGTGCAAAATAAGGACAAAACAGAAACCAAAGTATTTTAGATAACTTTTTTTTCTTTTTTCCCCGTTATTTGGGTGCAAAATAAGGACAAAAACAGAAAACCAAAATATTTCAGATATTTTAGGTGCAAAATAAGCAGAAAAACAGAAAACCAAAATATTTCAAATAACTTTATTTTTCTTTTTTCCCGTTATTGAGGTGCAAAATAGGAACTAAAACAAAAAAAAACAAAATTTTTAAGATAACTTTTTTTATCTTTTTTCCCGTTATTGAGGTGCAAAATAAGGAGAAAAACAGAAAACCAAAATAGTTCAAATAACTTTATTTTTCTTTTTTCCCGTTATTTAGGTGCAAAATAGGGACAAAAACAAAAAACCAAAATTTTTAAGATAACTTTTTTATTCTTATTTCCCGTTATTGAGGTGCAAAATAAGGAGAAAAACAGAAAACCAAAATATTTCAAATAACTTTATTTTTCTTTTTTCCCGTTATTTAGGTACAAAATAGGGACAAAAACAAAAAACCAAAATTTTTAAGATAACTTTTTTATTCTTTTTTCCCGTTATTGACGTGCAAAATAAGGAGAAGAACAGAAAACCAAAATATTTCAAATAACTTTATTTTTCTTTTTTCCCGTTATTGAGGTGCAAAATCAGGACAAAAACAGAAAACCAAAATATTTCAGATAACTTTTTTTTTCTTTTTCCCGTTATTTGGGTGAAAAATAAGGACAAAAACAGAAAATCAAAATATTTCAGATAAGTTTTTTCATCTTTTTCCCGTCATTTAGGTGCAAAATAAGGACAAAACAGAAAACCAAAATATTTTAGATAACTTTTTTTTTCTTTTTCCCGTTATTTGGGTGCAAAATAAGGACAAAAACAGAAAATCAAAATATTTCAGATAACTTTTCTTTTTTCCCATTATTTAGGTGCAAAATAAGGACAAAACAGAACACCAAAATATTTTAGATAACTTTTTTTTTCTTTTTTCCCGTTATTTCGGTGCAAAATAAGGACAGAAACAGAAAACCAAAATATTGCAAATAACTTTATTTTTCTTTTTTCCCGTTATTTAGGTGCAAAATAGGGACAAAAACAAAAAACCAAAATTTTTAAGATAACTTTTTTTTCTCTTATTTCCCGTTATTTAGGTGCAAAATAAGGACAAAACAGAAACCAAAGTATTTTAGATAACTTTTTTTTCTTTTTTCCCCGTTATTTGGGTGAAAAATAAGGACAAAAACAGGAAATCAAAATATTTCAGATAACTTTTTTTTTTCTTTTTTCCCATTACTTGGTGCAAAATAAGGAGAGAAACAGAAAATCAGAATATTGCAAATAACTTTCTTTTTCTTTTTTCCCGTTATTGAGGTGCAAAATAAGGACAAAAACAGAAAACCAAAATATTTCAGATAACTTTTTTTTCTTTTTTACCGTTATTGAGGTGCAAAATAGGAACAAAAACAAAAAAAAACAAAATTTTTAAGATAACTTTTTTATCTTTTTTCCCGTTATTGAGGTGCAAAATAAGGAGAAAAACAGAAAACCAAAATATTTCAAATAACTTTATTTTTCTTTTTTCCCGTTATTTAGGTGCAAAATAGGGACAAAAACAAAAAACCAAAATTTTTAAGATAACTTTTTTATTCTTATTTCCCGTTATTGAGGTGCAAAATAATGAGAAAAACAGAAAACCAAAATATTTCAAATAACTTTATTTTTCTTTTTTCCCGTTATTGAGGTGCAAAATAGGAACAAAAACAAAAAAAAACAAAATTTTTAAGATAACTTTTTTTATCTTTTTTCCCGTTATTGAGGTGCAAAATAAGGAGAAGAACAGAAAACCAAAATATTTCAAATAACTTTATTTTTCTTTTTTCCCGTTATTTAGGTGCAAAATAGGGACAAAAACAAAAACCAAAATTTTTAAGATAACTTTTTAATTCTTATTTCCCGTTATTGAGGTGCAAAATAAGGAGAAAAACAGAAAACCAAAATATTTCAAATAACTTTATTTTTCTTTTTTCCCGTTATTTAGGTGCAAAATAGGGACAAAAACAAAAAACCAAAACTTTTAAGATAACTTTTTTATTCTTTTTTCCCGTTATTGAGGTGCAAAATTAGGAGAAAAACAGAAAACCAAAATATTTCAAATAACTTTATTTTTCTTTTTTCCCGTTATTGAGGTGCAAAATCAGGACAAAAACAGAAAACCAAAATATTTCAGATAACTTTTCTTTTTTCCCATTATTTAGGTGCAAAATAAGGACAAAACAGAAAACCAAAATATTTTAGATAACTTTTTTTTTCTTTTTCCCGTTATTTGGGTGAAAAATAAGGACAAAAACAGAAAATCAAAATATTTCAGATAACTTTTCTTTTTTTCCATTATTTAGGTGCAAAATAAGGACAAAACAGAAAACAAAAATATTTTAGATAACTTTTTTTTTCTTTTTCCCGTTATTTGGGTGAAAAATAAGGACAAAAACAGAAAATCAAAATATTTCAGATAACTTTTCTTTTTTCCCATTATTTAGGTGCAAAATAAGGACAAAACAGAAAACCAAAATATTTTAGATAACTTTTTTTTTCTTTTTTCCCGTTATTTCGGTGCAAAATAAGGACAGAAACAGAAAACCAAAATATTGCAAATAACTTTATTTTTCTTTTTTCCCGTTATTTAGGTGCAAAATAGGGACAAAAACAAAAAACCAAAATTTTTAAGATAACTTTTTTTTCTCTTATTTCCCGTTATTTAGGTGCAAAATAAGGACAAAACAGAAACCAAAGTATTTTAGATAACTTTTTTTTCTTTTTTCCCCGTTATTTGGGTGAAAAATAAGGACAAAAACAGAAAATCAAAATATTTCAGATAACTTTTTTTTTTCTTTTTTCCCATTACTTGGTGCAAAATAAGGAGAGAAACAGAAAATCAAAATATTGCAAATAACTTTCTTTTTTCCCGTTATTGAGGTGCAAAATAAGGACAAAAACAGAAAACCAAAATATTTCAGATAACTTTTTTTTCTTTTTTACCGTTATTTGGGTGCAAAATAAGGACAAAAACAGCAAATCAAAATATTTCAAATAACTTTCCTTTTCTTTTTTCCCGTTATTGAGGTGCAAAATAAGAAGAAAAACAGAAAGTCAAAATATTTCAGATAACTTTTTTTTTCTTTTTTCCCATTATTTGGTGCAAAATAAGGACAAAACAGAAAACCGAAATATTTTAGATAAGTTTTTTTTTTCATTTTTCTTGTTATTTCGGTGCAAAATAAGGACAGAAACAGAAAATCAAAATATTTCAAATAATTTTCTTTTTCTTTTTCCCCGTTATTTGGGTGAAAAATAAGGACAAAAACAGAAAATCAAAATATTTCAGATAACTTTTTTTTTCTTTTTTCCCGTTATTTGGGTGCAAAAAAGGACAAAACAGAAAACCAAAATATTTTAGATAATTTTTTTTTCTTTTTTCCCGTTATTTCGGTACAAAATAAGAACAGAAACAGAAAATCAAAATACTTAAAATAATTTTTTTTCAAAAAAAAATAAGGACAAAACTGAAAACCAAAATATTTTAGATAACTTTTTTTTTCTTTTTTCCCGTTATTGAGGTGCAAAATAAGGAGAAAAACAGAAAATCAAAATATTTCAGATAACTTTTTGTTTCTTTTTTCCCATTATTTGGTGCAAAATAAGGACAGAAACAGAAAATCAAAATATTTCAAATAACTTTATTTTTCTTTTTTCCCGTTATTGAGGTGCAAAATGGGAACAAAAACAAAAAAAAACAAAATTTTTAAGATAACTTTTTTTATCTTTTTTCCCGTTATTGAGGTGCAAAATAAGGAGAAAAACAGAAAACCAAAATATTTCAAATAACTTTATTTTTCTTTTTTCCCGTTATTTAGGTGCAAAATAGGGACAAAAACAAAAAACCAAAATTTTTAAGATAACTTTTTCATTCTTTTTTCCTGTTATTGAGGTGCAAAATAAGGAGAAAAACAGAAAACCAAAATATATCAAATAACTTTATTTTTCTTTTTTCCCGTTATTGAGGTGCAAAATCAGGACAAAAACAGAAAACCAAAATATTTCAGATAACTTTTTTTTTATTTTTCCCGTTATTTGGGTAAAAATAAGGACAAAAACAGAAAATCAAAATATTTCAGATAACTTTTCTTTTTTCCCATTATTTAGGTGCAAAATAAGGACAAAACAGAAAACCAAAATATTTTAGATAACTTTTTTTTTCTTTTTTCCCGTTATTTCGGTGCAAAATAAGGACAGAAACTTTTTTCCCATTATTGAGGTGCAAAATAAGGAGAAAAACAGAAAACCAAAATATTTCAAATAACTTTATTTTTCTTTTTTCCCGTTATTTAGGTGCAAAATAGGGACAAAAACAAAAAACCAAAATTTTTAAGATAACTTTTTTATTCTTTTTTCCCGTGATTTAGGTGCAAAATAAGGAGAAAAACCGAAAAGCAAAATATTTTAGATAACTTTTTTTCTTTTCCCGTTATTTCGGTGCAAAATAAGGACAAAAACAGAAAATCAAAATATTTCAAATAACTTTCTTTTTCTTTTTTACCGTTATTTGGGTGCAAAATAAGGACAAAAACAGCAAATCAAAATATTTCAAATAACTTTCCTTTTCTTTTTTCCCGTTATTGAGGTGCAAAATAAGGAGAAAAATAGAAACTCAAAATATTTCAGATAACTTTTTTTTTCTTTTTTCTTATTATTTGGTGCAAAATAAGGACAAAACAGAAAACCGAAATATTTTAGATAAGTTTTTTTTTCTTTTTTCCTGTTATTTCGGTGCAAAATAAGGACAGAAACAGAAAATCAAAATATTTCAAATAATTTTCTTTTTCTTTTTTCCCGTTATTTGGGTGAAAAAAAAGGACAAAAACAGAAAACTAAAATATTTCAGATAACTTTTTTTTTTCCCGTTATTTGGGTGCAAAATAAGGACAAAACAGAAAACCAAAATATTTTAGATAACTTTTTTTTTCTTTTTTCCCGTTATTTCGGTGCAAAATAAGTACAGAAACAGAAAATCAAAATATTTAAAATAATTTTTTTTCTTTTTTCCCTTTATTTAAGTGCAAAATAAGGACAAAACTGAAAACCAAAATATTTTAGATAACTTTTTTTTTCTTTTTTCCCGTTATTGAGGTGCAAAATAAAGAGAAAAACAGAAAATCAAAATATTTCAGATAACTTTTTTTTCTTTTTTCCCATTATTTGGTGCAAAATAAGGACAGAAACAGAAAATCAAAATATTTCAAATAACTTTATTTTTCTTTTTACCCGTTATTGAGGTGCAAAATAGGAACAAAAACAAAAAAACCAAAATTTTTAAGATAACTTTTTTTTTCTTTTTTCCCGTTATTTGGGTGCAAAATAAGGACAAAACAGAAAACCAAAATATTTTAAATAACTGTTTTTTTCTTTTTTCCCGTCATTTAGGTGTAAAATAAGGAGAAAAAGAGAAAATCAAAATATTTCAAATAACTTTCCTTTTCTTTTTTCCCGTTATTGAGGTGCAAAATAAGGAGAAAAACAGAAAATCAAAATATTTCAGATAACTTTTTTTTTCTTTTTTCCCATTATTTGGGTGAAAAATAAGGACAAAAACAGAAAATTAAAATATTTCAGATAACTTTTTTTTCCTTTTTCCCATTATTTAGGTGCAAAATAAGGACAAAACAGAAAACCAAAATATTTCAGATAACTTTTTTTTTCTTTTTCCCTTTATTTGGGTGAAAAATAAGGACAAAAACAGAAAATTAAAATATATCAGATAACTTTTTTTTCCTTTTTCCCATTATTTAGGTGCAAAATAAGGACAAAACAGAAAACCAAAATATTTTAGATAACTTTTTTTATCTTTTTTCCCGTTATTTCGGTGCAAAATAAGGACAGAAACAGAAAATCAAAATATTTCAAATAACTTTTTTTTTCTTTTTTCCCGTTATTTGGGTGCAAATTAAGGACAAAAACAGAAAACCAAAATATTTCAGATAACTTTTTTTTTCTTTTTCCCTTTATTTGGGTGAAAAATAAGGACAAAAACAGAAAATTAAAATATTTCAGATAACTTTTTTTTCCTTTTTCCCATTATTTAGGTGCAAAATAAGGACAAAACAGAAAACCAAAATATTTTAGATAACTTTTTTTATCTTTTTTCCCGTTATTTCGGTGCAAAATAAGGACAGAAACAGAAAATCAAAATATTTCAAATAACTTTATTTTGCTTTTTTCCCGTTATTGAGGTGCAAAATAATGACAAAAACAGAAAACCAAAATATTTCAGATAACTTTTTTTTCTTTTTCCCGTTATTTGGGTGAAAAATAAGGACAAAAACAGAAAATCAAAATATTTCAGATAACTTTTTTTTTTCTTTTTTCCCATTATTGAGGTGCAAAATAAGGGCAAAACAGAAAACCAAAATATTTTAGATAACTTTTTTTCTCTTTTTTCCCGTTATTTCGGTGCAAAATAAGGACAGAAACAGAAAATCAAAATATTTCAAATAACTTTATTTTTCTTTTTTCCCGTTATTGAGGTGCAAAATAGGAACAAAAACAAAAAAACCAAAATTTTTAAGATAACTTCTTTTTTCTTTTTTCCCGTTATTTGGGTGCAAAATAAAGACAAAAACAGAAAACCAAAATATTTTAGATAACTTTTTTTTCTTTTTTCCCCCTTATTTGGGTGCAAAATAAGGACAAAAACAGAAAACCAAAATATTTCAGATATTTTAGGTGCAAAATAATGAGAAAAACAGAACATCAAAATATTTCAGATAACTTTTTTTTTCTTTTTCCCGTTATGTAGGTGAAAAATAAGGAGGAAAACAGAAAACCAAAATATTTCAGATAACTTTTTTTTTTCTTATTTCCCGTGATTTAGGTGCAAAATAAGGAGAAAAACCGAAAACCAAAATATTTCAGATATTTTAGGTGCAGAATAATGAGAAAAACAGAACATCAAAATATTTCAGATAACTTTTTTTTTCTTTTTCCCGTTATTTCGGTGCAAAATAAGGACAAAAACAGAAAATCAAAATATTTCAAATAACTTTCTTTTTCTTTTTTCCCGTTATTGAGGTGCAAAATAAGGACAAAAACAGAAAACCAAAATATTTCAGATAACTTTTTTTTCTTTTTCCCATTATTTGGTGCAAAATAAGGACAAAACAGAAAACCGAAATATTTTAGTTAAGTTTTTTTTTTCTTTTTTCCTGTTATTTCGGTGCAAAATAAGGACAGAAACAGAAAATCAAAATATTTCAGATAACTTTTTTTTTCTTTTTTCCCGTTATTTCGGTGCAAAATAAGGACAGAAAATCAAAATATTTAAAATAATTTTTTTTTCTTTTTTCCCATTATTTAGGTGCAAATTAAGGACAAAAACCGAAAACCAAAATATTTTAGATAACTTTTTTTTCTTTTCCCCGTTATTTCGGTGCAAAATAAGGACAAAAACAGGAAATCAAAATATTTCAAATAACTTTCTTTTTCTTTTTTCCCGTTGATGAGGTGCAAAATAAGGACAAAAACAGAAAATCAAAATATTTCAAATAACTTTTTTTTTCTTTTTTCTCATTATTTGGTGCAAAATAAGGACAAAACAGAAAACCGAAATATTTTAGATAAGTTTTTTTTTTTTTTTCCTGTTATTTCGGTGCAAAATAAGGACAGAAACAGAAAATCAAAATATTTCAAATAATTTTCTTTTTCTTTTTTCCCGTTATTGAGGTGCAAAATAAGGAAAAAACAGAAAACCAAAATATTTCAGATAACTTTTTTTTTCTTTTTCCCGTTATTTGGGTGAAAAATAAGGACAAAAACAGAAAATTAAAATATTTCAGATAACTTTTTTTTTCTTTTTTCCCATTATTTGGGTGCAAAAAAGGACAAAACAGAAAACCAAAATATTTTAGATAACTTTTTTTTTCTTTTTTCCCGTTATTTCGGTGCAAAACAAGAACAGAAACAGAAAATCAAAATATTTAAAATAATTTTTTTTTCTTTTTTCCCATTATTTAGGTGCAAAATAAGGACAAAACTGAAAACCAAAATATTTTAGATAACTTTTTTTTTCTTTTTTCCCGTTATTGAGGTGCAAAATAACTAGAAAAACAGAAAATCAAAATATTTCAGATAACTTTTTTTTTCTTTTTTCCCATTATTTGGTGCAAAATAAGGACAGAAACAGAAAATCAAAATATTTCAAATAACTTTATTTTTGTTTTTTCCCGTTATTGAGGTGCAAAATAAGGATAAAAACAGAAAACCAAAATATTTCAAATAACTTTATTTTTCTTTTTTCCCGTTATTTAGGTGCAAAATAGGGACAAAAACAAAAAACAAAAATTTTTAAGATAACTTTTTTATTCTTTTTTCCCGTTATTTGGGTGCAAAATAAGGACAAAAACAGAAAACCAAAATATTTTAAATAACTGTTTTTTTTTTTACCGTTTTTTCTGTGCAAAATAAGGACAGAAACAGAAAATCAAAATATTTCAAATAACTTTATTTTTCTTTTTTCCCGTTATGAGGTGCAAAATAAGGACAAAAACAGAAAACCAAAATATTTCAGATAACTTTTTTTTTCTTTTTCCCGTTATTTGGGTGAAAAATAAGGACAAAAACAGAAAATCAAAATATTTCAGATAACTTTTTTTTTTCTTTTTTCCCATTATTTGGTGCAAAATAAGGAGAGAAACAGAAAATCAAAATATTTCAAATAATTTTCTTTTTCTTTTTTCCCGTTATTGAGGTGCAAAATAAGGACAAAAACAGAAAACCAAAATATTTCAGATAACTTTTTTTTCTTTTTTACCGTTATTTGGGTGCAAAATAACGACAAAAACAGCAAATCAAAATATTTCAAATAACTTTCCTTTTCTTTTTTCCCGTTATTGAGGTGCAAAATAAGAAGAAAAACAGAAAATCAAAATATTTCAGATAACTTTTTTTTTCTTTTTTCCTGTTATTTCGGTGCAAAATAAGGACAGAAACAGAAAATCAAAATATTTCAAATTACTTTATTTTTCTTTTTTCCCGTTATTGAGGTGCAAAATAAGGAAAAAACAGAAAACCAAAATATTTCAGATAACTTTTTTTTTCTTTTTCCCGTTATTTGGGTGAAAAAAAGGACAAAACAGAAAACCAAAATATTTTAGATAATTTTTTTTTCTTTTTTCCCGTTATTTCGGTGCAAAATAAGAACAGAAACAGAAAATCAAAATATTTAAAATAATTTGTTTTTCTTTTTCCCATTATTTAGGTGCAAAATAAGGACAAAACTGAAAACCAAAATATTTTAGATAACTTTTTTTTTCTTTTTTCCCGTTATTTTGGTGCAAAATAAGGACAGAAACAGAAAACCAAAATATTGCAAATAACTTTATTTTTCTTTTTTCCCGTTATTTAGGTGCAAAATATGGACAAAACAGAAACCAAAGTATTTTAGATAACTTTTTTTTCTTTTTTCCCCGTTATTTGGGTGCAAAATAAGGACAAAAACAGAAAACCAAAATATTTCAGATATTTTAGGTGCAAAATAATGAGAAAAACAGAAAATCAAAATATTTCAGATAACTTTTTTTTCTTATTTCCCGTTATTTAGGTGCAAAATAAGGAGAAAAACAGAAAACCAAAATATTTCAGATAACTTTTTTTTTCTTTTTTTCACGTTATTGAGGTGCAAAATAAGGACAAAACAGAAAACCAAAATATTTTAGATAACTTTTTTTTCATTTTACCCGTTATTTGGGTGCAAAATAAGGACAAAAACAGAAAACCAAAATATTTCAGATAACTTAATTTTTCTTATTTCCCGTTATTTAGGTTCAAATAAGGTGAAAAATAGAAAATCAAAATATTTCAGATAACTTTTTTTTTTCTTATTTCCCGTGATTTTGGTGCAAAATAAGGAGAAAAACCGAAAAGCAAAATATTTTAGATAACTTTTTTTCTTTTCCCGTTATTTCGGTGCAAAATAAGGACAAAAACAGAAAATCAAAATATTTCAAATAACTTTCTTTTTCTTTTTTCCCGTTATTGAGGTGCAAAATAAGGACAAAAACAGAAAACCAAAATATTTCAGATAACTTTTTTTTCTTTTTTACCGTTATTTGGGTGCAAAATAACGACAAAAACAGCAAATCAAAATATTTCAAATAACTTTCCTTTTCTTTTTTCCCGTTATTGAGGTGCAAAATAAGGAGAAAAACAGAAAATCAAAATATATCAGATAACTTTTTTTTTCTTTTTTCCCATTATTTGGTTCAAAATACGGACAAAACAGAAAACCGAAATATTTTAGATAAGTATATTTTTCTTTTTTCCTGTTATTTCGGTGCAAAATAAGGACAGAAACTGAAAATCAAAATATTTCAAATAACTTTCTTTTTCTTTTTTCCCGTTATGGAGGTGCAAAATAAGGACAAAAACTGAAAACCAAAATATTTCAGATAACTTTTTTTTTTTTTTACCGTTATTTGGGTGCAAAATAAGGAGAAAAACAGAAAATCAAAATATTTCAGATAACTTTTTTTTTCTTTTTTCCCGTTATTTGGGTGCAAAAAAGGACAAAACAGAAAACCAAAATATTTTAGATAACTTTTTTTTTCTTTTTTCCCGTTATTTCGGTGCAAAATAAGAACAGAAACAGAAAATCAAAATATTTAAAATAATTTTTTTTTCTTTTTTCCCATTATTTAGGTGCAAAATAAGGACAAAACTGAAAACCGAAATATTTTAAATAACTTTTTTTTTCTTTTTTCCCGTTATTGAGGTGCAAAATAAGGACAAAAACAGAAAACCAAAATATTTTAGATAACTTTTTTTTTCTATTTTCCCGTTATTGAGGTGCAAAATAAGGAGAAAAACAGAAAATCAAAATATTTCAGATAACTTTTTTTTTCTTTTTTCCCATTATTTGGTGCAAAATAAGGACAGAAACAGAAAATCAAAATATTTCAAATAAATTTATTTTTCTTTTTTCCCGTTATTGAGGTGCAAAATAGGAACAAAAACAAAAAAAAACAAAATTTTTAAGATAACTTTTTTTTTCTTTTTTCCCGTTATTGAGGTGTAAAATAAGGAAAAAACAGAAAATCAAAATATTTCAGATAACTTTTTTTTTCTTTTTTCCCGTTATTTGGGTGCAAAAAAGGACAAACAGAAAACCAAAATATTTTAGATAACTTTATTTTTCTTTTTTCCCGTTATTTCGGTGCAAAATAAGAACAGAAACAGAAAATCAAAATATTTAAAATATTTTTTTTTCTTTTTTCCCATTATTTAGGTGCAAAATAAGGACAAAACTGAAAACCGAAATATTTTAAATAACTTTTTTTTTCTTTTTTCCCGTTATTGAGGTGCAAAATAAGGAGAAAAACAGAAAATCAAAATATTTCAGATAACTTTTTTTTCCTTTGTTCCCATTATTTGGTGCAAAATAAGGACAGAAACAGAAAATCAAAATATTTCAAATAACTTTATTTTTCTTTTTTCCCGTTATTGAGGTGCAAAATAGGAACAAAAACAAAAAAAACAAATTTTTTAAGATAACTTTTTTTTTCTTTTTTCCCGTTATTTGGGTGCAAATTAAGGACAAAAACAGAAAACCAAAATATTTCAAATAACTTTATTTTTCTTTTTTCCCGTTATTTAGGTGCAAAATAGGGACAAAACTGAAAACCAAAATATTTCAGATAACTTTTTTTTCTTTTTTACTGTTATTTGGGTGCAAAATAAGGACAAAACAGAAAACCAAAATAATTTATATAACTTTTTTTTCTCTTTTCCCGTTATTTGGGTGCAAAATAAGGACAAAAACAGAAAACCAAAATATTTCAGATAACTTTTTTTTTCTTTTTTCCCGTTATTTAGGCGCAAAATAGGAACAAAAACAGAAAATCAAAATATTTCAGATAACTTTTTTTTTCTTTTTTCCCGTTATTTGGGTGCAAAAAAGGACAAACAGAAAACCAAAATATATTAGATAACTTTTTTTTTCTTTTTTCCCGTTATTTCGGTGCAAAATAAGAACAGAAACAGAAAATCAAAATATTTAAAATATTTTTTTTTTCTTTTTTCCCATTATTTTGGTGCAAAATAAGGACAAAACTGAAAACCAAAATATTTTAGATAACTTTTTTTTCTTTTTTACTGTTATTTGGGTGCAAAATAAGGACAAAACAGAAAACCAAAATAATTTATATAACTTTTTTTTCTCTTTTCCCGTTATTTGGGTGCAAAATAAGGACAAAAACAGAAAACCAAAATATTTCAGATAACTTTTTTTTTCTTTTTTCCCGTTATTGAGGTGCAAAATAAGGAGAAAACAGAAAATCAAAATATTTCAGATAACTTTTTTTTTCTTTTTTCCCATTATTTGGTGCAAAATAAGGACAGAAACAGAAAATCAAAATATTTCAAATAACTTTATTTTTCTTTTTTCCCGTTATTGAGGTGCAAAATAGGAACAAAAACAAAAAAAACAAATTTTTTAAGATAACTTTTTTTTTCTTTTTTCCCGTTATTTGGGTGCAAAATAAGGAGAAAAACAGAAAATCAAAATATTTCAAATAACTTTATTTTTCTTTTTTCCCGTTATTTAGGTGCAAAATAGGGACAAAACTGAAAACCAAAATATTTCAGATAACTTTTTTTTCTTTTTTACTGTTATTTGGGTGCAAAATAAGGACAAAACAGAAAACCAAAATAATTTATATAACTTTTTTTTCTCTTTTCCCGTTATTTGGGTGCAAAATAAGGACAAAAACAGAAAACCAAAATATTTCAGATAACTTTTTTTTTCTTTTTTCCCGTTATTGAGGTGCAAAATAAGGAGAAAAACAGAAAATCAAAATATTTCAGATAACTTTTTTTTCCTTTTTTCCCATTATTTGGTGCAAAATAAGGACAGAAACAGAAAATCAAAATATTTCAAATAACTTTATTTTTCTTTTTTCTCGTTATTGAGGTGAAAAATAGGAACAAAAACAAAAAAAACAAATTTTTTAAGATAATTTTTTTTTCTTTTTTCCCGTTATTTGAGTGCAAATTAAGGACAAAAACAGAAAACCAAAATATTTCAAATAACTTTATTTTTCTTTTTTCCCGTTATTTAGGTGCAAAATAGGGACAAAACTGAAAACCAAAATATTTCAGATAACTTTTTTTTCTTTTTTACTGTTATTTGGGTGCAAAATAAGGACAAAACAGAAAACCAAAATATTTTAAAAAACTGTTTTTTTTTGTTTCCCGTTATTTCGGTGCAAAATAAGAACAGAAAATCAAAATATTTAAAATATTTTTTTTTTCTTTTTTCCCATTATTTAGGTGCAAAATAAGGACAAAACTGAAAACCAAAATATTTTAGATAACTTTTTTTTTCTTTTTTCCCGTTATTGAGGTGCAAAATAAGGAGAAAAACAGAAAATCAAAATATTTCAGATAACTTTTTTTTTCTTTTTTCCCATTATTTGGTGCAAAATAAGGACAGAAACAGAAAATCAAAATATTTCAAATAACTTTATTTTTCTTTTTTCCCGTTATTGAGGTGCAAAATAGGAACAAAAACAAAAAAAACAAATTTTTTAAGATAACTTTTTTTTTCTTTTTTCCCGTTATTTGGGTGCAAAATAAGGAGAAAAACAGAAAATCAAAATATTTCAGATAACTTTTTTTTTCTTTTTTCCCATTATTTGGTGCAAAATAAGGACAGAAACAGAAAATCAAAATATTTCAAATAAATTTATTTTTCTTTTTTCCCGTTATTGAGGTGCAAAATAGGAACAAAAACAAAAAAAAACAAAATTTTTAAGATAACTTTTTTTTTCTTTTTTCCCGTTATTGAGGTGTAAAATAAGGAAAAAACAGAAAATCAAAATATTTCAGATAACTTTTTTTTTCTTTTTTCCCGTTATTTGGGTGCAAAAAAGGACAAACAGAAAACCAAAATATTTTAGATAACTTTTATTTTCTTTTTTCCCGTTATTTCGGTGCAAAATAAGAACAGAAACAGAAAATCAAAATATTTAAAATATTTTTTTTTTCTTTTTTCCCATTATTTAGGTGCAAAATAAGGACAAAACTGAAAACCGAAATATTTTAGATAACTTTTTTTTTCTTTTTTCCCGTTATTGAGGTGCAAAATAAGGAGAAAAACAGAAAATCAAACTTTTTAAGATTACTTTTTTTTTCTTTTTTCCCGTTATTTGGGTGCAAATTAAGGACAAAAACAGAAAACCAAAATATTTCAAATAACTTTATTTTTCTTTTTTCCCGTTATTTAGGTGCAAAATAGGGACAAAACCGAAAACCAAAATTTTTAAGATAACTTTTTTATTCTTTTTTCCCGTTATTTGGGTGCAAAATAAGGACAAACTTTATTTTTCTTTTTTCCTGTTATTTAGGTGCAAAATAAGGACAAAACAGAAAACCAAAATATTTTAAATAACTGTTTTTTTCTTTTTTCCCGTCATTTAGGTGCAAAATAAGGAGAAAAACAGAAAACCAAAATATTTCAGATAACTTTTTTTTTCTTTTTTTCCCGTTATTTAGGTGCAAAATAAGGACAAAACAGAAAACCGAAATATTTTAGATAACTTTTTTTTTCTTTTTTCCTGTTATTTAGGTGCAAAATAAGGACAAAACAGAAAACCAAAATATTTTAAATAACTTTTTTTTCTTTTTTCCCGTTATTTCTGTGCAAAATAAGGACAAAAACAGAAAATCAAAATATTTCAAATAACTTTATTTTTCTTTTTTCCCGTTATTGAGCTGCAAAATAAGGACAAAACAGAAAACCAAAATAATTTATATAACTTTTTTTTCTCTTTTCCCGTTATTTGGGTGCAAAATAAGGACAAAAACAGAAAACCAAAATATTTCAGATAACTTTTTTTTTCTTTTTTCCCGTTATTTAGGCGCAAAATAGGAACAAAAACAGAAAATCAAAATATTTCAGATAACTTTTTTTTTCTTTTTTCCCGTTATTTGGGTGCAAAAAAGGACAAACAGAAAACCAAAATATATTAGATAACTTTTTTTTTCTTTTTTCCCGTTATTTCGGTGCAAAATAAGATCAGAAACAGAAAATCAAAATATTTAAAATATTTTTTTTTCTTTTTTCCCATTATTTTGGTGCAAAATAAGGACAAAACTGAAAACCAAAATATTTTAGATAACTTTTTTTTTCTTTTTTCCCGTTATTGATGTGCAAAATAAGGAGAAAAACAGAAAATCAAAATATTTCAGATAACTTTTTTTTCCTTTTTTCCCATTATTTGGTGCAAAATAAGGACAGAAACAGAAAATCAAAATATTTCAAATAACTTTATTTTTCTTTTTTCTCGTTATTGAGGTGCAAAATAGGAACAAAAACAAAAAAAACAAATTTTTTAAGATAACTTTTTTTTTCTTTTTTCCCGTTATTTGAGTGCAAATTAAGGACAAAAACAGAAAACCAAAATATTTCAAATAACTTTATTTTTCTTTTTTCCCGTTATTTAGGTGCAAAATAGGGACAAAACTGAAAACCAAAATATTTCAGATAACTTTTTTTTCTTTTTTACTGTTATTTGGGTGCAAAATAAGGACAAAACAGAAAACCAAAATATTTTAAATAACTGTTTTTTTCTTGTTTCCCGTTATTTCGGTGCAAAATAAGAACAGAAAATCAAAATATTTAAAATATTTTTTTTTTCTTTTTTCCCATTATTTAGGTGCAAAATAAGGACAAAACTGAAAACCAAAATATTTTAGATAACTTTTTTTTTCTTTTTTCCCGTTATTGAGGTGCAAAATAAGGAGAAAAACAGAAAATCAAAATATTTCAGATAATTTTTTTTTCTTTTTTCCCATTATTTGGTGCAAAATAAGGACAGAAACAGAAAATCAAAATATTTCAAATAACTTTATTTTTCTTTTTTCCCGTTATTGAGGTGCAAAATAGGAACAAAAACAAAAAAAACAAAATTTTTAAGATAACTTTTTTTTTCTTTTTTCCCGTTATTGAGGTGTAAAATAAGGACAAAACTGAAAACCGAAATATTTTAGATAACTTTTTTTTTCTTTTTTCCCGTTATTGAGGTGCAAAATAAGGAGAAAAACAGAAAATCAAAATATTTCAGATAACTTTTTTTTCCTTTTTTCCCATTATTTGGTGCAAAATAAGGACAGAAACAGAAAATCAAAATATTTCAAATAACTTTTTTTTCCTTTTTTCCCGTTATTTGGGTGCAAAATAAGGAGAAAAACAAAAAATCAAAATATTTCAAATAACTTTCCTTTTCTTTTTTCCCGTTATTGAGGTTCAAAATAAGGAGAAAAGCAGAAAATCAAAATATTTCAGATAACTTTTTTTTTCTTTTTTCCCATTATTTGGTGCAAAATAAGGACAGAAACAGAAAATCAAAATATTTCAAATAACTTTATTTTTCTTTTTCCCGTTATTGAGGTGCAAAATAGGAACAGAAACAGAAAATCAAAATATTTCAAATAACTTTATTTTTCTTTTTTCCCGTTATTGAGGTGCAAAATAGGAACAAAAACAAAAAAAACAAAATTTTTAAGATAACCTTTTTTTTCTTTTTTCCCGTTTTTTGGGTGCAAATTAAGGACAAAAACAGAAAACCAAAATATTTCAAATAACTTTATTTTTCTTTTTTCCCGTTATTTAGGTGCAAAATAGGGACAAAAACAGAAAACCAAAATATTTCAAATAACTTTATTTTTCTTTTTTCCCGTTATTTAGGTGCAAAAGAGGGACAAACCTGAACACCAAAATATTTCAGATAACATTTTTTTCTTTTTTACCGTTATTTGGGTGCAAAATAAGGACAAAACAGAAAACCAAAATATTTTAAATAACTGTTTTTTTCTTTTTTACCGTTATTTGGGTGCAAAATAAGGACAAAAAAGAAAACCAAAATATTTTAGATAACTTTTTTTTTCTTTTTTCCCGTTATTGAGGTGCAAAATAAGGAGAAAAACAGAAAATCAAAATATTTCAAATAACTTTCCTTTTCTTTTTTCCCGTTATTGAGGTGCAAAATAAGGACAGAAACAGAAAATCAAAATATTTCAAATAACTTTATTTTTCTTTTTTCCCGTTATTGAGGTGCAAAATAGGAACAAAAACAAAAAAAACAAAATTTTTAAGATTACTTTTTTTTTCTTTTTTCCCGTTATTTGGGTGCAAATTAAGGACAAAAACAGAAAACCAAAATATTTCAAATAACTTTATTTTTCTTTTTTCCCGTTATTTAGGTGCAAAATAGGGACAAAACAGAAAACCAAAATTTTTAAGATAACTCTTTTATTCTTTTTTCCCGTTATTTGAGTGCAAAATAAGGACAAAAATAGAAAACCAAAATATTTCAAATAACTTTATTTTTATTTTTTCTTGTTATTTAGGTGCAAAATAAGGACAAAACAGAAAACCAAAATATTTTAAATAACTTTTTTTTCTTTTTTCCTGTTATTTAGGTGCAAAATAAGGACAAAACAGAAAACCAAAATATTTTAAATAACTTTTTTTTCTCTTTTCCCGTTATTTCTGTGCAAAATAAGGACAAAAACAGAAAATCAAAATATTTCAAATAACTTTATTTTTCTTTTTTCCCGTTATTGAGCTGCAAAATAAGGACAAAACAGAAAACCAAAATAATTTAGATAACTTTTTTTTCTTTTTTCCCGTTATTTGGGTGCAAAATAAGGACAAAAACAGAAAACCAAAATATTTCGAATAACTTTATTTTTCTTTTTTCCCGTTATTTGGGTGCAAAATAAGGCAAAAACAGAAAACCAAAATATTTCAAATAACTTTATTTTTCTTTTTTCCCGTTATTGAGGTGCAAAATAGGAACAAAAACAAAAAAAACAAATTTTTTAAGATAATTTTTTTTTCTTTTTTCCCGTTATTTGAGTGCAAATTAAGGACAAAAACAGAAAACCAAAATATTTCAAATAACTTTATTTTTCTTTTTTCCCGTTATTTAGGTGCAAAATAGGGACAAAACTGAAAACCAATATATTTCAGATAACTTTTTTTTCTTTTTTACTGTTATTTGGGTGCAAAATAAGGACAAAACAGAAAACCAAAATATTTTAAAAAACTGTTTTTTTTTGTTTCCCGTTATTTCGGTGCAAAATAAGAACAGAAAATCAAAATATTTCAAATAACTTTTTTTCTTTTTTTCCCGTTATTTAGGTGCAAAATAAGGACAAAACTGAAAACCAAAATATTTTAGATAACTTTTTTTTTCTTTTTTCCCGTTATTGAGGTGCAAAATAAGGAGAAAAACAGAAAATCAAAATATTTCAGATAACTTTTTTTTTCTTTTTTCCCATTATTTGGTGCAAAATAAGGACAGAAACAGAAAATCAAAATATTTCAAATAACTTTATTTTTCTTTTTTCCCGTTATTGAGGTGCAAAATAGGAACAAAAACAAAAAAAACAAATTTTTTAAGATAACTTTTTTTTTCTTTTTTCCCGTTATTTGGGTGCAAAATAAGGAGAAAAACAGAAAATCAAAATATTTCAGATAACTTTTTTTTTCTTTTTTCCCATTATTTGGTGCAAAATAAGGACAGAAACAGAAAATCAAAATATTTCAAATAAATTTATTTTTCTTTTTTCCCGTTATTGAGGTGCAAAATAGGAACAAAAACAAAAAAAAACAAAATTTTTAAGATAACTTTTTTTTTCTTTTTTCCCGTTATTGAGGTGTAAAATAAGGAAAAAACAGAAAATCAAAATATTTCAGATAACTTTTTTTTTCTTTTTTCCCGTTATTGTGCAAAAAAGGACAAACAGAAAACCAAAATATTTTAGATAACTTTTATTTTCTTTTTTCCCGTTATTTCGGTGCAAAATAAGAACAGAAACAGAAAATCAAAATATTTAAAATATTTTTTTTTTCTTTTTTCCCATTATTTAGGTGCAAAATAAGGACAAAACTGAAAACCGAAATATTTTAGATAACTTTTTTTTTCTTTTTTCCCGTTATTGAGGTGCAAAATAAGGAGAAAAACAGAAAATCAAACTTTTTAAGATTACTTTTTTTTTCTTTTTTCCCGTTATTTGGGTGCAAATTAAGGACAAAAACAGAAAACCAAAATATTTCAAATAACTTTATTTTTCTTTTTTCCCGTTATTTAGGTGCAAAATAGGGATAAAACCGAAAACCAAAATTTTTAAGATAACTTTTTTATTCTTTTTTCCCGTTATTTGGGTGCAAAATAAGGACAAACTTTATTTTTATTTTTTCTCGTTATTTAGGTGCAAAATAAGGACAAAACAGAAAACCAAAATATTTTAAATAACTGTTTTTTTCTTTTTTCCCGTCATTTAGGTGCAAAATAAGGAGAAAAACAGAAAACCAAAATATTTCAGATAACTTTTTTTTTCTTTTTTTCCCGTTATTTAGGTGCAAAATAAGGACAAAAAAGAAAACCGAAATATTTTAGATAACTTTTTTTTTCTTTTTTCCTGTTATTTAGGTGCAAAATAAGGACAAAACAGAAAACCAAAATATTTTAAATAACTTTTTTTTCTTTTTTCCCGTTATTTCTGTGCAAAATAAGGACAAAAACAGAAAATCAAAATATTTCAAATAACTTTATTTTTCTTTTTTCCCGTTATTGAGCTGCAAAATAAGGACAAAACAGAAAACCAAAATAATTTATATAACTTTTTTTTCTCTTTTCCCGTTATTTGGGTGCAAAATAAGGACAAAAACAGAACACCAAAATATTTCAGATAACTTTTTTTTTCTTTTTTCCCGTTATTTAGGCGCAAAATAGGAACAAAAACAGAAAATCAAAATATTTCAGATAACTTTTTTTTTCTTTTTTCCCGTTATTTGGGTGCAAAAAAGGACAAACAGAAAACCAAAATATATTAGATAACTTTTTTTTTCTTTTTTCCGTTATTTCGGTGCAAAATAAGATCAGAAACAGAAAATCAAAATATTTAAAATATTTTTTTTTCTTTTTTCCCATTATTTTGGTGCAAAATAAGGACAAAACTGAAAACCAAAATATTTTAGATAACTTTTTTTTTCTTTTTTCCCGTTATTGATGTGCAAAATAAGGAGAAAAACAGAAAATCAAAATATTTCAGATAACTTTTTTTTCCTTTTTTCCCATTATTTGGTGCAAAATAAGGACAGAAACAGAAAATCAAAATATTTCAAATAACTTTATTTTTCTTTTTTCTCGTTATTGAGGTGCAAAAAAGGAACAAAAACAAAAAAAACAAATTTTTTAAGATAACTTTTTTTTTCTTTTTTCCCGTTATTTGAGTGCAAATTAAGGACAAAAACAGAAAACCAAAATATTTCAAATAACTTTATTTTTCTTTTTTCCCGTTATTTAGGTGCAAAATAGGGACAAAACTGAAAACCAAAATATTTCAGATAACTTTTTTTTCTTTTTTACTGTTATTTGGGTGCAAAATAAGGACAAAAGAGAAAACCAAAATATTTTAAAAAACTGTTTTTTTTTGTTTCCCGTTATTTCGGTGCAAAATAAGAACAGAAAATCAAAATATTTAAAATATTTTTTTTTTCTTTTTTCCCATTATTTAGGTGCAAAATAAGGACAAAACTGAAAACCAAAATATTTTAGATAACTTTTTTTTTCTTTTTTCCCGTTATTGAGGTGCAAAATAAGGAGAAAAACAGAAAATCAAAATATTTCAGATAACTTTTTTTTTCTTTTTTCCCATTATTTGGTGCAAAATAAGGACAGAAACAGAAAATCAAAATATTTCAAATAACTTTATTTTTCTTTTTTCCC
>OZ010645.1:38090566-38375183 GCA_963932195.1 Empis livida
AAAAAAAGAAAACCAAAATATTTCAGATAACTTTTTTTTTCTTTTTTCCCATTATTTAGGTGCAAAATAAGGACAAAACAGAAAACAAAAATATTTCAAATAACTTTCTTTTTCTTTTTTCCCGTTAATGAGGTTCAAAATAAGGACAAAAACAGAAAACCAAAATATTTCAAATAACTTCTTTTTCTCTCTTCCCGTTATTTAGGTGCAAAATAAGGAGAAAAAAAGAAAACCAAAATATTTCAGATAACTTTTTTTTTCTTTTTTCCCGTTATTTAGGCGCAAAATTAGGAGAAAAACAGAAAACCAAAATATTTCAGATAACTTTTTTTTTCTTTTTTCCCATTATTTAGGTGCAAAATAAGGACAAAACAGAATACCAAAATATTTCAAATAACTTTATTTTTCTTTTTTCCCGTTATTTAGGTGCAAAATAAGGAGAAAAACAGAACACCAAAATATTTCAGATAACTTTTTTTTCTATTTTCCCGTTATTTGGGTGCAAAATAAGGACAAAAACAGAAAATCAAAATATTTCATATAACTTCTTTTTCTCTCTTCCCGTTATTTAGGTGCAAAATAAGGAGAAAAAAAGAAAACCAAAATATTTCAGATAACTTTTTTTTTCTTATTTCCCGTTATTTAGGTGCAAAATTAGGAGAAAAACAGAAAACCAAAATATTTCAGATAACTTTTTTTTTCTTTTTTCCCGTTATTTGGGTGCAAAATAAGGACAAAAACAGAAAATCAAAATATTTCATATAACTTCTTTTTCTCTTTTCCCGTTATTTAGGTGCAAAATAAGGACAAAAACAGAAAATCAAAATATTTCAGATAACTTCTTTTTCTCTCTTCCCGTTATTTAGGTGCAAAATAAGGAGAAAAAAAGAAAACCAAAATATTTCAGATAACTTTTTTTTTCTTATTTCCCGTTATTTAGGCGCAAAATTAGGAGAAAAACAGAAAACCAAAATATTTCAGATAACTTTTTTTTTCTTTTTTCCCATTATTTAGGTGCAAAATAAGGACAAAACAGAAAACAAAAATATTTCAAATAACTTTCTTTTTCTTTTTTCCCGTTAATGAGGTTCAAAATAAGGACAAAAACAGAAAACCAAAATATTTCAAATAACTTTATTTTTCTTTTTTCCCGTTATTTGGGTGCAAAATAAGGTGGAAAACAGAAAACCAAAATATTTCAGATAACTTTTTTTTTCTTTTTTCCCATTATTTAGGTGCAAAATAAGGACAAAACAGAAAACAAAAATATTTCAAATAACTTTCTTTTTCTTTTTTCCCGTTAATGAGGTTCAAAATAAGGACAAAAACAGAAAACCAAAATATTTCAAATAACTTTATTTTTCTTTTAACCCGTTATTTAGGTGCAAAACAAGGACAAAAACAAAACACCAAAATATTTCAGATAACTTTTTTTTTCTTTTTTCCCGTTACTTGGGTGCAAAATAAGGACAAAAACAGAACACCAAAATATTACAGATAACTTTTTTTTCTTTTTTCCCGTTATTTGGGTGCAAAATAAGGACAAAAACAGAAAACCAAAATATTTCAGATAACTTTATTTTTCTTATTTCCCGTTATTTAGGTGCAAAATATGGACAAAACAGAAAACCAAAATATTTTAGATAACTTTCTTTTTCTTTTTTCCCTTTATTTCGGTGCAAAATAAGGACAGAAACAGAAAAACAAAATATTTCAAGTAACTTTATTTTTCTTTTTTCCCGTTATTGAGGTGCAAAATAAGAACAAAACAGAATACCAAAATATTTTAGATAACTTTTTTTTCTTTTTTCCCGTTATTTGGGTGCAAAATAAGGACTAAAACAGAAAATCAAAATATTTCAAATAACTTTATTTTTATTTTTTCCCGTTATTTAGGTGCAAAATAAGGACAAAAACAGAACACCAAAATATTTCTGATAACTTTAATTTTTCTTATTTCCCGTTATTTAGGTGCAAAATATGGACAAAACAGAAAACCAAAATATTTTAGATAACTTTCTTTTTCTTTTTTCCCGTTATTTCGGTGCGAAATAAGGACAGAAACAGAAAATCAAAATATTTCAAATAACTTTATTTTTCTTTTTTCCCGTTATTGAAGTGCAAAATAAGGACAAAACAGAATACCAAAATATTTTAGATAACTTTTTTTTTCTTTTTTCCCGTAATTTGGGTGCAAAATAAGGACTAAAACAGAAAATCAAAATATTTCAAAATAACTTTTTTTCCCGTTATTGAGGTGCAAAATAAGGACAAAAGAGAATACCAAAATATTTTAGATAACTTTTTTTTTCTTTTTTCCCGTAATTTGGGTGTAAAATAAGGACTAAAACAAAAAATCCAAATATTTCAAATAACTTTGTTTTTCCCGTTATTTGGGTGCAAAAAAAGGACAAAAACAGAAAACCAAAATATTTCAAATAACTTTATTTTTCTTTTTTCCCGTTATTTAGGTGCAAAATAAGGACAAAAACAGAACACCAAGATATTTCAGATAACTTTTTTTTTTGTTCCCGTTATTTGGGTGCAAAATATGGACAAAAACGGAACCCAAAATATTTCAGATAACTTTTTTTTCTTTTTTCCCGTTATTTGGGTGCAAAATAAGAACAAAAACAGAAAACCAAAATATTTCAAATAACTTAATTTTTCTTTTTTCCCGTTATTTAGGTGCAAAATAAGGACAAAAACAGAACACCAAGATATTTCAGATAACTTTTTTTTTCTTTGTTCCCGTTATTTGGGTGCAAATTAAGGACAAAACAGAATACCAAAATATTTTAGATAACATTTTTTTCTTTTTTCCCGTTATTTGGGTGCAAAATAAGGACAAAAACAAAAAACCAAAATATTTCAAATAACTTTATTTTACTTTTTTCCCATTATTTAGGTGCAATATAAGGAGAAAAACAGAAAATTAAAATATTTCAGATAACTTTTTTTTTCTTTTTTCCCTTTATTTAGGTGCAAAATAAGGACAAAAACAGAACACAAAAATATTTCAGATAACTTTTTTTTCTATTTTCCCGTTATTTGGGTGCAAAATAAGAACAAAAACAGAAAACCAAAATATTGCAAATAACTTTATTTTTATTTTTTCCGTTATTTAGGTGCAAAATAAGGACAAAAACAGAACACCAAAATATTTCATATAACTTTTTTTTCCTTTTTTCCCGTTATTTGCGTGCAAAATAAGGACGAAAACAGCAAATCAAAATATTTCATGTAACTTCTTTTTCTCTTTTCCCGTTATTTAGGTGCAAAATAAGGAGAAAAATAGAAAATAAAAATATTTCAGATAACTTTTTTTTTCTTATTTCCCGTGATTAGGGTGCAAAATAAGGAGAAAAGCAGAAAATCAAAATATTTCAGATAACTTTTTTTTTCTTCTTTCCCGTGGTTAGGGTGCAAAATAAGGAGAAAAGCAGAAAATCAAAATATTTCAGATAACTTTTTTCTCTTTTTTCCCATTATTTAGGTGCAAAAAAGGACAAAAACAGAACACCAAGATATTTCAGGTAACTTTTTTTTTCTTTTTCCCCATTATTTAGGTGCAAAATAAGGACAAAAACAGAACACCAAGATATTTCAGATAACTTTTTTTTCTTTGTTCCCGTTATTTGGGTGCAAAATATGGACAAAAACGGAACCCAAAATATTTCAGATAACTTTTTTTTTTCTTTTTTCCCGTTGGGTGCAAAATAAGGACAAAAACAGAAAACCAAAATATTTCAAATAACTTTATTTTTCTTTTTTCCCGTTATTTAGGTGCAAAATAAGGACAAAAACAGAACACCAAGATATTTCAGGTAACTTTTTTTCTTTGTTCCCGTTATTTGGGTGCAAATTATGGACAAAACAGAATACCAAAATATTTTAGATAACTTTTTTTTTCTTTTTTCCCGTTATTTGGGTGCAAAATAAATATAGAAACAGAAAACCAAAATATTTCAAATAACTTTATTTTTCTTTTTTCCCGTTATTTAGGTGCAAAATAAGGACAAAAACAGAACACCAAGATATTTTTTGACCGACGGTGGCTTAAGTGGTAGTGTGCTAAGCTGTGGTGCATTAGGTACTGGGTTCGACGCCCGTCCGAGACATCGATGTTGGTCTAAGTTTACTCAGCTTTAAATGAGTACCAGTAATAAAATTATAATAAAATGTAATTTAAGACTGGGAAAAATGCTACCGGCAGAGACCATTTGCTAACAACAAATGTCTCACGAATAAAAACCATTAGCTTGTTGCAATTAATAGTTTCTTCACTATAAAGAAATTTATGGTTCGGAATCCATATAAAATGTAGGTCCAAATTGCAATAAAATGTTACAGAAACCCTTTAGGGGAGGCCCAGGCTCGCATCGAGCTGTAGCGCCAAAGAGAGAGAGATAAGGAGAAAAACAGAAAATCAAAATATTTCAGATAACTTTATTTTTCTTTTTTCCAGTTATTTAGGTGCAAAATAAGGACAAAAACAGAACACCAAGATATTTCAGGTAACTTTTTTTTCTTTGTTCCCGTTATTTGGGTGCAAATTATGGACAAAACAGAATACCAAAATATTTTAGATAACTTTTTTTTCTTGTTCCCGTTATTTGGGTGCAAAATATGGACAAAAACGGAACCCAAAATATTTCAGATAACTATTTTTTTCTTTTTTCCCATTGGGTGCAAAATAAGGACAAAAACAGAAAACCAAAATATTTCAAATAACTTTATTTTTCTTTTTTCCCGTTATTTAGGTGCAAAATAAGGATAAAAACAGAACACCAAGATATTTCAGCTAACTGTTTTTTTCTTTGTTCCCGCTATTTGGGTGCAAATTATGGACAAAGCAGAATACCAAAATATTTTAGATAACTTTTTTTTTCTTTTTTCCCGTTATTTGGGTGCAAAATAAGAACAAAAACAGAAAACCAAAATATTTCAGATAACTTTTTTTTCTATTTTCCCGTTATTTAGGTGCAAAATAAGGACAAAAGCAGAACACCAAAATATTTCAGATAACTTTTTTTTCCCGTTATTTGGGTGCAAAAAAGGACAAAACAGAAAACCAAAATATTTTAGATAACTTTTTTTTTCTTTTTTCCCGTTATTTGGGTGCAAAATAAGGACAAAAACAGAACACCAAAATATTGCAAATAACTTTATTTTTCTTTTTTCCCGTTATTTAGGTGCAAAATAAGGACAAAAACAGAACACCAAAATATTTCAAATAACTTTTATTTTCTTTTTTCCCGTATTTGGGTGCAAAATATGGACAAAACAGAAAACCAAAATATTTTAGATAACTTTCTTTTTTTTTCCCGTTATTTCGGTGCGAAATAAGGACAGAAGCAGAAAATCAAAATATTTCAAATAACTTTATTTTTCTTTTTTCCCGTTATTGAGGTGCAAAATAAGGACAAAAGAGAATACCAAAATATTTTAGATAACTTTTTTTTTTTCCCGTAATTTGGGTGCAAAATAAGGACAGAAACAGAAAACCAAAATATTTCAAATAACTTTTTTTTTCTTTTTTCCCGTTATTTCGGTGCGAAATAAGGACAGAAGCAGAAAATCAAAATATTTCAGATAACTTTTTTTTTCTTTTTTCCCATTATTTAGGTGCAAAAAAGGACAAAAACAGAACACCAAGATATTTCAGATAACTTTTTTTTTCTTTGTTCCCGTAATTTGGGTGCAAAATATGGACAAAACAGAATACCAAAATATTTTAGATAACTTTTTTTTTCTTTTTTCCCGTTATTTGGGTGCAAAATAGGGACAAAAACAGAAAACCAAAATATTTCAAATAACTTTATTTTACTTTTTACCCGTTATTTAGGTGCAATATAAGGAGAAAAACAGAAAATCAAAATATTTCAGATAACTTTTTTTTTCTTTTTCCCGTTATTTAGGTGCAAAATAAGGACAAAAACAGAACACCAAAATATTTCAGATAACTTTATTTTCTATTTTCCCGTTATTTGGGTGCAAAATAAGGACAAAAACAGAAAACCAAAATATTGCAAATAACTTTATTTTAATTTGTTCCCGTTATTTAGGTGCAAAATAAGGACAAAAACAGAACACCAAAATATTTCAGATAACTTTTTTTTTCTTTTTTCCCGTTATTTGGGTGCAAAATAAGGACAAAAACAGAACACCAAAATATTTCAGATAACTTTTTTTTTCTTTTTTCCCGTTATTTGGGTGCAAAATAAGGACAAAACAGAAAACCAAAATATTTCATATAACTTTTTTTTCTTTTTTCCCGTTATTTGGGTGCAAAATAAGGACAAAAACAGGAAATCAAAATATTTCATATAACTTCTTTTTTCTTTTTCCCGTTATTTAGGTGCAAAATAAGAACAAAAACAGAACACCAAAATATTTCAGATAACTTTTTTTTTCTTTTTTCCCGTTATTTGGGTGCAAAATAAGGACAAAACAGAAAACCAAAATCTTTCATATAACTTTTTTTTCTTTTTTCCCGTTATTTGGGTGCAAAATAAGGACAAAAACAGGAAATCAAAATATTTCATATAACTTCTTTTTCTCTTTTCCCGTTATTTAGGTGCAAAATAAGGAGAAAAATAGAAAATCAAAATATTTCAGATAACATTTTTTTCTTCTTTCCCGTGATTAGGGTGCAAAATAAGGAGAAAAGCAGAAAATCCAAATTTTTCAGATAACTTTTTTTTTTTTTTTTTCCATTATTTAGATGCAAAAAAAGGACAAAACAGAAAACCAAAATATTTCAAATAAGTTTCTATTTCTTTTTTCCCCGTTATTTAGGTGCAAAATAAGGAGAAAAATAGAAAATCAAAATATTTCAGATAACCTTTTTTTTCTTATTTCCCGTGATTTAGGTGCAAAATAAGGAGAAAAGCAGAAAATCAAAATATTTCGGTTACTTTTTTTTTCTTTTTTCCCATTATTTAGGTGTAAAAAAAGGACAAAACAGAAAACCAAAATATTTCAAAGAACTTTCTTTTTCTTTTTTCCCGTTAATGAGGTTCAAAATAAGTACAAAAGAAAAAAACAGGAAACCAAAATATTTCAAATAACTTTATTTTTCTTTTTTCCCGTTATTTAGGTGCAAAATAAGGAGAAAAACAGAAAATCAAAATATTTCATATAACTTCTTTTTCTCTTTTCCCGTTATTTAGGTGCAAAATAAGGAGAAAACAGAATACCAAAATATTTTAGATAACTTTTTTTTTTCCCCGTAATTTGGGTGCAAAAAAAGGACAAAAACAGAAAACCAAAATATTTCAAATAACTTTTTTTTTCTTTTTTGCCGTTATTTGGGTGCAAAATAAGGACAAAAACAGAAAATCAAAATATTTCATATAACTTCTTTTTCTCTTTTCCCGTTATTTAGGTGCAAAATAAGGAGAAAAATAGAAAATCAAATTATTTCAGATAACTTTTTTTTTCTTCTTTCCCGTGATTAGGGTGCAAAATAAGGAGAAAAGCAGAAAATCAAAATATTTCAGATAACTTTTTTTTTCTTTTTTCCCATTATTTAGGTGCAAAAAAGGACAAAAACAGAACACGAAGATATTTCAGGTAACTTTTTTTTTCTTTGTCCCGTTATTTGGGTGCAAATTATGGACAAAACAGAATACCAAAATATTTCAAATAATTTTTTTTTTCTTTTTCCCGTTATTTGGATGCAAAATAAGGACAAAAACAGAAAACCAAAATATTTCAAATAACTTTATTTTACTTTTTTTCCATTATTTAGGTGCAATATAAGGAGAAAAACAGAAAATCAAAATATTTCAGATAACTTTTTTATTCTTTTTCCCCTTTATTTAGGTGCAAAATAAGGACAAAAACAGAACAACAAAATATTTCAGATAACTTATTTGCTATTTACCCGTTATTTGGGTGCAAAAGAAGGACAAAAAAAGAAAACCAAAATATTGCAAATAACTTTATTTTTATTTTTTCCCGTTATTTAGGTGCAAAAGAATGACAAAAACAGAACACCAAAATATTTCAGATAACTTTTTTTTTCTTTTTTCCGGTATTTGGGTGCAAAATAAGGACAAAACAGAAAACCAAAATATTTCATATAACTTTTTTTTCTTTTTTCCCGTTATTTGGGTGCAAAATAAGGACAAAAACATAAAACCAAAATATTTCAAATAACTTTATTTTTCTTTTTTTCCTGTTATTTATGTGCAAAACAAGGACAAAAACAGAACACCAAAATATTTCATATAACTTTTTTTTTCTTTTTTCCCGTTATTTCGGTGCAAAATAAGGACAAAAAAAGAAAATCAAAAGATTTCATATAACTTCTTTTTCTCTTTTCCCGTTATTTAGGTGCAAAATAAGGAGAAAAATAGAAAATCAAAATATTTCAGATAACTTTTTTTTTCTTATTCCCGTGATTTAGGTGCAAAAAAAGGGCAAAACAGAAAACCAAAATATTTCAAATAACTTTATTTTTCTTTTTTTCCTGTTATTTATGTGCAAAACAAGGACAAAAACAGAACACCAAAATATTTCATATAACTTTTTTTTTCTTTTTTCCCGTTATTTGGGTGCAAAATAAGGACAAAAACATAAAACCAAAATATTTCAAATAACTTTATTTTTCTTTTTTCCCGTTATTTAGGTGCAAAATAAGGAGAAAAACAGAAAATCAAAATATTTCATATAACTTCTTTTTCTCTTTTCCCGTTATTTCGGTGCAAAATAAGGACAGAAACAGAAAATCAAAATATTTCAAATAACTTTATTTTTCTTTTTTCCCGGCATTAAGGTGCAAAATAAGGATAAAACACAATACCAAAATATTTTAGATAACTTTTTTTTTCTTTTTTCCCGTGATTTAGGTGCAAAATAAGGAGAAAAACAGAAAATCAAAATATTTCAGGTAACTCTTTTTTCTTTTTTCCCATTATTTAGGTGCAAAAAAAGGACAAAACAGAAAACCAAAATATTTCAAATAAACAGAAAACCAAAACAAACAGAAAACCAAAATATTTCAAATTTCTCTTTTTTCCCGTTAATGAGGTTCAAAATAAGGACGAAAACAGAAAACCAAAATATTTCAGATAACTTTTTTTTTTCTTTTTTTCCGTTATTTGGGTGCAAAATAAGGACAAAAAAAGAACATTAAAATATTTCAGATAATTTTTTTTCTCTTTACCGTTATTTAGGTGCAAAATAAGGACAAAAACAGGAAACCAAAATATTTCAAATAACTTTATTTTTCTTTTTTCCCGTTATTTAGGTGCAAAATAAGGACAAAAACAGAACACCAAGATATTTCAGATAACTTTTTTTTTCTTTGTTCCCGTTATTTGGGTGCAAAATATGGAGAAAACAGAATACCAAAATATTTCAAATAACTTTTTTTTTCTTTTTTCCCGTTATTTGGGTGCAAAATAAGGACAAAAACAGAAAACCAAAATATTTCAAATAACTTTATTTTACTTTTTTCACGTTATTTGGGTGCAAAATAAGGACAAAAACAGAAAATCAAAATATTTCATATAACTTCTTTTTCTCTTTTCCCGTTATTTAGGTGCAAAATAAGGAGAAAAAAAGAAAATCAAAATATTTCAGATAACTTTTTTTTTCTTATTTCCCGTGATTTAGGTACAAAATAAGGAGCAAAGCAGAAAATCTAAATATTTCAGATAACTTTTTTTTTTTTTTCCATTATTTAGGTGCAAAAAAAGGATAAAACGGAAAACCAAAATATTTCAAATAACTTTCTTTTTCTTTTTTCCCGTTAATGAGGTTTAAAATAAGGACAAAAACAGAAAACCAAAATATTTTAAATAACTTTATTTTTCTTTTTTCCCGTTATTTAGGTGCAAAATAAGGACGAAAACAGAAAATCAAAATATTTCAAATAACTTTTTTTCTTTTTTTCCCATTATTTAGGTGCCAAAAAAGGACAAAACAGAAAACCAAAATATTTCAGATAACTTTTTTTTTCTTTTTTTCCGTTATTTGGGTGCAAAATAAGGACAAAAAAAGAACACCAAAATATTTCACATAATTTTTTTTTCTTTTTTCCCGTTATTTGGGTGCAAAATATGGACAGAAACAGAAAACCAAAATATTTGAAATAACTTTATTTTTCTTTTTTCCCGTTATTTAGGTGCAAAATAAGGACAAAAACAGAACACCAAGATATTTCAGATAACTTTTTTTTTTCTTTTTTTCCGTAATTTGGGTGCCAAATATGGACAATACAGAAAACCAAATTATTTTAGATAACTTTCTTTTTCTTTTTTCCTGTTATTTCGGTGCAAAATAAGGACAGAAACAGAAAATCAAAATATATCAAATAACTTTATTTTTCTTTTTTCCCGTTATTGAGGTGCAAAATAAGTACAAAACAGAAAACCAAAATATTTCATATAACTTTTTTTTTCTTTTTTCCCGTTATTTGGGTGCAAAATAAGGACAAAAACAGAAAATCGAAATATTTCATATAACTTCTTTTAATCTTTTCCCGTTATTTAGGTGCAAAATAAGGAGAAAAATAGAAAATCAAAATATTTCAGATAACTTTTTTTTTCTTTTTTCCCATTATTTAGGTGCAAAAAAAGGATAAAACAGAGAACCAAAATATTTCAAATAACTTTCTTTTTCTTTTTTCCCGTTAATGAGGTTCAAAATAAGGACAAAAATAGAACACCAAAATATTGCAAATAACTTTATTTTTCTTTTTTTCCCGTTATTTAGGTGCAAAATAAGGACAAAAACAGAACACCACAATATTTCAGATAACTTTTTTTTCTTTTTCCCGTTATTTGGGTGCAAAATATGGACAAAACAGAAAACCAAAATATTTTAGATAACTTTCTTTTTCTTTTTTGCTGTTATTTCGGTGCAAAATAAGGACAGAAACAGAAAATCAAAATATTTCAAATAACTTTATTTTTCTCTTTTCCCGTTATTGAGGTGCAAAATAAGGACAAAACAGAAAACCAAAATATTTCATATAACTTTTTTTTTCTTTTTTCCCGTTATTTGGGTACAAAATAAGGAGAAAAATAGAAAATCAAAATATTTCAGATAACTTTTTTTTTCTTTTTTCCCATTATTTAAGTGCAAAAAAAGGATAAAACAGAAAACCAAAATATTTCAAATAACTTTCTTTTTCTTTTTTCCCGTTAATGAGGTTCAAAATAAGGACAAAAATAGAACACCAAAATATTGCAAATAACTTTATTTTTCTTTTTTCCCGTTATTTAGGTGCAAAATAAGGACAAAAACAGAACACCACAATATTTCAGATAACTTTTTTTTTCTTTTTTCCCGTTATTTGGGTGCAAAATATGGACAAAACAGAAAACCAAAATATTTCATATAACTTCTTTTAATCTTTTCCCGTTATTTAGGTGCAAAATAAGGAGAAAAATAGAAAATCAAAATATTTCAGATAATTTTTTTTTTCTTTTTTCCCATTATTTAGGTGCAAAAAAAGGACAAAACAGAAAACCAAAATATTTCAAATAAGTTTCTTTTTATTTTTTCCCGTTATTTAGGGGTAAAATAAGGACAAAAACAGAAAACCAAAATATTTCATATAACTTTTTTTTTCTTTTTTCCCGTTATTTGGGTGTAAAATAAGGACAAAAAAAGAACACCAAAATATTTCAGATAAATTTTTTTTTCTTTTTTTCCGTTATTTGGGTGCAAAATAAGCACAAAAACAGAACAGCAAAATATTTCAGATAACTTTTTTTTCTTTTTTCCCGTTATTTGGGTGAAAAATAAGGACAAAAACAGAAAACCAAAATATTTCAAATAACTTTATTTTTCTTTTTTCCTGTTATTTAGGTACAAAACAAGGACAAAAACAAAACACCAAAATATTTCAGATAACTTTTTTTTTCTTTTTTCCCGTTATTTGGGTGCAAAATAAGGACAAAAACAGAAAACCAAAATATTGCAAATAACTTTATTTTTATTTTTTCCCGTTATTTAGTTGCAAAATAAGGACAAAAACAGAACACCGAAATATTTCAGATAACTTTTTTGTTCTTTTTTCCCGTTATTTCGGTACAAAATAAGGACAAAAACAGAAAATCAAAATATTTCATATAACTTCTTTTTCTCTTTTCCCGTTATTTAGGTGCAAAATAAGGAGAAATATAGAAAATTAAAATATTTCAGATAACTTTTTTTTTCTTTTTTCCCTTTATTTAGGTGCAAAATAAGGACAAAAACAGAACACCAAAATATTGCAGATAACTTTTTTTTTCTATTTTCCCGTTATTTGGGTGCAAAATAAGGACAAAACAGAAAACCAAAATATTTCAGATAACTTTTTTTTTCTTTTTTCCCGTTATTTGGGTGCAAAATAAGGACAAAAACAGAAAATCAAAATATTTCATATAACTTCTTTTTCTTTTTTCCCGTTATTTAGGTGCAAAATAAGGACAAAAACAGAACACCAAAATATTTCAAATAACTTTCTTTTTCTTTTTTCCTGTTAGTGAGGTTCAAAATAAGGACAAAAACAGAAAACCAAAATATTTCAAATAACTTTATTTTTCTTTTTTCCCGTTATTTAGGTGCAAAAAAGGACAAAACAGAAAACCAAAATATTTCAGATAACTTTTTTTTTCTTTTTTTCCGTTATTTGGGTGCAAAATAAGGACAAAAAAAGAACACCAAAATATTTCAGATAATTTTTTTTTCTTTTTTCCCGTTATTTGGGTGCAAAATATGGACAAAAACAGAAAACCAAAATATTTGAAATAACTTTATTTTTCTTTTTTTCCCGTTATTTAGGTGCAAAATAAGGACAAAAACAGAACACCAAGATATTTCAGATAACTTTCTTTTACTTTTTTCCCGTTATTTGGGTGCAAAATGTGGACAAAACAGAAAACCAAAATATTTGAGATAACTTTCTTTTTCTTTTTTCCTGTTATTTCGGTGCAAAATAAGGACAGACACAGAAAATCAAAATATTTCAAATAACTTTTTTTTTTTTTTTCCCGTTATTGAGTTGCAAAATAAGGACAAAACAGAAAACCAAAATATTTCATATAACTTTTTTTTTCTTTTTTCCCGTTATTTGGGTGCAAAATAATGACAAAAACAGAAAATAAAAATATTTCAAATAACTTCTTTTAATCTTTTCCCGTTATAAAGGTACAAAATAAGGAGAAAAATAGAAAACCAAAATATTTAAGATAACTTTTTTTTTCTTTTTTCCCATTATTTAGGTGCAAAAAAAGGACAAAACAGAAAACCAAAATATTTCAAATAACTTTCTTTTTCTTTTTTCCCGTTAATGAGGTTCAAAATAAGGACAAAAATAGAACAACAAAATATTGCAAATAACTTTATTCTTCTTTTTTCCATTTATTTAGGTGCAATATAAGGACAAAAGCTGAACACTAAAATATTTCAGATAACTTTTTTTTTCTTTTTTCCCGTTATTTGGGTGCAAAATATGGACAAAACAGAAAACCAAAATATTTCATATAACTTTTTTTTTCTTTTTTCCCGTTATTTGGGTGCAAAATATTGACAAAACAGAAAACCAACATATTTCATATAATTTTTTTTTCTTTTTTCCGGTTATTTGGGTGCAAAATAAGGACAAAAACAGAAAATCCAAATATTTCATATTACTTCTTTTAATCTTTTCCCGTTATAAAGGTGCAAAATAAGGAGAAAAATAGAAAATCAAAATATTTCAAATAACTTTTTTTTCTTTTTTCCCATTATTTAGGTGCAAAAAAAGGACAAAACAGAAAACCAAAATATTTCAAATAACTTTCTTTTTCTTTTTTCCCGTTAATGAGGTTCAAAATAAGTACAAAAAAAACCCAGAAAACCAAAATATTTCAAATAACTTTATTGCTCTTTTTTCCCGTTATTTAGTTGCAAAATAAGGACAAAAACAGAACACCAAAATATTTCAAATAACCTTTTTTTTCTTTTTTCCCGTTGTTTCGGTGCAAAATTAGGACAAAAACAGAAAATCAAAATATTTTATATAATTTCTTTTTCTCTTTTCCCGTTATTTAGGTGCAAAATAAGGAGAAAAATAGAAAATCAAAATATTTCAGATAACTCTTTTTTTCTTATTCCCGTGATTTAGGTGCAAAAAAAGGAAAACAGAAAACCAAAATATTTCAAATAATTTTCTTTTTCTTTTTTCCCGTTAATGAGGTTCAAAATAAGGACAAAAACAGAAAACCAAAATATTTCAAATAACTTTATTTTTCTTTTTTCCCGTTATTTAGGTGAAAAATAAGCACGAAAACAGAAAATCCAAATATTTCAGATAACTTTTTTTTTCTTTTTTTCCCATTATTTAGGTGCAAAAAAAGGACAAAACAGAAAACCAAAATATTTTAAATAACTTTTTTTTTCTTTTTTCCCGTTATTTCGGTGCAAAATAAGGACAAAAACAGAACACCAAAATATTGCAAATAACTTTATTTTTCTTTTTTCCCGTTATTTTTTTTCCCATTATTTAGTTGCAAAAAAAGGACAAAACAGAAGACCAAAATATTTTAAATAACTTTTTTTTTCTTTTTTCCCGTTATTTCGGTGCAAAATAAGGACAAAAACAGAACACCAAAATATTGCAAATAACTTTATTTTTCTTTTTTCCCGTTATTTAGGTGCAAAATAAGGACAAAAACAGAACACCAAAATATTTCAGATAACTTTTTTTTTCTTTTTTCCCGTTATTTGGGTGCATAATATGGACAAAACAGAAAACCAAAATATTTTAGATAACTTTCTTTTTCTTTTTTTCCGTTATTTCGGTGCAAAATAAGGACAGAAACAGAAAATCAAAATATTTCAAATAACTTTATTTTTCTTTTTTCCCGTTATTGACGTGCAAAATAAGAATAAAACAGAATACCAAAATATTTTAGATAACTTTTTTTTTTCTTTTTTCCCGGTATTTGGGTGCAAAATAAGGCCAAAACAGAAAACCAAAATATTTCAAATAACTTTTTTTTTCTTTTTTCCCGTTATTTCGGTGCGAAATAAGGACAGAAGCAGAAAATCAAAATATTTCAGATAACTTTGTTTTTCTTTTTTCCCATTATTTAGGTGCAAAAAAGGACAAAAACAGAACACCAAGATATTTCAGATAACTTTTTTTTTCTTTGTTCACGTAATTTGGGTGCAAAATATGGACAAAACAGAATACCAAAATATTTTAGATAACTTTTTTTTTCTTTTTTCCCGTTATTTGGGTGCAAAATAATGACAAAAACAGAAAACCAAAATATTTCAAATAACTTTATTTTACTTTTTTCCCGTTATTTAGGTGCAATATAAGGAGAAAAACAGAAAATCAAAATATTTCAGATAACTTTTTTTTTCTTTTTCCCGTTATTTAGGTGCAAAATAAGGACAAAAACAGAACACCAAAATATTTCAGATAACTTTATTTTCTATTTTCCCGTTATTTGGGTGCAAAATAAGGACAAAAACAGAAAACCAAAATATTGCAAATAACTTTATTTTAATTTTTTCCCGTTATTTAGGTGCAAAATAAGGACAAAAACAGAACACCAAAATATTTCAGATAACTTTTTTTTTCTTTTTTCCCGTTATTTGGGTGCAAAATAAGGACAAAACAGAAAACCAAAATATTTCATATAACTTTTTTTTCTTTTTTCCCGTTATTTGGGTGCAAAATAAGGACAAAAACAGGAAATCAAAATATTTCATATAACTTCTTTTTCTCTTTTCCCGTTATTTAGGTGCAAAATAAGGAGAAAAATAGAAAATCAAAATATTTCAGATAACATTTTTTTCTTCTTTCCCGTGATTAGGGTGCAAAATAAGGAGAAAAGCAGAAAATCCAAATTTTTCAGATAACTTTTTTTTTTTTTTTTTCCATTATTTAGATGCAAAAAAAGGACAAAACAGAAAACCAAAATATTTCAAATAAGTTTCTTTTTCTTTTTTCCCGTTATTTAGGTGCAAAATAAGGAGAAAAATAGAAAATCAAAATATTTCAGATAACCTTTTTTTTCTTATTTCCCGTGATTTAGGTGCAAAATAAGGAGAAAAGCAGAAAATCAAAATATTTCAGGTAACTTTTTTTTTCTTTTTTCCCATTATTTAGGTGCAAAAAAAGGACAAAACAGAAAACCAAAATATTTCAAAGAACTTTCTTTTTCTTTTTTCCCGTTAATGAGGTTCAAAATAAGTACAAAAGAAAAAAACAGGAAACCAAAATATTTCAAATAACTTTATTTTTCTTTTTTCCCGTTATTTAGGTGCAAAATAAGGAGAAAAACAGAAAATCAAAATATTTCATATAACTTCTTTTTCTCTTTTCCCGTTATTTAGGTGCAAAATAAGGAGAAAACAGAATACCAAAATATTTTAGATAACTTTTTTTTTCCCCGTAATTTGGGTGCAAAAAAAGGACAAAAACAGAAAACCAAAATATTTCAAATAAGTTTCTTTTTCTTTTTTTCCCGTTATTTGGGTGCAAAATAAGGACAAAAACAGAAAATCAAAATATTTCATATAACTTCTTTTTCTCTTTTCCCGTTATTTAGGTGCAAAATAAGGAGAAAAATAGAAAATCAAAATATTTCAGATAACTTTTTTTTTCTTCTTTCCCGTGATTAGGGTGCAAAATAAGGAGAAAAGCAGAAAATCAAAATATTTCAGATAACTTTTTTTTTCTTTTTTCCCATTATTTAGGTGCAAAAAAGGACAAAAACAGAACACGAAGATATTTCAGGTAACTTTTTTTTTCTTTGTCCCGTTATTTGGGTGCAAATTATGGACAAAACAGAATACCAAAATATTTCAAATAATTTTTTTTTTCCTTTTCCCGTTATTTGGGTGCAAAATATGGACAAAAAAAGAAAACTAAAATATTTCAAATAACTTTATTTTTCTTTTTTCCCCGTTATTTGGATGCAAAATAAGGACAAAAACAGAAAACCAAAATATTTCAAATAAGTTTCTTTTTCTTTTTTCCCGTTATTTAGGTGCAAAATAAGGAGAAAAATAGAAAATCAAAATATTTCATATAACCTTTTTTTTCTTATTTCCCGTGATTTAGGTGCAAAATAAGGAGAAAAGCAGAAAATCAAAATATTTCAGGTAACTTTTTTTTCTTTTTTCCCATTATTTAGGTGTAAAAAAAGGACAAAACAGAAAACCAAAATATTTCAAAGAACTTTCTTTTTCTTTTTTCCCGTTAATGAGGTTCAAAATAAGTACAAAAGAAAAGAATTAGAAAACCAAAATATTTCAAATAACTTTATTTTTCTTTTTTCCCGTTATTTAGGTGCAAAATAAGGAGAAAAACAGAAAATCAAAATATTTCATATAACTTCTTTTTCTCTTTTCCCGTTATTTAGGTGCAAAATAAGGAGAAAACAGAATACCAAAATATTTTAGATAAATTTTTTTTTTCCCCGTAATTTGGGTGCAAAAAAAGGACAAAAACAGAAAACCAAAATATTTCAAATAACTTTTTTTTTCTTTTTTTCCCGTTATTTGGGTGCAAAATAAGGACAAAAACAGAAAATCAAAATATTTCATATAACTTCTTTTTCTCTTTTCCCGTTATTTAGGTGCAAAATAAGGAGAAAAATAGAAAACCAAAATATTTCAGATAACTTTTTTTTTCTTATTTCCCGTGATTAGGGTGCAAAATAAGGAGAAAAGCAGAAAATCAAAATATTTCAGATAACTTTTTTTTTCTTTTTTCCCGTTATTTAGGTGCAAAATAAGGACAAAAAGAGAACAACAAAATATTTCAGATAACTTATTTGCTATTTACCCGTTATTTGGGTGCAAAATAAGGACAAAAAAAGAAAACCAAAATATTGCAAATAACTTTATTTTTATTTTTTCCCGTTATTTAGGTGCAAAAGAATGACAAAAACAGAACACCAAAATATTTCAGATAACTTTTTTTTTCTTTTTTCCGGTATTTGGGTGCAAAATAAGGACAAAACAGAAAACCAAAATATTTCATATAACTTTTTTTTCTTTTTTCCCGTTATTTGGGTGCAAAATAAGGACAAAAACATAAAACCAAAATATTTCAAATAACTTTATTTTTCTTTTTTTCCTGTTATTTATGTGCAAAACAAGGACAAAAACAGAACACCAAAATATTTCATATAACTTTTTTTTTCTTTTTTCCCGTTATTTCGGTGCAAAATAAGGACAAAAAAAGAAAATCAAAAGATTTCATATAACTTCTTTTTCTCTTTTCCCGTTATTTAGGTGCAAAATAAGGAGAAAAATAGAAAATCAAAATATTTCAGATAACTTTTTTTTTCTTATTCCCGTGATTTAGGTGCAAAAAAAGGGCAAAACAGAAAACCAAAATATTTCAAATAACTTTCTTTTTCTTTTTTCCCGTTAATGAGGTTCAAAATGAGGACAAAAACAGAAAACCAAAATATTTCAAATAACTTTATTTTTCTTTTTTCCCGTTATTTAGGTGCAAAATAAGGACGGAAACAGAAAATCAAAATATTTCAGATAACTTTTTTTTTCTTTTTTTCCCATTATTTAGGTGCAAAAAAACGACAAAACAGAAAACCAAAATAGTTTAGATAACTTTCCTTCTCTTTTTTCCCGTTACTTCGGTGCAAAATAAGGAAAAAAACAGAACACCAAAATATTGCAAATAACTTTATTTTTCTTTTTTCCCGTTATTTAGGTGCAAAATAAGGACAAAAACAGAACACCAAAATATTTCAGATAACTTTTTTTTTCTTTTTTCCCGTTATTTGGGTGCAAAATATGGACAATACAGAAAACCGAAATATTTTAGATAACTTTCTTTTTTTCCGTTATTTCGGTGCAAAATAAGGACAGAAACAGAAAATCAAAATATTTCAAATAACTTTATTTTTCTTTTTTCCCGGCATTAAGGTGCAAAATAAGGATAAAACACAATACCAAAATATTTTAGATAACTTTTTTTTTCTTTTTTCCCGTGATTTAGGTGCAAAATAAGGAGAAAAACAGAAAATCAAAATATTTCAGGTAACTCTTTTTTCTTTTTTCCCATTATTTAGGTGCAAAAAAAGGACAAAACAGAAAACCAAAATATTTCAAATAAACAGAAAACCAAAACAAACAGAAAACCAAAATATTTCAAATTTCTCTTTTTTCCCGTTAATGAGGTTCAAAATAAGGACGAAAACAGAAAACCAAAATATTTCAGATAATTTTTTTTCTCTTTACCGTTATTTGGGTGCAAAATATGGACAAAAACAGGAAACCAAAATATTTCAAATAACTTTATTTTTCTTTTTTCCCGTTATTTAGGTGCAAAATAAGGACAAAAACAGAACACCAAGATATTTCAGATAACTTTTTTTTTCTTTGTTCCCGTTATTTGGGTGCAAAATATGGACAAAACAGAATACCAAAATATTTTAGATAACTTTTTTTTTCTTTTTTCCCGTTATTTGGGTGCAAAATAAGGACAAAAACAGAAAACCAAAATATTTCAAATAACTTTATTTTACTTTTTTCCCGTTATTTGGGTGCAAAATAAGGACAAAAACAGAAAATCAAAATATTTCATATAACTTCTTTTTCTCTTTTCCCGTTATTTAGGTGCAAAATAAGGAGAAAAAAAGAAAATCAAAATATTTCAGATAACTTTTTTTTTCTTATTTCCCGTGATTTAGGTACAAAATAAGGAGCAAAGCAGAAAATCAAAATATTTCAGATAACTTTTTTTTTTTTTCCCATTATTTAGGTGCAAAAAAAGGATAAAACGGAAAACCAAAATATTTCAAATAACTTTCTTTTTCTTTTTTCCCGTTAATGAGGTTTAAAATAAGGACAAAAACAGAAAACCAAAATATTTTAAATAACTTTATTTTTCTTTTTTCCCGTTATTTAGGTGCAAAATAAGGACGAAAACAGAAAATCAAAATATTTCAAATAACTTTTTTTCTTTTTTTCCCATTATTTAGGTGCCAAAAAAGGACAAAACAGAAAACCAAAATATTTCAGATAACTTTTTTTTTCTTTTTTTCCGTTATTTGGGTGCAAAATAAGGACAAAAAAAGAACACCAAAATATTTCACATAATTTTTTTTTCTTTTTTCCCGTTATTTGGGTGCAAAATATGGACAAAAACAGAAAACCAAAATATTTGAAATAACTTTATTTTTCTTTTTTCCCGTTATTTAGGTGCAAAATAAGGACAAAAACAGAACACCAAGATATTTCAGATAACTTTTTTTTTTCTTTTTTCCCGTAATTTGGGTGCCAAATATGGACAATACAGAAAACCAAATTATTTTAGATAACTTTCTTTTTCTTTTTTCCTGTTATTTCGGTGCAAAATAAGGACAGAAACAGAAAATCAAAATATATCAAATAACTTTATTTTTCTTTTTTCCCGTTATTGAGGTGCAAAATAAGTACAAAACAGAAAACCAAAATATTTCATATAACTTTTTTTTTCTTTTTTCCCGTTATTTGGGTGCAAAATAAGGACAAAAACAGAAAATCGAAATATTTCATATAACTTCTTTTAATCTTTTCCCGTTATTTAGGTGCAAAATAAGGAGAAAAATAGAAAATCAAAATATTTCAGATAACTTTTTTTTTCTTTTTTCCCATTATTTAGGTGCAAAAAAAGGATAAAACAGAGAACCAAAATATTTCAAATAACTTTCTTTTTCTTTTTTCCCATTAATGAGGTTCAAAATAAGGACAAAAATAAAACACCAAAATATTGCAAATAACTTTATTTTTCTTTTTTTCCCGTTATTTAGGTGCAAAATAAGTAGGGTTTCTGGACTCGACTCGACTCGACTCGGACTCGTCGAGTATTTGGGTAGTTTCGCGGACTCGGGACTCGACTCTAATACTCGACGAGTCCCGAGTCCAAATTTTTAAAATTGAAAAAAAAAAAGGTCAATCGATTTATTAAATTTCATTGTCGATTACGCCTACCTCCAGCATAATTAATTCAGAAGAATTTTTTTTAAATTTTTTTTTGTAAATTATTTTTAATTGTTAATTTTAAAAAAAACATAATAAAAATAAACAAAATCTCATACCTCCCCTAACACATTAGTATACCTCACAAAGGTAGAAACCCAGGCCTATATTAATATTCATTCTACAATGTTGGTTTAGCGAGAAATTTCTTTGTACGAATTCGCAGAACAATGGCACTTTTATTTTTCAACGTAAAAAAAAAACGATCAGAAGACTGTAAAACTCAATAATGAATGAAATTAAAAATCAAAACACATTAGTATACCTCACCAAGGGAAAAACCCTTGGTGAGGTATACTAATGTGTTTTGATTTTGAAATGAAAGAACGTTTTCAATTAGTGGCAACTTCTGCACTAAAATCTGACAAATCTCTCAATTCTTAGTTTTTTTGAAATATTTGTACATTAAACCAAAAAATGAAAAAAGTAATTAAAAACAATTATATAGTTTGAAAGCTTATTAAGTTTTGAAAATAAATAAATTAATTGATAAATTTGAGTACATTTCTTTTTAACATCTAATATTATTTTATCAGATTCTTGTAATATTTTTTGTTAAAGACACCGGACTCGGACTCGACTCGGACTCGACGAGTTTTTTTAATTTTGGACTCGGACTCGTCGAGTCTTAAAAACCCGAGTTTTCAGAAACCCTAAAAATAAGGACAAAAACAGAACACCACAATATTTCAGATAACTTTTTTTTCTTTTTTCCCGTTATTTGGGTGCAAAATATGGACAAAATAGAAAACCAAAATATTTTAGATAACTTTTTTTTCTATTTCGTGTTATTTCGGTGCAAAATAAGGACAGAAACAGAAAATCAAAATATTTCAAATAACTTTATTTTTCTTTTTTCCCGTTATTGAGGTGCAAAATAAGGACAAAACAGAAAACCAAAATATTTCATATAACTTTTTTTTTCTTTTTTCCCGTTATTTGGGTACAAAATAAGGAGAAAAATAGAAAATCAAAATATTTCAGATAACTTTTTTTTTCTTTTTTCCCATTATTTAAGTGCAAAAAAAGGATAAAACAGAAAACCAAAATATTTCAAATAACTTTCTTTTTCTTTTTTCCCGTTAATGAGGTTCAAAATAAGGACAAAAATAGAACACCAAAATATTGCAAATAACTTTATTTTTCTTTTTTCCCGTTATTTAGGTGCAAAATAAAGACAAAAACAGAACACCACAATATTTCAGATAACTTTTTTTTTCTTTTTTCCCGTTATTTGGGTGCAAAATATGGACAAAACAGAAAACCAAAATATTTCATATAACTTCTTTTAATCTTTTCCCGTTATTTAGGTGCAAAATAAGGAGAAAAATAGAAAATCAAAATATTTCAGATAATTTTTTTTTTCTTTTTTCCCATTATTTAGGTGCAAAAAAAGGACAAAACAGAAAACCAAAATATTTCAAATAACTTTCTTTTTATTTTTTCCCGTTATTTAGGGGTAAAATAAGGACAAAAACAGAAAACCAAAATATTTCATATAACTTTTTTATTCTTTTTTCCCGTTATTTGGGTGTAAAATAAGGAAAAAAAAGAACACCAAAATATTTCAGATAAATTTTTTTTTTTTTCCCGTTATTTGGGTGAAAAGTAAGGACAAAAACAGAAAACCAAAATATTTCAAATAACTTTATTTTTCTTTTTTCGCGTTATTTAGGTGCAAAACAAGGACAAAAACAGAACACCAAAATATTTCACATACCTTTTTTTTTCTTTTTTTCCGTTATTTGGGTGCAAAATAAGCACAAAAACAGAACAGCAAAATATTTCAGATAACTTTTTTTTCTTTTTTCCCGTTATTTGGGTGAAAAATAAGGACAAAAACAGAAAACCAAAATATTTCAAATAACTTTATTTTTCTTTTTTCCTGTTATTTAGGTACAAAACAAGGACAAAAACAGAACACCAAAATATTTCAGATAACTTTTTTTTTCTTTTTTCCCGTTATTTGGGTGCAAAATTAGGACAAAAACAGAAAACCAAAATATTGCAAATAACTTTATTTTTATTTTTCCCGTTATTTAGATGCAAAATAAGGACAAAAACAGAACACCGAAATATTTCATATAACTTTTTTGTTCTTTTTTCCCGTTATTTCGGTACAAAATAAGGACAAAAACAGAAAATCAAAATATTTCATATAACTTCTTTTTCTCTTTTCCCGTTATTTAGGTGCAAAATAAGGAGAAATATAGAAAATTAAAATATTTCAGATAACTTTTTTTTTCTTTTTTCCCTTTATTTAGGTGCAAAATAAGGACAAAAACAGAAAATCAAAATATTTCATATAACTTCTTTTTCTCTTTTCCCGTTATTTAGGTGCAAAATAAGGACAAAAAAAAGAAAACCAAAATATTTCAAATAACTTTCTTTTTCTTTTTTCCTGTTAGTGAGGTTCAAAATAAGGACAAAAACAGAAAACCAAAATATTTCAAATAACTTTATTTTTCTTTTTTCCCGTTATTTAGGTGCAAAAAAGGACAAAACAGAAAACCAAAATATTTCAGATAACTTTTTTTTTCTTTTTTTCCGTTATTTGGGTGCAAAATAAGGACAAAAAAAGAACACCAAAATATTTCAGATAATTTTTTTTTCTTTTTTCCCGTTATTTGGGTGCAAAATATGGACAAAAACAGAAAACCAAAATATTTGAAATAACTTTATTTTTCTTTTTTTCCCGTTATTTAGGTGCAAAATAAGGACAAAAACAGAACACCAAGATATTTCAGATAACTTTCTTTTACTTTTTTCCCGTTATTTGGGTGCAAAATATGGACAAAACAGAAAACCAAAATATTTGAGATAACTTTCTTTTTCTTTTTTCCTGTTATTTCGGTGCAAAATAAGGACAGACACAGAAAATCAAAATATTTCAAATAACTTTTTTTTTTTTTTTTCCCGTTATTGAGGTGCAAAATAAGGACAAAACAGAAAACCAAAATATTTCATATAACTTTTTTTTTCTTTTTTCCCGTTATTTGGGTGCAAAATAAGGACAAAAACAGAAAATCCAAATATTTCATATAACTTCTTTTAATCTTTTCCCGTTATAAAGGTACAAAATAAGGAGAAAAATAGAAAACCAAAATATTTAAGATAACTTTTTTTTTCTTTTTTCCCATTATTTAGGTGCAAAAAAAGGACAAAACAGAAAACCAAAATATTTCAAATAACTTTCTTTTTCTTTTTTCCCGTTAATGAGGTTCAAAATAAGGACAAAAATAGAACAACAAAATATTGCAAATAACTTTATTCTTCTTTTTTCCATTTATTTAGGTGCAATATAAGGACAAAAGCAGAACACTAAAATATTTCAGATAACTTTTTTTTTCTTTTTTCCCGTTATTTGGGTGCAAAATATGGACAAAACAGAAAACCAAAATATTTCATATAACTTTTTTTTTCTTTTTTCCCGTTATTTGGGTGCAAAATATTGACAAAACAGAAAACCAACATATTTCATATAACTTTTTTTTTCTTTTTTCCGGTTATTTGGGTGCAAAATAAGGACAAAAACAGAAAATCCAAATATTTTATATAATTTCTTTTTCTCTTTTCCCGTTATTTAGGTGCAAAATAAGGAGAAAAATAGAAAATCAAAATATTTCAGATAACTCTTTTTTTCTTATTCCCGTGATTTAGGTGCAAAAAAAGGACAAAACAGAAAACCAAAATATTTCAAATAACTTTCTTTTTCTTTTTTCCCGTTAATGAGGTTCAAAATAAGTACAAAAAAAACCCAGAAAACCAAAATATTTCAAATAACTTTATTTTTCTTTTTTCCCGTTATTTAGTTGCAAAATAAGGACAAAAACAGAACACCAAAATATTTCAAATAACCTTTTTTTTCTTTTTTCCCGTTGTTTCGGTGCAAAATTAGGACAAAAACAGAAAATCAAAATATTTTATATAATTTCTTTTTCTCTTTTCCCGTTATTTAGGTGCAAAATAAGGAGAAAAATAGACCAAAAACATTTCAGATAATTTTTTTTTCTTTTTTTCCCGTTATTTGGGTGCAAAATATGGACAAAAACAGAAAACCAAAATATTTGAAATAACTTTATTTTTATTTTTTCCCGTTATTTTAGGTGCAAAATAAGGACAAAAACAGAAAACCAAAATATTTCAAATAACTTTATTTTACTTTTTGGCCCGTTATTTAGGTGCAATATAAGGAGAAAACAGAAAATCAAAATATTTCAGATAACTTTTTTTTTTCTTTTTTCCCTTTATTTAGGTGCAAAATAAGGACAAAAACAGAACACCAAAATATTTCACAGATAACTTTTTTTTTCTATTTTCCCGTTATTTGGGTCAAAATAAGGACAAAAACAGAGAACCTAAATATTGCAAATAACTTTATTTTTTATTTTTTCCCGTTATTTAGGTGCAAAATAAGGACAAAAACAGAACACCAAAATATTTCAGATACATTTTTTTTTCTTTTTTCCCGTTATTTGGGTGCAACATAAGGACAAAACAGAAAACCAAAATATTTTCATATACATTTTTTTTCTCTTTTTTCCCGTTATTTGGGTGCAAAATAAGGACAAAAACAGAAAATCAAAGTATTTCATATAACTTCTTTTTCTCTTTTCCCGTTATTTAGGTGCAAAATAAGGAGAAAAAAAGAAAATCAAAATATTTCAGATAACTTTTTTTTTCTTTTTTCCCATTATTTAGGTGCAAAAAAAGGACAAAACGGAAAACCAAAATATTTCAAATAACTTTCTTTTTCTTTTTTCCCGTTATTTAGGTGCAAAATAAGGACAAAAACAGAACACCAAAATACTTCAGATAACTTTTTTTTTCTTTTTTCCCGTTATTTGGGTGCAAAATAAGGACAAAAACAGAAAATCAATGTATTTCATATAACTTCTTTTTCTCTTTTCCCGTTATTTAGGTGCAAAATAAGGAGAAAAAAAGAAAATCAAAATATTTCAGATAACTTTTTTTTTTCTTTTTTCCCATTATTTAGGTGCAAAATAAGGACAAAACAGAACACCAAAATACTTCAGATAACTTTTTTTTTTCTTTTTTCCCGTTATTGGGGTGCAAAATAAGGACGAAAACAGAAAACCAAAATATTTCAGATAACTTTTTTTTTTCTTATTTCCCGTTATTTAGGCGCAAAAAAAGGACAAAACAGAAAACCAAAATATTTCAAATAACTTTTTTTTTCTTTTTTCCCGTTAATGAGGTTCAAAATAAGTACAAAAGAAAAAAACAGAAAACCAAAATATTTCAAATAACTTTATTTTTCTTTTTTTCCCCTTATTTAGGTGCAAAATAAGGACGAAAACAGAAAACCAAAATATTTCAGATAACTTTTTTTTTCTTTTTTTCCGTTATTTGGGTGCAAAATAAGGACAAAAAAAGAACACCAAAATATTTCAGATAATTTTTTTTTCTTTTTTCCCGTTATTTGGGTGCAAAATATGGACAAAACAGAATACCAAAATATTTTAGATAACTTTTTTTTTCTTTTTTTCCGTTATTTAAGTGGCAAAATAAGGACAAAAACAGGAAAACCAAAATATTTCAAATAACTTTATTTTACTTTTTTCCCGTTATTTAGGTGCAATATAAGGAGAAAAACAGAAAATCAAAATATTTCAGATAACTTTTTTTTTCTTTTTTCCCGTTATTTAGGTGCAAAATAAGGACAAAAACAGAACCCAAAATATTTCAGATAACTTTTTTTTCTTTTTTCCCGTTAATGAGGTTCAAAATAAGGACAAAACAGAAAACCAAAATATTTCATATAACTTTTTTTTTCTTTTTTCCCGTTATTTGGGTGCAAAATAAGGACAAAAACAGAGAACCTAAATATTGCAAATAACTTTATTTTTATTTTTTCCCGTTATTTAGGTGCAAAATAAGGACAAAAACAGAACACCAAAATATTTCAGATACATTTTTTTTTTCTTTTTTCCCCTTATTTGGGTGCAAAATAAGGACAAAACAGAAAACCAAAATATTTCATATACATTTTTTTCTCTTTTTTCCCGTTATTTGGGTGCAAAATAAGGACAAAAACAGAAAATCAAAGTATTTCATATAACTTCTTTTTCTCTTTTCCCGAAAACAGAAAACCAAAATATTTCAGATAACTTTTTTTTTTCTTATTTCCCGTTATTTAGGCGCAAAATAAGGAGAAAAACAGAAAAGCAAAATATTTCAGATAACTTTTTTTTTCTTTTTTCCCATTATTTAGGTGCAAAATAAGGACAAAAACAGAACACCAAAATACTTCAGATAACTTTTTTTTTCTTTTTTCCCGTTATTTGGGTGCAAAATAAGGACGAAAACAGAAAACCAAAATATTTCAGATAACTTTTTTTTTTCTTATTTCCCGTTATTTAGGCGCAAAATAAGGAGAAAAACAGAAAAGCAAAATATTTCAGATAACTTTTTTTTTTCTTTTTTCCCGTTATTTGTGTGCAAAATATGGACAAAACAGAAAACCAAAATATTTTAGTTTTTTTTTTTTTTTTTGGAGAACGCAAGAGTGCACTGCGACCTTCAGATCTATTGTGCGTTTACTGCCCCTTTCTCCCTAGCCCATATTAAGAGAACGATAGAACCTTAATATGGATTCGGGAGCCATATTGTCGAGTTCATCTGTTGGTGAGAATACCCTTTCCTAGATGATTGAGTCTTCTTCTTGCAACTGCTTCGCAGTAGCATAGAAGGTGTTCCGTTGTTTCCCTGTCATTGTGACAGAGGCGACAACTGTCCTCCTCAGCCAGTCTCATTTTCTTGAGGTGGTAGAGTACTGGGCTATGCCCAGTCATGAGACCTATTAAGGTACGAATGTCCTTTTTGCTGAGGTTTAATAATTTATCCACCTTGATCCTATTTGGTGTGATAAGATTCTTGGATATCGTGAGTTTAGGGAGTTTTCCCCAGTAGAGCCTATGCTCTTGCTCCATCCATCTGTTGAGTACTAATTTGGAGTGTCCTCTTTGTTTGCCGCAGAATGGTTCTGGCCCAATTAGTTTTGTTTTTGAACCATTTTTGCAAGGCGGTCTGCCTCTTCATTTCCAGCGATTCCTATGTAACCTGGCACCCACATTAAGGTAACACAGTTCCTCTTTGCCAGTGTGATGAGTTTTTGGAGACATTCTCAGACCAGCTTTGACTCCTGCCTGTGGGAGACTAGAGCTTTGAGAACAGCTTGACTGTCTGAAAGAATGTAAATTGTTTTATTTCGTTGCGATATCCTGAGATTCTCTTAGACACACAGATCTACCGCGATCAGTTCGGCTTGAAAGATTGTGGCTTCTTTGCCCAGTGGTAGGGATGCAGAGAGAAGTTGGACCTTTGATGCCGCCACCCGTACCCCCTGTGGTTCGGGAACCGTCTGTGAACCAGACGGACGCATCCGATTCTAATTCAGGAAGCCTTGATTGCCCGTCACTGCGTTCACTGATTACCACTTTGAAAGGGGAAGTCAAAGTTGTAAGTGGTCGGCATTACATCCGATAAAATTGAGGTTAGTTTCTTTATTTTGGATTATTCAGGAGCTGAAGATGTCCTTTGAGGTCTCCTGAGTAATAATTCTTTCCCTTCTGAATTGCGCAGCAGACCTCTCGCTGCCTCTTTCTTAACAAGTAGGTGTATTGGGGGAAGGTTTAGGATCATTTCCATTGCTGCTGTGGGACAGGTTTTCATAGCACCTGTTATACCTAGACAGGCCAGGCTTTGGATCTTTCCTAGTTTCGCTTGTGCTTTATGTTAGAGTGTTTTAGTCCACCATACTGTGCATCCGTATGTTATAATAGGTAGGATGATCGTTCTGTAGCTCCAGTAGATCATTTTGGGATGTACCCCCATTTCCTACCAAACATACTTTTGCAGGCCCACATCGCCTTTATTGCCTTAGCATGAGTCGTTTCAATGTGGTTGTTCCAATTAAGTTTACTGTCTAGTGTGATACCTAGGTATTTTACTTAATTGGAACAGGGTATGGTTATACCACTTATTGAGGGTGCAGTAATGTTGATCACTTTCCTTTTGGTAAATGGTATAATTATCGTTTTGTTTGGGTTTATCTGTAGATTTTTGGATTTGCACCAGTTCATTGTCCTGTTTAAAGCCAATTGGAGTCTACTAAATATGATATTTTCATATTTACCCCTGATTATGATGACTAGGTCGTCGGCATATCCTATTACCTCGAAACCAGAATCATGAAGGTTCTGAAGTAGCTCATCAACAACAATAGACCATAACAGTGGAGATAGGACACCTCCTTGGGGGCAACCCCTATAGGTTTGTGCTGTTAAAGAGTTACCACCAAGTTCCGCCGTTGTCGTTCGACTTTGAAGCATAGCTTGAATCCATTTGGTCGTCGGCAGTTCTATTCCTTTATTCCTGGCTGCTGCCACAATGGCTTCGTGAGGAGTGTTGTCAAACGCACCCTCTATGTCCAGGAATGCACATAGTGCCACTTCTTTGTATTCAGTTGCCTTTTCTATTGACTTTACAAGGTCGTGAAGGGCTGATTCAGTAGACTTCCCTTTTTGGTAAGCGTGTTGCTTATAGTGATGTCGAACCTTGTTTGCACCGGTCCTAATGTGGTGATCCACTAGTTTCTCCATTGTTTTAATGAAGAAGGAGGTAAGACTTATGGGGCGGTATGATTTAGGGTTTTCAATGGAATATTTTAGTTAACTTTCTTTTTCATTTTTCCCGTTATTTCAGTGCAAAATAAGGACAGAAACAGAAAATCAAAATATTTCAAATAACTTTATTTTTCTTTTTTCCCGTTATTGAGGTGCAAAATAAGGACAAAACAGAATTCCAAAATAATTTAGATAACTTTTTTTTCTTTTTTCCCGTTCTTTGGGTGCAAAATAAGGACAAAAAGAAAACCATAATATTTCATATAACTTTTTTTTTCTTTTTTCCCGTTATTTGGGTGCAAAATGAGGAGAAAAATAGAAAATCAAAATATTTCAGATAACTTTTTTTTTCTTTTTTCCAATTATTTAGGTGCAAAAAAAGGACAAAACAGAAAACCAAAATATTTCAAATAACTTTCTTTTTCTTTTTTCCGTTAATGAGGTTCAAAATAAGGACAAAAACAGAAAACCAAAATATTTCAAATAACTTTATTTTTCTTTTTTCCCGTTATTTGGGTGCAAAATAAGGACGAAAACAGAAAACCAAAATATATCAGATAAATTTTTTTTTTTTTTTCCCGTTATTTGGGTGCAAAATAAGGACAAAAAAAGAACACCAAAATATTTCAGATAATTTTTTTTTTCTTTTTTCGCGTTATTTATGTGCAAGGGGTAGAATGGGATAGATATGCGTAATACAGTTGATGGTTTCCAGCTTCGTCAACTTAGCCTCTGCTACTCTACGCCGAATCTCACCTACTAGTGGTCTACCCTGTCAAGCTGAGCAACCCCTACGAAAGAACTGGTAATCAATCCCAGTTGATGTAGTAAGGGTCAGCGAGCAAACGAGTGAGGCGGATATAAAATCCATAAGCGTCTGTCCTACATTAGGCGGCTTATGGTCTGCGTCTGATCCCAGTGGGGCGGCAGTGCAAAATTCCTGGTAGTAGGATAAAAATACGCAAACTTGTTTCAACAATGAGCAACACCAAAAATAACAAAAAACGGGCAGGGATATCTGCCCAAGTGTCGTCAGACTCCACGGCTGACGGCGAGGGCTTGGCTTCTTCCGGTAGGGATTTAGCTAAGTCGCCAGTGGAAATCATGTGCAACGACGCTTCTCCTGCAACCATGGTGGGACTCCAGGCCATGGTGTCAGGTATAGATACTGGTCAACCAAACGTTGTAAAAAGTACTACTTTTGATCCACTTAAAGGCAATAAAAAAATAAGTAGATCTCCAACTATTGGTATTTCGCCATCAATTTCAGATACCAATTTAAATAAAGCTAACAATTTAGCAGATCGTAATATTAATATCCATCATCGTTCGGTTATGGACCTAATGTTAAATAGCGATTCTTACCAAACTCCAAAAAGGAAAAAAATGGTTTTGGAAAGTAATCTGTCAGATATGCATGTACTCGAAAACGCCAGAGAAATTGAAAATGGAAAAATTAAAAAACTAGAAAATGAACTGTTGAAAGCCAACAGTAAAATATTGGAAGCAAACAGAGAAATCTTGGAACTAAAAAAGATGTTAACGGAAATACAGTTAAAAAATCCTCCTTCCTTGTCTCAGATAGCAGCTCCTGCTAAATCTTCGTTTCAGATTGCAACGTCTGAAAACATATCAGCAGAAGAAGGAATAAATCCTACAGTAGCAAAAGAAACCGAATGGTTGCTCCTAAATAACAAAAAAGGTAAAAAAGCTAAATCTACCAAGTCACTATATGGTAATCCATCACCAGCTCCAGTAGTTAATAGATCTGCGAAAAAAAATATGTTAAAAAACAGTACAAAAATAAACAATTCTAGTCATCTTGCATTTCCAAAACTTAATGGTTCGAGTAACAGATTTCATTTACTAGCACAATCAAACGTTGAGAATAACATCGATTCAAATAACAGCGTTTATAATGATTCACATAGGAGTGAAAAATCAATTAACATACCAGCTACAACATCAAAGAACATTCAGAAAAAGGAAATTAGACCTCCGCCAGTTATATTTAGTAAAATTAAGAGCTACAACGAAATAAATCAACATCTAAAAAAAAATAAATTTAAACTACACAGCCAACATGCTTAATAACGAACAAATTAAAATTAACGTAAACAACGAAAGTGAATACAGAGAATTAACAAAGTATGCAAATGAATTAAAACTAGAATGGCATTCGTACGAAAATAAACAGTCAAGGCCAATTAGAGTTGTAGCAAAAAATCTCCACCCAAGTTGCGATCCTGAAGAAATAAAAAATGAACTCCTGGAAAAAAATTTTAAAATATTATCAGTAGAAAATAAATATATAAAAAAGAAATCTAATGACAAAGATTACATAATAAACTTACCTATATTTATGCTATCATTTGATAACTCAGAAGATGTGAAAAGGATATACGAGATAAAATACTTAAATCAAATGAAAATTAAAATTGAAGCCATTAGAAATAACAAATCCATACCACAATGTAAAAGGTGCCAAAGATATGGACACACCCAGAAATATTGCAGAAGAGTTGTGTAAAATGTGCAGGGAATCACCTAACTACGCTATGAACGAAAAGTAAAGATGTTCCGGCGAAATGCTCAAATTGTGCACAAAATCACCCAGCCAATTACAGGGGTTGTATCATCGCAAAGGAGCTGCAAAAGAGACGGTATGTGATCTAAACGCCAAAAATAGAACAAATAACAATTTAAAAAATGTAAATCAACTACCAGTTTCTAAGGAATTAACATTGGCTCAAGCTGTTGGTAATCATAATCAATTAAAAAATAACAATAATAATCAGGAAATAAATCAATCGTCAATATTATATAAAATCTACGATTTGGTAAACACACTCTCTTGCAGGTTGGATAGATTGGAAAAAGTATTTCCATATTCATCCCATCGAAACCTGAATTAATGTCTAACGTTAATTTTAAAATTGCCACCTGGAACGCGAATGGCATCTTAAATAAAATCCAGGAACTTGAAATTTTCTTAAATATACACAACATAGACTTCTGCTTACTATCTGAAACCCATCTTACCAACCAGATATACATTAAAATCAAAGGTTATGATATATATAACACGTACCATCCCGATAATAAAGCAAGTGGCGGTAGTGCGATACTCGTTAAGGAAAAAATTAAACACTACACTGAACACAGTATTCAAAGACCTGATTACCAACTTACAAGGGTTGTTGTTGAGTCAAGTAAACAGAAACTTACCTTAGGAGCAGCATAAATTCCACCACGTCATAACCTGAAAAAAATGGATTACCTGTATATCTTAGGAAATCTAGGTGAAAGATTTATTCTAGGAGGTGATCTGAATGCCAAACATGTGGACTGGGTTCCAGGCTGTCAACTACCAAAGGTAAAGAGCTCAAATCAGCAATAGTAGAACTTGGCTGCAATTACCACTCTTCAGGTGGTCCGACTTATTGCCCATCTGACACTCAAAAAATTCCAGACCTTTTGGACTTTTTCATATCAAAAAAAGTATCATCAAATTATATTACTATTACAGATAATTTTGACTTAAATTCGGACCACTCTGCAGTAATACTTACCCTTAGTGAAGCTCTTGGTCTGAAAGAAAATAAATCTCAGCTCGCAAATAAAACCACCGATTGGACCAGTTTTAAAATAGACATTGAAAACATGATAGATCTTAAAATAAATCTGAAATCAAAAAACCAAATAGATATAGAGGTGGAAAAATTCACAAACTTAATTCAAACTGCGATCTGGAAAAATACTAAGGAAAAGAAGCCCACAATTAAAACTATTAACTATCCTGAAGAAATAAAAATTCTAATAGAAGAAAAAAGACGAGCCAGAAGAAGGTGGGAATCTTCTAGAGACCCGGAGCATAAAAATACGTTAAACAGAAAATCACAACAATTAAAACGTGAAATAAAGCTTTTCAAAGAGAATAAAATGTCTACTCACCTGCAAAGTCTAACTTCAGATATAAAAACGGACTACTCTCTGTGGAAAATGACAAGAAACATAAAAAAACTATACCACACATTCCACCTATAAAAACCAGGGATGGTAACTGGGCGCGAAGTAACAAAGAGAAAGCTTTCGCTTTTGCTGACCATCTTGCTGAAGTGTTCAAACCCAGCAATGATCAAAACAGTACTCCAGTCGTCGAGCAGCCGCCAGTGCCACTGGTTTATGACACCGGGATCAAAATACCACTAGTTACTCCGAATGAGGTAGCCCAACAAATCAAGAAAATCTTTAATAAAAAGAAGGCTCCAGGGTTCGACCTGATTACTTCGGATATACTTACAAATTTACCAAAAAAAGGTATTATCTTACTAACAGTAATCATTAACGCTTGTTTTAGATTAAAATATATGCCACAGTTCTGGAAAATATCGGAGGTAATTATGATACCGAAACCTGGTAAACCACCTAATGAAACAAGCTCATACAGACCGATATCGCTGCTACCAATACTATCGAAACTAATCGAAAAGCTGTTGCTAATTAATCTAAAAACAATCATAAAAAATAAAAATATAATACCTGACTTCCAGTTCGGATTCCGGGAAAATCACTCAACTGCTGACCAGATACATCGCATAACCAATAAAATTGAACAGGCTCTGAAAGAAAAGGACATTTGTTCAGCCCTATTTATAGATGTTGCCCAGGCCTTCGATAAGGTCTGGCACCAAGGTCTCATCACAAAATTAAATCTACTCCTACCATCACAATACGTTGAGTTTATTTCATCATATTTAAATGATAGACTCTTCAGAGTAAAATACGAAGATGAATACTCGGAATTGAAAGAAATCCAGGCAGGTGTACCCCAAGGGAGTATTCTAGGTCCTTTTCTGTATCTTATTTTCACGTACGACCTTCCTGTATCCGATGGTGCACTAGCAGCAACATTTGCAGATGATACTGCGTTACTTGTCACGGACAAAAAATTAGACGTAGCTACCAACAAACTTCAGATTGCTAGTAACAGCATTCAAGACTGGACCAAAAAATGGAAGTTAAAAATAAACGATTCAAAATCTGTACACATAAATTTTACAAATAAAAAGCTTAGTCATCACCTAAACCTCAAATTAAACAATAACATCGTTCCACATATGCCAACAGTAAAATACTTGGGTATGATACTAGACAAAAAGCTAAAATATAGAGAACATCTAAAAACAAAAATAAAAGAACTTAATATAAAATACAGAAAGTTATACTGGTTACTCGAACCTAACTCAAAACTAACAATTACGAACAAAACTCTAATCTATAACCAAGTATTGAAACCTGTATGGAGTTATGGAATACAGCTTTGGGGCTGTGCCAGTAAATGCCACATTCTATCTATACAGAGATTTCAAAATAAGGTACTAAGGAATTTGGTCGGAGCCCCCTGGTATATTCGGAACGCGGATTTACACAGGGATCTTAACATAAAGACAGTTGTAGATGAGATAAAAACCCACGCCATAAAACACCACAACAGAATTTTAAATCATCAAAACACAGAAGCTTCGAAACTACTGCAATCAGTCAATAATAGAAGAAGACTTAAACGAAAAAAACCTTTCGATTTAATGAACTAAGATATATTCAATCATCAGCTGAATCATTTTCTTCTCCAATGGGAGAGCAAATGTTTTAAACCTATAGTTTTAAGATTTAACAGACGCAAACTGATGGTTGGTCTTATAGACCAGTTTTAGTATTAAAAAAAAAAAAAACAAAAAAAAAAAAATGTATGTGCAAAACAAGGACAAAAACAGAACACCAAAATATTAAAGATAACTTTTTTTTTCTTTTTTCCCGTTATTTGGGTGAAAATAAGGACAAAAACAGAAAACCAAAATATTTCAAATAACCTTATTTTTCTTTTTTCGCGTTATTTATGTGCAAAACAAGGACAAAAACAGAACACCAAAATATTAAAGATAACTTTTTTTTTCTTTTTTCCCGTTATTTGGGTGCAAAATATGGACAAAACAGAAAACGAAAATATTTTAGATAACTTTCGTTTTCTTTTTTCCTGTTATTTCGGTGAAAATAAGGACAGAAACAGAAAATCAAAATATTTCAAATAACTTTATTTTTCTTTTTTCCCGTTATTGAGGTGCAAAATAAGGAATCATGAAGGTTCTGAAGTAGCTCATCAACAACAATAGACCATAACAGTGGAGATAGGACACCTCCTTGGGGGCAACCCCTATAGGTTTGTGCTGTTAAAGAGTTACCACCAAGTTCCGACCGTTGTCGTTCGACTTTGAAGCATAGCTTGAATCCATTTGGTCGTCGGCAGTTCTATTCCTTTATTCCTGACTGCTGCCACAATGGCTTCGTGAGGAGTGTTGTCAAAAGCACCCTCTATGTCCAGGAATGCACATAGTGCCACTTCTTTGTATTCAGTTGCCTTTTCTATTGACTTTACAAGGTCGTGAAGGGCTGATTCAGTAGACTTCCCTTTTTGGTAAGCGTGTTGCTTATAGTGAAGTCGAACCTTGTTTGCACCGGTCCTAATGTGGTGATCCACTAGTTTCTCCATTGTTTTAATGAAGAAGAAGGTAAGACTTATGGGGCGGTATGATTTAGGGTTTTCAATGGAATATTTTAGTTAACTTTCTTTTTCTTTTTTCCCGTTATTTCGGTGCAAAATAAGGACAGAAACAGAAAATCAAAATATTTCAAATAACTTTATTTTTCTTTTTTCCCGTTATTTGGGTGCAAAATAAGGACGAAAACAGAAAACCAAAATATATCAGATAAATTTTTGTTTTTTTTCCCGTTATTTAAGTGCAAAATAAGGACAAAAAAAGAACACCAAAATATTTCAGATAATTTTTTTTTCTTTTTTCGCGTTATTTATGTGCAAAACAAGGACAAAAACAGAACACCAAAATATTAAAGATAACTTTTTTTTTCTTTTTTCCCGTTATTTGGGTGAAAATAAGGACAAAAACAGAAAACCAAAATATTTCAAATAACTTTATTTTTCTTTTTTCGCGTTATTTATGTGCAAAACAAGGACAAAAACAGAACACCAAAATATTAAATATAACTTTTTTTTTCTTTTTTCCCGTTATTTGGGTGCAAAATATGGACAAAACAGAAAACGAAAATATTTTAGATAACTTTCGTTTTCTTTTTTCCTGTTATTTCGGTGGAAAATAAGGACAGAAACAGAAAATCAAAATATTTCAAATAACTTTATTTTTCTTTTTTCCCGTTATTGAGGTGCAAAAAAAGGACAAAAACAGAACACCAAAATATTGCAAATAACTTTATTTTTCTTTTTTCCCGTTATTTAGGTGCAAAATAAGGACAAAAACAGAACACCAAAATATTTCAGATAACTTTTTTTTCTTTTTTCCCGTTATTTGGGTGCATAATATGGACAAAACAGAAAACCAAAATATTTTAGATAACTTTCTTTTTCTTTTTTTCCGTTATTTCGGTGCAAAATATGGACAAAACAGAATACCAAAATATTTTAGATAACTTTTTTTTTCTTTTTTTCCGTTATTTAAGTGCAAAATAAGGACAAAAACAGAAAACCAAAATATTTCAAATAACTTTATTTTACTTTTTTCCCGTTATTTAGGTGCAATATAAGGAGAAAAACAGAAAATCAAAATATTTCAGATAACTTTTTTTTTCTTTTTTCCCTTTATTTAGGTGCAAAATAAGGACAAAAACAGAACATCAAAATATTTCAGATAACTTTTTTTCTTTTTTCCCGTTAATGAGGTTCAAAATAAGGACAAAACAGAAAACCAAAATATTTCATATAACTTTTTTTTTCTTTTTTCCCGTTATTTGGGTGCAAAATAAGGACGAAAACAGAAAATCAAAATATTTCAGATAACTTTTTTTTTCTTTTTTCCCCATTATTTAGGTGCAAAAAAAGGACAAAACAGAAAACCAAAATATTTCAGATAACTTTTTTTTTCTTTTTTTCCGTTATTTGGGTGCAAAATAAGGACAAAACAAGAACACCAAAACATTTCAGATAATTTTTTTTTCTTTTTTCCCGTTATTTGGGTGCAAAATATGGACAAAAACAGAAAACCAAAATATTTGAAATAACTTTATTTTTATTTTTTCCCGTTATTTAGGTGCAAAATAAGGACAAAAACAGAAAACCAAAATATTTCAAATAACTTTATTTTACTTTTTGCCCGTTATTTAGGTGCAATATAAGGAGAAAACAGAAAATCAAAATATTTCAGATAACTTTTTTTTTCTTTTTTCCCTTTATTTAGGTGCAAAATAAGGACAAAAACAGAACACCAAAATATTTCAGATAACTTTTTTTTTCTATTTTCCCGTTATTTGGGTGCAAAATAAGGACAAAAACAGAGAACCTAAATATTGCAAATAACTTTATTTTTATTTTTTCCCGTTATTTAGGTGCAAAATAAGGACAAAAACAGAACACCAAAATATTTCAGATACATTTTTTTTTCTTTTTTCCCGTTATTTGGGTGCAAAATAAGGACAAAACAGAAAACCAAAATATTTCATATACATTTTTTTTCTCTTTTTTCCCGTTATTTGGGTGCAAAATAAGGACAAAAACAGAAAATCAAAGTATTTCATATAACTTCTTTTTCTCTTTTCCCGTTATTTAGGTGCAAAATAAGGAGAAAAAAAGAAAATCAAAATATTTCAGATAACTTTTTTTTTCTTTTTTCCCATTATTTAGGTGCAAAAAAAGTACAAAACGGAAAACCAAAATATTTCAAATAACTTTCTTTTTCTTTTTTCCCGTTATTTAGGTGCAAAATAAGGACAAAAACAGAACACCAAAATACTTCAGATAACTTTTTTTTTCTTTTTTCCCGTTATTTGGGTGCAAAATAAGGACAAAAACAGAAAATCAATGTATTTCATATAACTTCTTTTTCTCTTTTCCCGTTATTTAGGTGCAAAATAAGGAGAAAAAAAGAAAATCAAAATATTTCAGATAACTTTTTTTTTCTTTTTTCCCATTATTTAGGTGCAAAATAAGGACAAAAACAGAAAACCAAAATATTTCAGATAACTTTTTTTTTTCTTATTTCCCGTTATTTAGGCGCAAAATAAGGAGAAAAACAGAAAAGCAAAATATTTCAGATAACTTTTTTTTTCTTTTTTCCCGTTATTTGTGTGCAAAATATGGACAAAACAGAAAACCAAAATATTTTAGTTTTTTTTTTTTTTTTTGGGGAACGCAAGAGTGCACTGCGACCTTCAGATCTATTGTGCGTTTACTGCCCCTTTCTCCCTAGCCCATATTAAGAGAACGATAGAACCTTAATATGGATTCGGGAGCCATATTGTCGAGTTCATCTGTGGTGAGAATACCCTTTCCTAGATGATTGAGTCTTCTTCTTGCAACTGCTTCGCAGTAGCATAGAAGGTGTTCCGTTGTTTCCCTGTCATTGTGAAGGTGTTCCGTTGTTTCCCTGTCATTGTCCTCCTCAGCCAGTCTCATTTTCTTGAGGTGGTAGAGTACTGGGCTATGCCCAGTCATGAGACCTATTAAGGTACGAATGTCCTTTTTGCTGAGGTTTAATAATTTATCCACCTTGATCCTATTTGGTGTGATAAGATTCTTGGATATCGTGAGTTTAGGGAGTTTTCCCCAGTAGAGCCTATGCTCTTGCTCCATCCATCTGTTGAGTACTAATTTGGAGTGTCCTCTTTGTTTGCCGCAGAATGGTTCTGGCCCAATTAGTTTTGTTTTTGAACTATTTTTGGCAAGGCGGTCTGCCTCTTCATTTCCAGCGATTCCTATGTAACCTGGCACCCACATTAAGGTAACACAGTTCCTCTTTGCCAGTGTGATGAGTTTTTGGAGACATTCTCAGACCAGCTTTGACTCCTGCCTGTGGGAGACTAGAGCTTTGAGAACAGCTTGACTGTCTGAAAGAATGTAAATTGTTTTATTTCGTTGCGATATCCTGAGATTCTCTTAGACACACAGATCTACCGCGATCAGTTCGGCTTGAAAGATTGTGGCTTCTTTGCCCAGTGGTAGGGATGCAGAGAAGTTTGGACCTTTGATGCCGCCACCCGTACCCCCTGTGGTTCGGGAACCGTCTGTGAACCAGACGGACGCATCCGATTCTAATTCAGGAAGCCTTGATTGCCCGTCACTGCGTTCACTGATTACCACTTTGAAAGGGAAGTCAAAGTTGTAAGTGGTCGGCATTACATCCGATAAAATTGAGGTTAGTTTCTTTATTTTGGGATTATTCAGGAGCTGAAGATGTCCTTTGAGGTCTCCTGAGTAATAATTCTTTCCCTTCTGAATGCGCAGCAGACCTCTCGCTGCCTCTTTCTTAACAAGTAGGTGTATTGGGGGAAGGTTTAGGATCATTTCCATTGCTGCTGTGGGACAGGTTTTCATAGCACCTGTTATACCTAGACAGGCCAGGCTTTGGATCTTTCCTAGTTTCGCTTGTGCTTTATGTTGGAGTGTTTTAGTCCACCATACTGTGCATCCGTATGTTATAATAGGTAGGATGATCGTTCTGTAGCTCCAGTAGATCATTTTGGGATGTACCCCCATTTCCTACCAAACATACTTTTGCAGGCCCACATCGCCTTTATTGCCTTAGCATGAGTCGTTTCAATGTGGTTGTTCCAATTAAGTTTACTGTCTAGTGTGATACCTAGGTATTTTACTTAATTGGAACAGGGTATGGTTATATCACTTATTGAGGGTGCAGTAATGTTGATCACTTTCTTTTGGTAAATGGTATAATTATCGTTTTGTTAGGGTTTATCTGTAGATTTTTGGATTTGCACCAGTTCATTGTCCTGTTTAAAGCCAATTGGAGTCTACCAAATATGATATTTTCATATTTACCCCTGATTATGATGACTAGGTCGTCGGCATATCCTATTACCTCGAAACCAGAATCATGAAGGTTCTGAAGTAGCTCATCAACAACAATAGACCATAACAGTGGAGATAGGACACCTCCTTGGGGGCAACCCCTATAGGTTTGTGCTGTTAAAGAGTTACCACCAAGTTCCGCCGTTGTCGTTCGACTTTGAAGCATAGCTTGAATCCATTTGGTCGTCGGCAGTTCTATTCCTTTATTCCTGGCTGCTGCCACAATGGCTTCGTGAGGAGTGTTGTCAAACGCACCCTCTATGTCCAGGAATGCACATAGTGCCACTTCTTTGTATTCAGTTGCCTTTTCTATTGACTTTACAAGGTCGTGAAGGGCTGATTCAGTAGACTTCCCTTTTTGGTAAGCGTGTTGCTTATAGTGATGTCGAACCTTGTTTGCACCGGTCCTAATGTGGTGATCCACTAGTTTCTCCATTGTTTTAATGAAGAAGGAGGTAAGACTTATGGGGCGGTATGATTTAGGGTTTGCAATGGAATATTTTAGTTAACTTTCTTTTTTTTTTTCCCCGTTATTTCAGTGCAAAATAAGGACAGAAACAGAAAATCAAAATATTTCAAATAACTTTATTTTTCTTTTTTCCCGTTATTGAGGTGCAAAATAAGGACAAAACAGAATTCCAAAATAATTTAGATAACTTTTTTTTCTTTTTTCCCGTTCTTTGGGTGCAAAATAAGGACAAAAAGAAAACCATAATATTTCATATAACTTTTTTTTTCTTTTTTCCCGTTATTTGGGTGCAAAATGAGGAGAAAAATAGAAAATCAAAATATTTCAGATAACTTTTTTTTTCTTTTTTCCAATTATTTAGGTGCAAAAAAAGGACAAAACAGAAAACCAAAATATTTCAAATAACTTTCTTTTTCTTTTTTCCGTTAATGAGGTTCAAAATAAGGACAAAAAACAGAAAACCAAAATATTTCAAATAACTTTATTTTTCTTTTTTCCCGTTATTTGGGTGCAAAATAAGGACGAAAACAGAAAACCAAAATATATCAGATAAATTTTTTTTTTTTCCCGTTATTTGGGTGCAAAATAAGGACAAAAAAAGAACACCAAAATATTTCAGATAATTTTTTTTTTCTTTTTTCGCGTTATTTATGTGCAAGGGGTAGAATGGGATAGATATGCGTAATACAGTTGATGGTTTCCAGCTTCGTCAACTTAGCCTCTGCTACTCTACGCCGAATCTCACCTACTAGTGGTCTACCCTGTCAAGCTGAGCAACCCCTACGAAAGAACTGGTAATCAATCCCAGTTGATGTAGTAAGGGTCAGCGAGCAAACGAGTGAGGCGGATATAAAATCCATAAGCGTCTGTCCTACATTAGGCGGCTTATGGTCTGCGTCTGATCCCAGTGGGGCGGCAGTGCAAAATTCCTGGTAGTAGGATAAAAATACGCAAACTTGTTTCAACAATGAGCAACACCAAAAATAACAAAAAACGGGCAGGGATATCTGCCCAAGTGTCGTCAGACTCCACGGCTGACGGCGAGGGCTTGGCTTCTTCCGGTAGGGATTTAGCTAAGTCGCCAGTGGAAATCATGTGCAACGACGCTTCTCCTGCAACCATGGTGGGACTCCAGGCCATGGTGTCAGGTATAGATACTGGTCAACCAAACGTTGTAAAAAGTACTACTTTTGATCCACTTAAAGGCAATAAAAAAATAAGTAGATCTCCAACTATTGGTATTTCGCCATCAATTTCAGATACCAATTTAAATAAAGCTAACAATTTAGCAGATCGTAATATTAATATCCATCATCGTTCGGTTATGGACCTAATGTTAAATAGCGATTCTTACCAAACTCCAAAAAGGAAAAAAATGGTTTTGGAAAGTAATCTGTCAGATATGCATGTACTCGAAAACGCCAGAGAAATTGAAAATGGAAAAATTAAAAAACTAGAAAATGAACTGTTGAAAGCCAACAGTAAAATATTGGAAGCAAACAGAGAAATCTTGGAACTAAAAAAGATGTTAACGGAAATACAGTTAAAAAATCCTCCTTCCTTGTCTCAGATAGCAGCTCCTGCTAAATCTTCGTTTCAGATTGCAACGTCTGAAAACATATCAGCAGAAGAAGGAATAAATCCTACAGTAGCAAAAGAAACCGAATGGTTGCTCCTAAATAACAAAAAAGGTAAAAAAGCTAAATCTACCAAGTCACTATATGGTAATCCATCACCAGCTCCAGTAGTTAATAGATCTGCGAAAAAAAATATGTTAAAAAACAGTACAAAAATAAACAATTCTAGTCATCTTGCATTTCCAAAACTTAATGGTTCGAGTAACAGATTTCATTTACTAGCACAATCAAACGTTGAGAATAACATCGATTCAAATAACAGCGTTTATAATGATTCACCTAGGAGTGAAAAATCAATTAACATACCAGCTACAACATCAAAGAACATTCAGAAAAAGGAAATTAGACCTCCGCCAGTTATATTTAGTAAAATTAAGAGCTACAACGAAATAAATCAACATCTAAAAAAAATAAATTTAAACTACACAGCCAACATGCTTAATAACGAACAAATTAAAATTAACGTAAACAACGAAAGTGAATACAGAGAATTAACAAAGTATGCAAATGAATTAAAATTAGAATGGCATTCGTACGAAAATAAACAGTCAAAGCCAATTAGAGTTGTAGCAAAAAATCTCCACCCAAGTTGCGATCCTGAAGAAATAAAAAATGAACTCCTGGAAAAAAATTTTAAAATATTATCAGTAGAAAATAAATATATAAAAAAGAAATCTAATGACAAAGATTACATAATAAACTTACCTATATTTATGCTATCATTTGATAACTCAGAAGATGTGAAAAGGATATACGAGATAAAATACTTAAATCAAATGAAAATTAAAATTGAAGCCATTAGAAATAACAAATCCATACCACAATGTAAAAGGTGCCAAAGATATGGACACACCCAGAAATATTGCAGAAGAGTTGTGTAAAATGTGCAGGGAATCACCTAACTACGCTATGAACGAAAAGTAAAGATGTTCCGGCGAAATGCTCAAATTGTGCACAAAATCACCCAGCCAATTACAGGGGTTGTATCATCGCAAAGGAGCTGCAAAAGAGACGGTATGTGATCTAAACGCCAAAAATAGAACAAATAACAATTTAAAAAATGTAAATCAACTACCAGTTTCTAAGGAATTAACATTGGCTCAAGCTGTTGGTAATCATAATCAATTAAAAAATAACAATAATAATCAGGAAATAAATCAATCGTCAATATTATATAAAATCTACGATTTGGTAAACACACTCTCTTGCAGGTTGGATAGATTGGAAAAAGTATTTCCATATTCATCCCATCGAAACCTGAATTAATGTCTAACGTTAATTTTAAAATTGCCACCTGGAACGCGAATGGCATCTTAAATAAAATCCAGGAACTTGAAATTTTCTTAAATATACACAACATAGACTTCTGCTTACTATCTGAAACCCATCTTACCAACCAGATATACATTAAAATCAAAGGTTATGATATATATAACACGTACCATCCCGATAATAAAGCAAGTGGCGGTAGTGCGATACTCGTTAAGGAAAAAATTAAACACTACACTGAACACAGTATTCAAAGACCTGATTACCAACTTACAAGGGTTGTTGTTGAGTCAAGTAAACAGAAACTTACCTTAGGAGCAGCATAAATTCCACCACGTCATAACCTGAAAAAAATGGATTACCTGTAAATCTTAGGAAATCTAGGTGAAAGATTTATTCTAGGAGGTGATCTGAATGCCAAACATGTGGACTGGGTTCCAGGCTGTCAACTACCAAAGGTAAAGAGCTCAAATCAGCAATAGTAGAACTTGGCTGCAATTACCACTCTTCAGGTGGTCCGACTTATTGCCCATCTGACACTCAAAAAATTCCAGACCTTTTGGACTTTTTCATATCAAAAAAAGTATCATCAAATTATATTACTATTACAGATAATTTTGACTTAAATTCGGACCACTCTGCAGTAATACTTACCCTTAGTGAAGCTCTTGGTCTGAAAGAAAATAAATCTCAGCTCGCAAATAAAACCACCGATTGGACCAGTTTTAAAATAGACATTGAAAACATGATAGATCTTAAAATAAATCTGAAATCAAAAAACCAAATAGATATAGAGGTGGAAAAATTCACAAACTTAATTCAAACTGCGATCTGGAAAAATACTAAGGAAAAGAAGCCCACAATTAAAACTATTAACTATCCTGAAGAAATAAAAATTCTAATAGAAGAAAAAAGACGAGCCAGAAGAAGGTGGGAATCTTCTAGAGACCCGGAGCATAAAAATACGTTAAACAGAAAATCACAACAATTAAAACGTGAAATAAAGCTTTTCAAAGAGAATAAAATGTCTACTCACCTGCAAAGTCTAACTTCAGATATAAAAACGGACTACTCTCTGTGGAAAATGACAAGAAACATAAAAAAACTATACCACACATTCCACCTATAAAAACCAGGGATGGTAACTGGGCGCGAAGTAACAAAGAGAAAGCTTTCGCTTTTGCTGACCATCTTGCTGAAGTGTTCAAACCCAGCAATGATCAAAACAGTACTCCAGTCGTCGAGCAGCCGCCAGTGCCACTGGTTTATGACACCGGGAGCAAAATACCACTAGTTACTCCGAATGAGGTAGCCCAACAAATCAAGAAAATCTTTAATAAAAAGAAGGCTCCAGGGTTCGACCTGATTACTTCGGATATACTTACAAATTTACCAAAAAAAGGTATTATCTTACTAACAGTAATCATTAACGCTTGTTTTAGATTAAAATATATGCCACAGTTCTGGAAAATATCGGAGGTAATTATGATACCGAAACCTGGTAAACCACCTAATGAAACAAGCTCATACAGACCGATATCGCTGCTACCAATACTATCGAAACTAATCGAAAAGCTGTTGCTAATTAATCTAAAAACAATCATAAAAAATAAAAATATAATACCTGACTTCCAGTTCGGATTCCGGGAAAATCACTCAACTGCTGACCAGATACATCGCATAACCAATAAAATTGAACAGGCTCTGAAAGAAAAGGACATTTGTTCAGCCCTATTTATAGATGTTGCCCAGGCCTTCGATAAGGTCTGGCACCAAGGTCTCATCACAAAATTAAATCTACTCCTACCATCACAATACGTTGAGTTTATTTCATCATATTTAAATGATAGACTCTTCAGAGTAAAATACGAAGATGAATACTCGGAATTGAAAGAAATCCAGGCAGGTGTACCCCAAGGGAGTATTCTAGGTCCTTTTCTGTATCTTATTTTCACGTACGACCTTCCTGTATCCGATGGTGCACTAGCAGCAACATTTGCAGATGATACTGCGTTACTTGTCACGGACAAAAAATTAGACGTAGCTACCAACAAACTTCAGATTGCTAGTAACAGCATTCAAGACTGGACCAAAAAATGGAAGTTAAAAATAAACGATTCAAAATCTGTACACATAAATTTTACAAATAAAAAGCTTAGTCATCACCTAAACCTCAAATTAAACAATAACATCGTTCCACATATGCCAACAGTAAAATACTTGGGTATGATACTAGACAAAAAGCTAAAATATAGAGAACATCTAAAAACAAAAATAAAAGAACTTAATATAAAATACAGAAAGTTATACTGGTTACTCGGACCTAACTCAAAACTAACAATTACGAACAAAACTCTAATCTATAACCAAGTATTGAAACCTATATGGAGTTATGGAATACAGCTTTGGGGCTGTGCCAGTAAATGCCACATTCTATCTATACAGAGATTTCAAAATAAGGTACTAAGGAATATGGTCGGAGCCCCCTGGTATATTCGGAACGCGGATTTACACAGGGATTTTAAATCATCAAAACACAGCATTTTAAATCATCAAAACACAGAAGCTTCGAAACTACTGCAATCAGTCAATAATAGAAGAAGACTTAAACGAAAAAAACCTTTCGATTTAATGAACTAAGATATATTCAATCATCAGCTGAATCATTTTCTTCTCCAATGGGAGAGCAAATGTTTTAAACCTATAGTTTTAAGATTTAACAGACGCAAACTGATGGTTGGTCTTATAGACCAGTTTTAGTATTAAAAAAAAAAAAAAACAAAAAAAAAAAAATGTATGTGCAAAACAAGGACAAAAACAGAACACCAAAATATTAAAGATAACTTTTTTTTTCTTTTTTCCCGTTATTTGGGTGAAAATAAGGACAAAAACAGAAAACCAAAATATTTCAAATAACTTTATTTTACTTTTTTCGCGTTATTTATGTGCAAAACAAGGACAAAAACAGAACACCAAAATATTAAAGATAACTTTTTTTTTCCTTTTTTCCCGTTATTTGGGTGCAAAATATGGACAAAACAGAAAACGAAAATATTTTAGATAACTTTCGTTTTCTTTTTTCCTGTTATTTCGGTGAAAATAAGGACAGAAACAGAAAATCAAAATATTTCAAATAACTTTATTTTTCTTTTTTCCCGTTATTGAGGTGCAAAATAAGGAATCATGAAGGTTCTGAAGTAGCTCATCAACAACAATAGACCATAACAGTGGAGATAGGACACCTCCTTGGGGGCAACCCCTATAGGTTTGTGCTGTTAAAGAGTTACCACCAAGTTCCGACCGTTGTCTTTCGACTTTGAAGCATAGCTTGAATCCATTTGGTCGTCGGCAGTTCTATTCCTTTATTCCTGACTGCTGCCACAATGGCTTCGTGAGGAGTGTTGTCAAAAGCACCCTCTATGTCCAGGAATGCACATAGTGCCACTTCTTTGTATTCAGTTGAATTTTCTATTGACTTTACAAGGTCGTGAAGGGCTGATTCAGTAGACTTCCCTTTTTGGTAAGCGTGTTGCTTATAGTGAAGTCGAACCTTGTTTGCACCGGTCCTAATGTGGTGATCCACTAGTTTCTCCATTGTTTTAATGAAGAAGAAGGTAAGACTTATGGGGCGGTATGATTTAGGGTTTTCAATGGAATATTTTAGTTAACTTTCTTTTTCTTTTTTCCCGTTATTTCGGTGCAAAATAAGGACAGAAACAGAAAATCAAAATATTTCAAATAACTTTATTTTTCTTTTTTCCCGTTATTTGGGTGCAAAATAAGGACGAAAACAGAAAACCAAAATATATCAGATAAATTTTTGGGTTTTTTCCCGTTATTTGGGTGCAAAATAAAGACAAAAAAAGAACACCAAAATATTTCAGATAATTTTTTTTTCTTTTTTCGCGTTATTTATGTGCAAAACAAGGACAAAAACAGAACACCAAAATATTAAAGATAACTTTTTTTTTCTTTTTTCCCGTTATTTGGGTGAAAATAAGGACAAAAACAGAAAACCAAAATATTTCAAATAACTTTATTTTTCTTTTTTCGCGTTATTTATGTGCAAAACAAGGACAAAAACAGAACACCAAAATATTAAATATAACTTTTTTTTTCTTTTTTCCCGTTATTTGGGTGCAAAATATGGACAAAACAGAAAACGAAAATATTTTAGATAACTTTCGTTTTCTTTTTTCCTGTTATTTCGGTGGAAAATAAGGACAGAAACAGAAAATCAAAATATTTCAAATAACTTTATTTTTCTTTTTTCCCGTTATTGAGGTGCAAAAAAAGGACAAAACAGAAAACCAAAATATTTCAAATAACTTTCTTTTTCTTTTTTCCCGTTAATGAGGTTCAAAATAAGGACAAAAACAGAAAACCAAAATATTTCAAATAACTTTATTTTTCTTTTTTCCCGTTATTTGGGTGCAAAATAAGGACAAAAAAGAACACCAAAATATTTCAGATACTTTTTTTTTTCTTTTTCCCGTTATTTGGGTGAAAAATAAGGACAAAAACAGAAAACCAAAATATTTCAAATAACTTTATTTTTCTTTTTTCCCGTTATTTATGTGCAAAACAAGGACAAAAACAGAACACCAAAATATTAAAGTTACCTTTTTTTTTCTTTTTTCCCGTTATTTGGGTGCAAAATATGGACAAAACAGAAAACGAAAATATTTTAGATAACTTTCTTTTTATTTTTTCCTTATATTTCGGTGGAAAATAAGGACAGAAACAGAAAACCAAAATATTTCAAATAACTTTATTTTTATTTTTTCGCGTTATTTATGTGCAAAACAAGGAGAAAAACAGAACACCAAAATATTAAAGATAACTTTTTTTTTCTTTTTTCCCGTTATTTGGGTGCAAAATATGGACAAAACAGAAAACCATAATATTTCATATAAGTTTTTTTTTCTTTTTTCCCGTTATTTGGGTGCAAAATAAGGAGAAAAATAGAAAATCAAAATATTTCAGATAACTTTTTTTTTCTTTTTTCCAATTATTTAGGTGCAAAAAAAGGACAAAACAGAAAACCATAATATTTCATATAACTTTTTTTTTCTTTTTTCCCGTTATTTGGGTGCAAAATAAGGCGAAAAATAGAAAATCAAAATATTTCAGATAACTTTTTTTTTCTTTTTTCCAATTATTTAGGTGCAAAAAAAGGACAAACAGAAACCCAAAATATTTCAAATAACTTTCTTTTTCTTTTTTCCGTTAATGAGGTTCAAAATAAGGACAAAAACAGCAAACCAAAATATTTCAAATAACTTTATTTTTCTTTTTTCCCGTTATTTGGGTGCAAAATAAGGACAAAAAAAAACACCAAAATATTTCAGATAATTTTTTTTTTTTTTTCCCGTTATTTGGATGAAAAGTAAGGACAAAAACAGAACACCAAAATATTTCAGATAACTTTTTTTTCTTTTTTCCCGTTATTTGGGTGAAAAATAAGGACAAAAACAGAAAACGAAAATATTTCAAATAACTTTATTTTTCTTTTTTCCCGTTATTTAGGTGCAAAATAAGGACAAAACAGAAAACCATAATATTTCATATAATTTTTTTTTTCTTTTTTCCCGTTATTTGGGTGCAAAATAAGGAGAAAAATAGAAAATAAAAATATTTCAGATAACTTTTTTTTTCTTTTTTCCAATTATTTAGGTGCAAAAAAAGGACGAAACAGAAAACCAAAATATTTCTAATAACTTTATTTTTCTTTTTTCCCGTTATTTGGGTGCAAAATAAGGACGAAAACAGAAAACCAAAATATATCAGATAAATTTTTGTTTTTTTTCCCCCGTTATTTGGGTGCAAAATAACGGCAAAAAAAGAACACCAAAATATTTCAGATAATTTTTTTTTTCTTTTTTCCCGTTATTTGGGTGAAAAATAAGTACAAAAACAGAAAACCAAAATATTTTAAATAACTTTATTTTTCTTTTTTCGCGTTATTTATGTGCAAAATAAGGACAAAAAAAATACCAAAATATTTCAGATAATTTTTTTTTTCTTTTTTCCCGTTATTTGGATGAAAAGTAAGGACAAAAACAGAACACCAAAATATTTCAGATAACTTTTTTTTCTTTTTTCCCGTTATTTGGGTGTAAAATAAGGACAAAAACAGAAAACCAAAATATTTCAGATAACTTTTTTATTCTTTTTTCCAATTATTTAGGTGCAAAAAAAGGACAAAACAGAAAACCAAAATATTTCAAATAACTTTCTTTTTCTTTTTTCCGTTAATGAGGTTCAAAATAAGGACAAAAACAGAAAACCAAAATATTTCAAATAACTTTATTTTTATTTTTTCCCGTTATTTGGGTGCAAAATAAGGACGAAAACAGAAAACCAAAATATATCAGATAAATTTTTGTTTTTTTTTCCCGTTATTTGGGTGCAAAATAAGGACAAAAAAAGAACATCAAAATATTTCAGATAATTTTTTTTTTCTTTTTTCGCGTTATTTATGTGCAAAACAAGGACAAAAACAGAACACCAAAATATTAAAGATAACTTTTTTTTTCTTTTTTCCCGTTATTTGGGTGAAAATAAGGACAAAAACAGAAAACCAAAATATTTCAAATAACTTTATTTTTCTTTTTTCGCGTTATTTATGTGCAAAACAAGGACAAAAACAGAACACCAAAATATTAAATATAACTTTTTTTTTCTTTTTTCCCGTTATTTGGGTACAAAATATGGACAAAACAGAAAACGAAAATATTTTAGATAACTTTCGTTTTCTTTTTTCCTGTTATTTCGGTGGAAAATAAGGACAGAAACAGAAAATCAAAATATTTCAAATAATTTTATTTTTCTATTTTCCCGTTATTGAGGTGCAAAATAAGGAATCATGAAGGTTCTGAAGTAGCTCATCAACAACAATAGACCATAACAGTGGAGATAGGACACCTCCTTGGGGGCAACCCCTATAGGTTTGTGCTGTTAAAGAGTTACCACCAAGTTCCGACCGTTGTCGTTCGACTTTGAAGCATAGCTTGAATCCATTTGGTCGTCGGCAGTTCTATTCCTTTATTCCTGGCTGCTGCCACAATGGCTTCGTGAGGAGTGTTGTCAAAAGCACCCTCTATGTCCAAGAATGCACATAGTGCCACTTCTTTGTATTCAGTTGCCTTTTCTATTGACTTTACAAGGTCGTGAAGGGCTGATTCAGTAGACTTCCCTTTTTGGTAAGCGTGCTGCTTATAGTGAAGTCGAACCTTGTTTGCACCGTTCCTAATGTGGTTATCCACTAGTTTCTCCATTGTTTTAATGAAGAAGGAGGTAAGACTTATGGGGCGGTATGATTTAGGGTTTTCAATGATATATTTTAGTTAACTTTCTTTTTCTTTTTTCCCATTATTTCGGTGCAAAATAAGGACAGAAACAGAAAATCAAAATATTTTAAATAACTTTATTTTTCTTTTTTCCCGTTATTGAGGTGCAAAATAAGGACAAAACAGAACTCCAAAATAATTTAGATAACTTTTTTTTTCTTTTTTCCCGTTATTTGGGTGCAAAATACGGAGCAAAATAGAACACCAAAATATTTCAGATAATTTTTTTTTCTTTTTTCGCGTTATTTATGTGCAAAGCAAGGACAAAAACAGAACACCAAAATATTAAAGATAACTTTTTTTTTCTTTTTTCCCGTTATTTGGGTGAAAATAAGGACAAAAACAAAAAACCAAAATATTTCAAATAACTTTATTTTTCTTTTTTCGCGTTATTTATGTGCAAAACAAGGACAAAAACAGAACACCAAAATATTAAAGATAACTTTTTTTTTCTTTTTTCCCGTTATTTGTGTGCAAAATATGGACAATACAGAAAACGAAAATATTTTAGATAACTTTATTTTTCTTATTTCCCGTTATTTGGGTGCAAAATAAGGACGAAAACAGAAAACCAAAATATTTCAAATAACTTTATTTTTCTTTTTTCCCGTTATTTAGGTGCAAAAAAAGGACAAAACAGAAAACCAAAATATTTCAAATAACTTTCTTTTTCTTTTTTCCCGTTAATGAGGTTCAAAATAAGGACAAAAACAGAATACCAAAATATTTCAAATAACTTTATTTTTCTTTTTTCCCGTTATTTGGGTGCAAAATAAGGACAAAAAAGAACACCAAAATATTTCAGATAATTTTTTTTTTTGTTTTTTCCCGTTATTTGGGTGAAAAATAGGGACAAAAACACAAAACCAAAATATTTCAAATAACTTTATTTTTCTTTTTTCGCGTTATTTATGTGCAAAACAAGGACAAAAACAGAACACCAAAATATTAAAGTTACCTTTTTTTTTCTTTTTTCCCGTTATTTGGGTGCAAAATATGGACAAAACAGAAAACGAAAATATTTTAGATAACTTTCTTTTTATTTTTTCCTTTTATTTCGGTGGAAAATAAGGACAGAAACAGAAAACCAAAATATTTCAAATAACTTTATTTTTATTTTTTCGCGTTATTTATGTGCAAAACAAGGACAAAAACAGAACACCAAAATATTAAAGATAACTTTTTTTTTCTTTTTTCCCGTTATTTGGGTGCAAAATATGGACAAAACAGAAAACCATAATATTTCATATAAGTTTTTTTTTCTTTTTTCCCGTTATTTGGGTGCAAAATAAGGCGAAAAATCGAAAATCAAAATATTTCAGATAACTTTTTTTTTCTTTTTTCCAATTATTTAGGTGCAAAAAAAGGACAAACAGATACCCAAAATATTTCAAATAACTTTCTTTTTCTTTTTTCCGTTAATGAGGTTCAAAATAAGGACAAAAACAGCAAACTAAAATATTTCAAATAACTTTATTTTTCTTTTTTCCCGTTATTTGGGTGCAAAATAAGGACAAAAAAAAACACCAAAATATTTCAGATAATTTTTTTTTTCTTTTTTCCCGTTATTTGGATGAAAAGTAAGGACAAAAACAGAACACCAAAATATTTCAGATAACTTTTTTTTCTTTTTTCCCGTTATTTGGGTGAAAAATAAGGACAAAAACAGAAAACGAAAATATTTCAAATAACTTTATTTTTCTTTTTTCGCGTTATTTATGTGCAAAACAAGGACAAAAACAGAACACCAAAATATTAAAGATAACTTTTTTTTTCTTTTTTCCCGTTATTTAGGTGCAAAATAAGGACAAAACAGAAAACCATAATATTTCAGATAACTTTTTTTTTCTTTTTTCCCGTTATTTGGGTGCAAAATAAGGAGAAAAATAGAAAATAAAAATATTTCAGATAACTTTTTTTTTCTTTTTTCCAATTATTTAGGTGCAAAAAAAGGACGAAACAGAAAACCAAAATATTTCAAATAACTTTATTTTTCTTTTTTCCCGTTATTTGGGTGCAAAATAAGGACGAAAACAAAAAACCAAAATATATCAGATAACATTTTTTTTTTTTTCCCCGTTATTTGGGTGCAAAATAAGGGCAAAAAAAGAACACCAAAATATTTCAGATAATTTTTTTTTTCTTTTTTCCCGTTATTTGGGTGAAAAATAAGTACAGAAACAGAAAACCAAAATATTTTAAATAACTTTATTTTTCTTTTTTCGCGTTATTTATGTGCAAAATAAGGACAAAAAAAATACCAAAATATTTCAGATAATTTTTTTTTTCTTTTTTCCCGTTATTTGGATGAAAAGTAAGGACAAAAACAGAACACCAAAATATTTCAGATAACTTTTTTTTCTTTTTTCCCGTTATTTGGGTGTAAAATAAGGACAAAAACAGAAAACCAAAATATTTCAAATAACTTTATTTTTCTTTTTTCCCGTTATTTAGGTGCAAAATAAGGACGAAACAGAAAACCATATTATTTCATATAACTTTTTTTTTCTTTTTTCCCGTTATTTGGGTGCAAAATAAGGAGAAAAATAGAAAATCAAAATATTTGAGATAACTTTTTTTTTCTTTTTTCCAATTATTTAGGTGCAAAAAAAGGACAAAACAGAAAACCAAAATATTTCAAATAACTTTATTTTTCTTTTTTCCCGTTATTTGGGTGCAAAATAAGGACAAAAAAAAACACCAAAATATTTCAAATAATTTTTTTTTTCTTTTTTCCCGTTATTTAGGTGAAAAATAAGGACAAAAACAGAACACCAAAATATTTCAGATAACTTTTTTTTCTTTTTTCCCGTTATTTAGGTGAAAAATAAGGACAAAAACAGAAATCCAAAATATTTCAAATAACTTTATTTTTCTTTTTTCCCGTTATTTAGGTGCAAAATAAGGACAAAACAGAAAACCATAATATTTCATATAACTTTTTTTTTCTTTTTTCCCGTTATTTGGGTGCAAAATAAGGAGAGAAATAGAAAATCAAAATATTTCAGATAACTTTTTTTTTCTTTTTTCCAATTATTTAGGTGCAAAAAAAGGACAAAACAGAAAACCAAAATATTTCAAATAACTTTATTTTTCTTTTTTCCCGTTATTTAAGTGCAAAATAAGGACAAAACAGAAAACCATAATATTTCATATAACTTTTTTTTTCTTTTTTCCCGTTATTTGGGTGCAAAATAAGGAGAAAAATAGAAAACCATAATATTTCATATAACTTTTTTTTTCTTTTTTCCCGTTATTTGGGTGCAAAATAAGGACAAAAACAGAAAACCAAAATATTTCAAATAACTTTATTTTTCTTATTTCCCGTTATTTGGGTGCAAAATAAGGACGAAAACAGAAAACCAAAATATATCAGATAAATTTTTGTTTTTTTTTTCCCGTTATTTGGGTGTAAAATAAGGACAAAAAAAGAACACCAAAATATTTCAGATAATTTTTTTTTTCTTTTTTCGCGTTATTTATGTGCAAAACAAGGACAAAAACAGAACATCAAAATATTAAAGATAACTTTTTTTTTCTTTTTTCCCGTTATTTGGGTGCAAAATATGGACAAAACAGAAAACCATAATATTTCATACAACTTTTTTTTTCTTTTTTCCCGTTATTTGGGTGCAAAATACGGAGAAAAATAGAAAATCAAAATATTTCAGATAACTTTTTTTTTCTTTTTTCCAATTATTTAGGTGCAAAAAAAGGACAAAACAGAAAACCATAATATTTCATACAACTTTTTTTTTCTTTTTTCCCGTTATTTGGGTGCAAAATACGGAGAAAAATAGAAAATCAAAATATTTCAGATAACTTTTTTTTTCTTTTTTCCAATTATTTAGGTGCAAAAAAAGGACAAAACAGAAACCCAAAATATTTCAAATAACTTTCTTTTTCCCGTTAATGAGGTTCAAAATAAGGACAAAAACAGAAAACCAAAATATTTCAAATAACTTTATTTTTATTTTTTCCCGTTATTTGGGTGCAAAATAAGAACAAAAAAACACCAAAATATTTCAGATAATTTTTTTTTTCTTTTTTCCCGTTATTTGGATGAAAAGTAAGGACAAAAACAGAACATCAAAATAATTCAGATAACTTTTTTTTCTTTTTTCCCGTTATTTGGGTGAAAAATAAGGACAAAAACAGAAAACGAAAATATTTCAAATAACTTTATTTTTCTTTTTTCCCGTTATTTAGCTGCAAAAAAAGGACAAAAGAGAAAACCATAATATTTCATATAACTTTTTTTTCTTTTTTCCCGTTATTTGGGTGCAAAATAAGTACGAAAACAGAAAACCAAAATATATCAGATAAATTTTTGTTTTTTTTTCCCGTTATTTGGGTGCAAAATAAGGACAAAAAAAGAACACCAAAATATTTCAGATAATTTTGTTTTTCTTTTTTCCCGTTATTTGGGTGAAAAATAAGGACAAAAACAGAAAACCAAAATATTTCAAATAACTTTATTTTTCTTTTTTTCCCGTTATTTAGGTGCAAAACAAGGACAAACATAGAACACCAAAATATTTCAGATAACTTTTTTTTCTTTATTTCCGTTTTTGGGTGCAAAATAAGGACAGAAACAGAACACCAAAATATTTCAAATAACTTTATTTTTCTTTTTTCCCGTTATTTAGGTGCAAAATAAGGACGAAACAGAAAACCATAATATTTCATATAACTTTTTTTTTCTTTTTTCCCGTTATTTGGGTGCAAAATAAGGAGAAAAATAGAAAATCAAAATATTTCAGATAACTTTTTTTTTCTTTTTTCCAATTATTTAGGTGCAAAAAAAGGATAAAACAGAAAACCAAAATATTTCAAATAACTTTCTTTTTCTTTTTTCCGTTAATGAGGTTCAAAATAAGGACAAAAACAGAAAACCAAAATATTTCAAATAACTTTATTTTTCTTTTTTCCCGTTATTTGGGTGCAAAATAAGGACAAAAAAAAACACCAAAATATTTCAGATAATTTTTGTTTTCTTTTTTCCCGTTATTTGGATGAAAAGTAAGGACAAAAACAGCACACCAAAATATTTCAGATAACTTTTGTTTCTTTTTTCCCGTTATTTAGGTGCAAAATAAGGCCAAACAGAAAACCATAATATTTCATATAACTTTTTTTTTCTTTTTTCCCGTTATTTGGGTGCAAAATAAGGAGAAAAATAGAAAATCAAAATATTTCAGATAACTTTTTTTTTCTTTTTTCCAATTATTTAGGTGCAAAAAAAGGACAAAACAGAAAACCAAAATATTTCAAATAACTTTCTTTTTCTTTTTTCCGTTAATGAGGTTCAAAATAAGGACAAAAACAGAAAACCAAAATATTTCAAATAACTTTATTTTTCTTATTTCCCGTTATTTGGGTGCAAAATAAGGACGAAAACAGAAAACCAAAATATATCAGATAAATTTTTGTTTTTTTTCCCGTTATTTGGGTGCAAAATAAGGACAAAAAAAGAACACCAAAATATTTCAGATAATTTTTTTTTTCTTTTTTCGCGTTATTTATGTGCAAAACAAGGACAAAAACAGAACACCAAAATATTAAAGATAACTTTTTTTTTCTTTTTTCCCGTTATTTGGGTGCAAAATATGGACAAAACAGAAAACGAAAATATTTTAGATAACTTTCTTTTTACTTTTTCCTGTTATTTCGGTGGAAAATAAGGACAGAAACAGAAAACCAAAATATTTCAAATAACTTTATTTTTCTTTTTTCGCGTTATTTATGTGCAAAACAAGGACAAAAACAGAACACCAAAATATTAAAGATAACTTTTTTTTTCTTTTTTCCCCTTATTTGGGTGCAAAATATGGACAAAACAGAAAACCATAATATTTCATATAACTTTTTTTTTCTTTTTTCCCGTTATTTGGTTGCAAAATAAGGAGAAAAATAGAACATCAAAATATTTCATATAACTTTTTTTTTCTTTTTTCCAATTATTTAGGTGCAAAAAAAGGACAAAACAGAAACCCAAAATATTTCAAAAATATCTTTTTCTTTTTTCCGTTAATGAGGTTCAAAATAAGGACAAAAACAGAAAACCAAAATATTTCAAATAACTTTATTTTTCTTTTTTCCCGTTAATGAGGTTCAAAATAAGGACAAAAACAGAAAACCAAAATATTTCAAATAACTTTATTTTTCTTTTTTCCCGTTATTTGGGTGCAAAATAAGGACAAAACAGAAAACCATAATATTTCATATAACTTTTTTTTTCTTTTTTCCCGTTATTTGGGTGCAAAATACGGAGAAAAATAGAAAATCAAAATATTTCAGATAACCTTTTTTTTCTTTTTTCCAATTATTTAGGTGCAAAAAAAGGACAAAACAGAAACCCAAAATATTTCAAAAATATCTTTTTCTTTTTTCCGTTAATGAGGTTCAAAATAAGGACAAAAACAGAAAACCAAAATATTTCAAATAACTTTATTTTTCTTTTTTTCCCGTTATTTGGGTGCAAAATAAGGACAAAAAAACACCAAACTATTTCAGATAATTTTTTTTCCTTTTTTCCCGTTATTTGGATGAAAAGTAAGGACAAACACAGAACACCAAAATATTTCAGATAACTTTATTTTTCTTTTTTCCCGTTATTTGGGTGCAAAATAAGGACAAAAAAACACCAAACTATTTCAGATAATTTTTTTTTCTTTTTTCCCGTTATTTGGATGAAAAGTAAGGACAAACACAGAACACCAAAATATTTCAGATAACTTTTTTTTTCTTTATTCCCGTTTTTGGGTGCAAAATAAGGACAGAAACAGAACACCAAAATATTTCAAATAACTTTATTTTTCTTTTTTCCCGTTATTTAGGTGCAAAATAAGGACAAAACAGAAAACCATAATATTTCATATAACTTTTTTTTCTTTTTTCTTGTTATTTGGGTGCAAAATAAGGAGAAAAATAGAAAATCAAAATATTTCAGATAACTTTTTTTTTCTTTTTTCCAATTTTTTAGGTGCAAAAAAAGGACCAAACAGAAAACCAAAATATTTCAAATAACTTTATTTTTCTTTTTTCCCGTTATTTGGGTGCAAAATAAGGACGAAAACAGAAAACCAAAATATATCAGATAAATTTTTGTTTTTTTTCCCGTTATTTGGGTGCAAAATAAGGACAAAAAAAGAACACCAAAATATTTCAGATAATTTTTTTTTCTTTTTTCCCGTTATTTGGGTGAAAAATAAGGACAAAAACAGAAAACCAAAATATTTCAAATAACTTTATTTTTCTTTTTTCGCGTTATTTATGTGCAATATAAGGACAAAAAAAAACACCAAAATATTTCAGATAATTTTTTTTTTCTTTTTTCCCGTTATTTGGATGAAAAGTAAGGACAAAAACAGAACACCAAAATATTTCAGATAACTTTTTTTTCTTTTTTTCCCGTTATTTGGGTGAAAAATAAGGACAAAAACAGAAAACCAAAATATTTCAAATAACTTTATTTTTCTTTTTTCCCGTTAGTTAGGTGCAAAACAAGGACAAACACAGAACACCAAAATATTTCAGATAATTTTTTTTTCTTTATTTCCGTTTTTGGGTGCAAAATAAGGACAAAAACAGGAAACCAAAATATTTCAAATAACTTTATTTTTCTGTTTTCCCGTTATTTAGGTGCAAAATAAGGACAAAACAGAAAACTATAATATTTCATATAACTTTTTTTTTCTTTTTTCGCGTTATTTGGGTGCAAAATAAGGAGAAAAATAGAAAATCAAAATATTTCAGATAACTTTTTTTTTCTATTTTAAAATTATTTAGGTGCAAAAAAAGGACAAAACAGAAAACCAAAATATTTCAAATAACTTTCTTTTTGTTTTTTCAGTTAATCAGGTTCAAAATAAGGACAAAAACAGAACACCAAAATATTTCAGATAACTTTTTTTTCTTTTTTCCCGTTATTTGGGTGAAAAATAAGGACAAAAACAGGAAACCAAAATATTTCAAATAACTTTATTTTTCTGTTTTCCCGTTATTTAGGTGCAAAATAAGGACAAAACAGAAAACCATAATATTTCATATAACTTTTTTTTTCTTTTTTCCCGTTATTTGGGTCAAAATAAGGAGAAAAATAGAAAATCAAAATATTTCAGATAACTTTTTTTTTCTTTTTTCCAATTATTTAGGTGCAAAAAAAGGACAAAACAGAAAACCAAAATATTTCAAATAACTTTCTTTTTCTTTTTTCCGTTAATGAGGTTCAAAATAAGGACAAAAACAGAAAACCAAAATATTTCAAATAACTTTATTTTTCTTTTTTCCCGTTATTTGGGTGCAAAATAAGGACAACAAAAAACAACGAAATATTTCAGATAATTTTTTTTTCTTTTTTCCCGTTATTTGGATGAAAAGTAAGGACAAAAACAGAACACCAAAATATTTCAGATAATTTTTTTTCTTTTTTCCCGTTATTTGGGTGAAAAATAAGGACAAACACAGAAAACCAAAATATTTCAAATAACTTTATTTTTCTTTTTTCCCGTTATTTAGGCGCAAAATAAGGAGAAAACAGAAAACCATAATATTTCATATAACTTTTTTTTTCTTTTTTCCCGTTATTTGGGTCAAAATAAGGAGACAAATAGAAAATCAAAATATTTCAGATAACTTTTTTTTTCTTTTTTCCAATTATTTAGGTGCAAAAAAAGGACAAAACAGAAAACCAAAATATTTCAAATAACTTTCTTTTTCTTTTTTCCGTTAATGAGGTTCAAAATAAGGCCAAAAACAGAAAACCAAAATATTTCAAATAACTTTATTTTTCTTATTTCCCGTTATTTGGGTGCAAAATAAGGACGAAAACAGAAAACCAAAATATATCAGATAAATTTTTGTGTTTTTTTCCCCGTTATTTGGGTGCAAAATAAGGACAAAAAAAGAACACCAAAATATTTCAGATAATTTTTTTTTTTTTCCCCGTTATTTGGGTGAAAAATAAGGACACAAACAGAAAACCAAAATATTTCAAATAACTTTATTTTTCTTTTTTCGCGTTATTTATGTGCAAAACAAGGACAAAAACAGAACACCAAAATATTAAAAATAACTTTTTTTTTCTTTTTTCCCGTTATTTGGGTCAAAATATGGACAAAACAGAAAACGAAAATATTTTAAATAACTTATTTTTTCTTTTTTCCCGTTATTTGGGTGCAAAATAAGGACAAAAAAAAACACCAAAATATTTCAGATAATTTTTTTTTTCTTTTTTCCCGTTATTTGGATGAAAAGTAAGCACAAAAACAGAACACCAAAATATTTCAGATAACTTTTTTTTCTTTTTTCCCGTTATTTGGGTGAAAAATAAGGACAAAAACAGAAAACTAAAATATTTCAAATAACTTTATTTTTCTTTTTTCCCGTTATTTAGGTGCAAAACAAGGACAAACACAGAACACCAAAATATTTCACATAACTTTTTTTTTCTTTATTCCCGTTTTTGGGTGCAAAATAAGGACAGAAACAGAACACCAAAATATTTCAAAAACCTTTATTTTTCTTTTTTCCCGTTTATTAGGTGCAAAATAAGGACAAAACAGAAAACCATAATATTTCATATAACTTTTTTTTTCTTTTTTCCCGTTATTTAGGTGCAAAATAAGGAGAAAAATAGAAAATCAAAATATTTCAGATAACTTTTTTTTTCTTTTTTCCAATTATTTGGGTGCAAAAAAAGGACAAAACAGAAAACCAAAATATTTCAAATAACTTTCTTTTTCTTTTTTCCGTTAATGAGGTTCAAAATAAGGACAAAAACAGAAAACCAAAATATTTCAAATAACTTTATTTTTCTTTTTTCCCGCTATTTGGGTGCAAAATAAGGACAAAAAAAAACACCAAAATATTTCAGATAATTTTTTTTTTCTTTTTTCCCGTTATTTGGATGAAAAGTAAGGACAAAAACAGAACACCAAAATATTTCAGATAACTTTTTTTTTCTTTTTTCCCGTTATTTGGGTGAAAAATAAGGACAAAAACAGAAAACCAAAATATTTCAAATAACTTTATTTTTCTTTTTTCCCGTTATTTAGATGCAAAATAAGGACAAAACAGAAAACCATAATATTTCATATAACTTTTTTTTTTTTTTCCCGTTATTTGGGTGCAAAATAAGGAGAAAAATAGAAAATCAAAATATTTCAGATAACTTTTTTTTTTTTTTTTTCAATTATTTAGGTGCAAAAAAAGGACAAAACAAAAAACCAAAATATTTCAAATAACTTTCTTTTTCTTTTTTCCGTTAATGAGGTTCAAAATAAGGCCAAAAACAGAAAAACAAAATATTTCAAATAACTTTATTTTTCTTCTTTCCCGTTATTTAGGTGCAAAATAAGGACAAAACAGAAAACCATAATATTTCATATAACTTTTTTTTTCTTTTTTCCCGTTATTTGGGTGAAAAATAAGGACCAAAACAGAAAACCAAAATATTTCAAATAACTTTATTTTTCTTTTTTCCCGTTATTTAGGTGCAAAATAAGGACAAAACAGAAAACCATAATATTTCATGTAACTTTATTTTTCTTTTTTCCCGTTATTTGAGTGCAAAATAAGGACAAAAAAACAACACCCAAATATTTCAGATAACTTTATTTTTCTTTTTTCGCGTTATTTATGTGCAAAACAAGGACAAAAACAGAACACCAAAATATTAAAGATAACTTTTTTTTTTCTTTTTTCCCGTTATTTGGGTGAAAATAAGGACAAAAACAGAAAACCAAAATATTTCAAATAACTTTATTTTTCTTTTTTCGCGTTATTTATGTGCAAAACAAGGACAAACACAGAACACCAAAATATTAAAGATAACTTTTCTTTTCTTTTTTCCAGTTATTTGGGTGCAAAATATGGACAAAACAGAAAACGAAAATATTTTAGATAACTTTCTTTTTTTTTTCCTGTTATTTCGGTGGAAAATAAGGACAAAAACAGAAAACCAAAATATATCAGATAACTTATTTTTTTTCCCCCCGTTATTTGGGTGCAAAATAAGGACAAAAAAAACACCAAAATATTTGAGATAATTTTTTTTTTCTTTTTTCCCGTTATTTGGATGAAAAGTAAGGACAAAAACAGAACACCAAAATATTTCAGATAACTTTTTTTTCTTTTTTCCCGTTATTTGGGTGAAAAATAAGGACAAAAACAGAAAACCAAAATATTTCAAATAACTTTATTTTTCTTTTTTCCCGTTATTTAGGTGCAAAACAAGGACAAAAACAGAACACCAAAATATTTCAGATAACTTTTTTTTTCTTTATTCCCGTTTTTGGGTGCAAAATAAGGACAGAAACAGAACACCAAAATATTTCAAATAACTTTCTTTTTCTTTTTTCCGTTAATGAGGTTCAAAATAAGGACAAAAACAGAAAACCAAAATATTTCAAATAACTTTATTTTTCTTTTTTCCCGTTATTTGGGTGCAAAATAAGGACAAAAAAAAAACACCAAAATATTTCAGATAATTTTTTTTTCTTTTTTCCCGTTATTTGGATGAAAAGTAAGGACAAAAACAGAACACCAAAATATATCAGATAACTTTTTTTTCTTTTTTCCCGTTATTTGCGTGAAAAATAAGGACAAAAACAGAAAACCAAAACATTTCAAATAACTTTATTTTTCTTTTTTCCCGTTATTTAGGTGCAAAATAAGGACAAAACAGAAAACCATAATATTTCATATAACTTTTTTTTTCTTTTTTCCCGTTATTTGGGTGCAAAATAAGGAGAAAAATAGAAAATCAAAATATTTCAGATAACTTTTTTTTTCTTTTTTCCAATTATTTAGGTGCAAAAAAAGGACAAAACAGAAAACCAAAATATTTCAAATAACTTTGTTTTTCTTTTTTCCGTTAATGAGGTTCAAAATAAGGACAAAAACAGAAAACCAAAATATTTCAAATAACTTTATTTTTCTTTTTTCCCGTTATTTGGGTGCAAAATAAGGACGAAAACAGAAAACCAAAATATATCAGATAAATTTTTGTTTTTTTTTCCCGTTATTTGGGTGCAAAATAAGGACAAAAAAGAACACCAAAATATTTCAGATAATTTTTTTTTTCTTTTTTCCCGTTATTTGGCTGAAAAATAAGGACAAAAACAGAAAACCAAAATATTTCAAATAACTTTATTTTTCTTTTTTCGCGTTATTTATGTGCAAAACAAGGACAAAAACAGAACACCAAAATATTAAAGATAACTTTTTTTTTCTTTTTTCCCGTTATTTGGGTGCAAAATATGGACAAAACAGAAAACGAAAATAATTTAGATAACTTTCTGTTTTTTTTATCCTGTTATTTCGGTGGAAAATAAGGACAGAAACAGAAAACCAAAATATTTCAGATAACTTATTTTTTCTTTTTTCCCGTTATTTGGATGAAAAGTAAGGACAAAAACAGATCACCAAAATATTTCAGATAACTTTTTTTTCTTTTTTCCCGTTATTTGGGTGAAAAATAAGGACAAAAACAGAAAACCAAAATATTTCAAATAACTTTATTTTTCTTTTTTCCCGTTATTTAGGTGCAAAACAAGGACAAACACAGAACACCAAAATATTTCAGATAACTTTTTTTTTCTTTATTCCCGTTTTTGGGTGCAAAATAAGGACAGAAACAGAACACCAAAATATTTCAAATAACTTTTTTTTTCTTTATTCCCGTTCTTGGGTGCAAAATAAGGACAGAAACAGAACACCAAAATATTTCAAATAACTTTTTTTTCTTTTTCCCAATTATTTAGGTGCAAAAAAAGGACAAAACAGAAAACGAAAATATTTCAAATAACTTTCTTTTTTCTTTTTTCCGTTAATGAGGTTCAAAATAAGGACAAAAAACAGAAAACCAAAATATTTCAAATAACTTTATTTTTCTTTTTTCCCGTTATTTTTGTGCAAAATAAGGACAAAAAAAACACCAAAATATTTCAGATAATTTTTTTTTCTTTTTTCCCGTTATTTGGATGAAAAGTAAGGACAGAAACAGAACACCAAAATATTTCAAATAACTTTTTTTTCTTTTTTCCCGTTATTTGGGTGAAAAATAAGGACAAAAACAGAAAACCAAAATATTTCAAATAACTTTATTTTTCTTTTTTCCCGTTATTTAGGTGCAAAATAAAGACAAAACAGAAAACCATAATATTTCATATAACTTTTTTTTTCGTTTTTCCCGTTATTTGGGTGCAAAATAAGGAGAAAAATAGAAAATCAAAATATTTCAGATAACTTTTTTTTCTTTTTTCCAATTATTTAGGTGCAAAAAAAGGACAAAACAGAAAACCAAAATATTTCAAATAACTTTCTTTTTCTTTTTTCCGTTAATGAGGTTCAAAATAAGGACAAAAACAGAAAACCAAAATATTTCAAATAACTTTATTTTTCTTTTTTCCTGTTATTTGGGTGCAAAATAAGGACGAAATCAGAAAACCAAAATATATGAGATAAATTTTTTTTTTTTTCCCCGTTATTTGGGTGCAAAATAAGGACAAAAAAAGAACACCAAAATATTTCAGATAATTTTTTTTTTCTTTTTTCCCGTTATTTGGGTGAAAAATAAGGACAAAAACAGAAAACCAAAATATTTCAAATAACTTTATTTTTCTTTTTTCGCGTTATTTATGTGCAAAACAAGGACAAAAACAGAACACCAAAATATTAAAGATAACTTTTTTTTTCTTTTTTCCCGTTATTTGGGTGCAAAATATGGACAAAACAGAAAACGAAAATATTTTAGATAACTTTCTTCTTTTTTTTTCCTGTTATTTCGGTGGAAAATAAGGACAGAAACAGAAAACCAAAATATTTCAAATAACTTTATTTTTCTTTTTTCCCGTTATTTAGGTGCAAAATAAGGACAAAAACAGAAAACCAAAATATTTCAGATAACTTATTTTTTCTTTTTTCTCGTTATTTGGGTGCAAAATAAGGACAAAAAAAAACACCAAAATATTTCAGATAATTTTTTTTTTCTTTTTTTCCGTTATTTGGATGAAAAGTAAGGACAAAAACAGAAAACCAAAATATTTCAATTAACTTATTTTTTCTTTTTTCCCGTTATTTGGGTGCAAAATAAGGACAAAAAAAGAACACCAAAATATTTCAGATAATTTTTTTTTTCTTTTTTCCCGTTATTTGGGTGAAAAATAAGGACAAAAACAGAAAACCAAAATATTTCAAATAACTTTATTTTTCTTTTTTCGCGTTATTTATGTGCAAAACAAGGACAAAAACAGAACACCAAAATATTAAAGATAACTTTTTTTTTCTTTTTTCCCGTTATTTGGGTGCAAAATATGGACAAAACAGAAAACGAAAATATTTTAGATAACTTTCTTCTTTTTTTTTCCTGTTATTTCGGTGGAAAATAAGGACAGAAACAGAAAACCAAAATATTTCAAATAACTTTATTTTTCTTTTTTCCCGTTATTTAGGTGCAAAACAAGGACAAACACAGAAAACCATAATATTTCATATAACTTTTTTTTTCTTTTTTCCCGTTATTTGGGTGCAAAATAAGGACGAAGTCACAACACCAAAATATTTCAGATTTTTTTTTTTCTTTTTTCCCGTTATTTAGGTGCAAAATAAGGACAAAAACAGAAAATCAAAATATTTCATATAACTAATTTTTCTCTTTTCCCGTTATTTAGGTGCAAAATAAGGAGAAAAATAGAAAATCAAAATATTTCAGATAACTTTTTTTTTTCTTATTTCCCGTGATTTACGTGCAAAAAAAGGACAAAACAGAAAACCAAAATATTTTACATAACTTTTTTTTTCTTTTTTCGCTTTATTTCGGTGCAAATTAAGGACAAAAACAGAAATTCTAAATATTTCAAATTACTTTCTTTTTCTTTTTTCCCGTTAATGAGGTTCAAAATAAGGACGAAAACAGAAAACCAAAATATTTCAGATAACTCTTTTTTCTTATTTCCAGTTATTTGGGTGCAAAATAAGGACATAAACAGAAAACCAATATATTTCAGATGACTTTTTTTTTATTTTTTCCCGTTATTTAGGTGCAAAATAAGGACGAAAACAGAAAACAAAAATATTTCAGATAACTTTTTTTTTCTTATTTCCCGTTATTTAGGCGCAAAATAAGGAGAAAAACAGAAAACCAAAATATTTCAGATAACTTTTTTTTTCTTTTTTCCGGTTATTTGGGTGCAAAATATGGACAGAAACAGAAAATCAAAATATTTCAAATAAATTTATTTTTCTTTTTTCCCCTTAATGAGGTTCAAAATAAGGACAAAAACAGAAAACTAAAATATTTCAAATAACTTTATTTTTCTTTTTTCCCGTTATATAGGTGCAAAATAAGGACGAAAACAGAAAACCAAAATATTTCAGATAACTTTTTTTTTTCTTATTTCCCGTTATTTAGGCGCAAAATAAGGAGAAAAACAGAAAACCAAAATATTTCAGATAACTTTTTTTTTCTTTTTTCCGGTTATTTGGGTGCAAAATATGGACAGAAACAGAAAATCAAAATATTTCAAATAAATTTATTTTTCTTTTTTCCCCTTAATGAGGTTCAAAATAAGGACAAAAACAGAAAACTAAAATATTTCAAATAACTTTATTTTTCTTTTTTCCCGTTATATAGGTGCAAAATAACGACGAAAACAGAAAACAAAAATATTTCAGATAACTTTTTTTTTCTTATTTCCCGTTATTTAGGCGCAAAACAAGGAGAAAACAGAAAACCAAAATATTTCAGATAACTTTTTTTTTCTTTTTTCCCGTTATTTGGGTGCAAAATAAGGACAAAAACAGAAAACCAATATATTTCAGATGACTTTTTTTTTCTTTAAGGACAAAAACAGAAAACCAAAATATTTCAAATAACTTTATTTTTATTTTTTGCCGTTATTTAGGTGCAAAATAAGGACAAAAACAGAAAACCAATATATTTCAGATGACTTTTTTTTTCTTTAAGGACAAAAACAGAAAACCAAAATATTTCAAATAACTTTATTTTTATTTTTTCGCGTTATTTAGGTGCAAAATAAGGACGAAAACAGAAAACCAAAATATTTCAGATAACTTTTTTTTTTCTTATTTCCCGTTATTTAGGCGCAAAATAAGGAGAAAAACAGAAAACCAAAATATTTCAGATAACTTTTTTTTTTCCCGTTATTTGGGTGCAAAATAAGGACAAAAACAGAAAACCAATATATTTCAGATGACTTTTTTTTTCTTTAAGGACAAAAACAGAAAACCAAAATATTTCAAATAACTTTATTTTTATTTTTTCGCGTTATTTAGGTGCAAAATAAGGACGAAAACAGAAAACCAAAATATTTCAGATAACTTTTTTTTTGTTATTTCCCGTTATTTAGGCGCAAAACAAGGAGAAAAACAGAAAACCAATATATTTCAGATGACTTTTATTTTCTTTAAGGATAAAAACAGAAAACCAAAATAACTTTATTTTTATTTTTTCCCGTTATTTAGGTGCAAAATAAGGACAAAAACAGAAAACCAAAATATTTCAAATAACTTTATTTTTATTTTTTCCCATTATTTAGGTGCAAAATAAGGACGAAAACAGAAAACCAAAATATTTCAGATAACTTTTTTTTCTTATTTCCCGTTATTTAAGCGCAAAACAAGGAGAAAAACGGAAAACCAAAATATTTCAGATAACTTTTTTTTCCTTTTTTCCCGTTATTTGGGTGCAAAATAAGGACAAAAACAGAAAACCAATTTATTTCAGATGCCTTTTTTTTTCTTTAAGGACAAAAACAGAAAACCAAAATATTTCAAATAACTTTATTTTTATTTTTTCCCGTTAATGAGGTTCAAAATAAGGACAAAAACAGAAAACCAAAATATTTCAAATAACTTTATTTTTATTTTTTCCCGTTATTTATTTGCAAAATAAGGACGAAAACAGAAAACCAAAATATTTCAGATAACTTTTTTTCTTATTTCCCGTTATTTAAGCGCAAAACAAGGAGAAAAACGGAAAACTAAAATATTTCAGATAACTTTATTTTTATTTTTTCCCGTTATTTAGGTGCAAAATAAGGACAAAAACAGAAAACCAAAATATTTCAAATAACTTTATTTTTATTTTTTCCCGTTATTTAGGTGCAAAATAAGGACGAAAACAGAAAACCAAAATATTTCAGATAACTTTTTTTTCTTATTTCCCGTTATTTAAGCGCAAAACAAGGAGAAAAACGGAAAACCAAAATATTTCAGATAACTTTATTTTTATTTTTTCCCGTTATTTATTTGCAAAATAAGGACGAAAACAGAAAACCAAAATATTTCAGATAACTTTTTTTCTTATTTCCCGTTATTTAAGCGCAAAACAAGGAGAAAAACGGAAAACCAAAATATTTCAGATAACTTTATTTTTATTTTTTCCCGTTATTTAGGTGCAAAATAAGGACAAAAACAGAAAACCAAAATATTTCAAATAACTTTATTTTTATTTTTTCCCGTTATTTAGGTGCAAAATAAGGACGAAAACAGAAAACGAAAATATTTCAGATAACTTTTTTTTTTCTTATTTCCCGTTATTTAGGCGCAAAATAAGGAGAAAAACACAAAACCAAAATATTTCAGATAACTTTTTTTTTCTTTTTTGCCGTTATTTGGGTGCAAATATGGACAAAACAGAAAATCAAAATATTTCAGATAACTTTTTTTCTTATTTCCCGTTATTTAAGCGCAAAACAAGGAGAAAAACGGAAAACCAAAATATTTCAGATAACTTTATTTTTATTTTTTCCCGTTATTTATTTGCAAAATAAGGACGAAAACAGAAAACCAAAATATTTCAGATAACTTTTTTTCTTATTTCCCGTTATTTAAGCGCAAAACAAGGAGAAAAACGGAAAACCAAAATATTTCAGATAACTTTATTTTTATTTTTTCCCGTTAATGAGGTTCAAAATAAGGACAAAAACAGAAAACCAAAATATTTCAAATAACTTTATTTTTATTTTTTCCCGTTATTTATTTGCAAAATAAGGACGAAAACAGAAAACCAAAATATTTCAGATAACTTTTTTTCTTATTTCCCGTTATTTAAGCGCAAAACAAGGAGAAAAACGGAAAACCAAAATATTTCAGATAACTTTATTTTTATTTTTTCCCGTTATTTAGGGTGCAAAATAAGGACAAAAACAGAAAACCAAAATATTTCAAATAACTTTATTTTTATTTTTTCCCGTTATTTAGGTGCAAAATAAGGACGAAAGCAGAAAACGAAAATATTTCAGATAACTTTTTTTTTTCTTATTTCCCGTTATTTAGGCGCAAAATAAGGAGAAAAACACAAAACCAAAATATTTGAGATAACTTTTTTTTTCTTTTTTGCCGTTATTTGGGTGCAAATATGGACAAAACAGAAAATCAAAATATTTCAGATAACTTTTTTTTTCTTTTTTCCAATTATTTAGGTGCACAAAAAGGTCAAAACAGAAAACCAAAAAATAACTTTCAAATAACTTTCTTTTTCTTTTTTCCCGTTAATGAGGTTCAAAATAAGGACAAAAACAGAAAACCAAAATATTTCAAATAACTTTATTTTTCTTTTTTCCCGTTATTTGGGTGCAAAATAATGAAGAAAACAGAAAACCAAAATATATCAGATAATTTTTTTTTCTTTTTTCCCGTTATTTGGGTGCAAATTAAGGACAAAAAAAGAACACCAAAATATTTCAGATAATTTTTTTTTTCTTTTTTCCCGTTATTTGGGTGAAAAATAAGGACAAAAACAGAAAACCAAAATATTTCAAATAACTTTATTTTTCTTTTTTCGCGTTATTTATGTGCAAAATAAGGACAGAAACAGAACACCAAAATATTTCAGATAACTTTTTTTTCTTTTTTCCCGTTATTTGGGTGAAAAATAAGGACAAAAACAGAAAACCAAAATATTTCAAATAACTTTATTTTTCTTTTTTCCCGTGATTTACGTGCAAAAAAAGGACAAAACAGAAAACCAAAATATTTTAGATAACTTTTTTTTTCTTTTTTCGCTTTATTTCGGTGCAAATTAAGGACAAAAACAGAAAATCTAAATATTTCAAATTACTTTCTTTTTCTTTTTTCCCGTTAATGAGGTTCAAAATAAGGACAAAAACAGAAAACCAAAATATTTCAAATAACTTTATTTTTCTTTTTTCCGTTATTTAGGTGCAAAATAAAGACGAAAACAGAAAACCAAAATATTTCAGATAACTTTTTTTTTCTTATTTCCAGTTATTTGGGTGCAAAATAAGGACAAAAACAGAAAACCAATATATTTCAGATGACTTTTTTTTTCTTTAAGGACAAAAACAGAAAACCAAAATATTTCAAATAACTTTATTTTTATTTTTTCCCGTTATTTAGGTTCAAAATAAGGGCGAAAACAGAAAACAAAAATATTTCAGATAATTTTTTTTTTCTTATTTCCCGTTATTTAGGCGCAAAATAAGGAGAAAAACAGAAACCAAAATATTTCAGATAACTTTTTTTTTTTTTTTTCCCGTTATTTGGGTGCAAAATATGGACAAAACAGAAAACCAAAATATTTTAGATAACTTTCTTTTTCTTTTTTCCCGTTATTTCGGTGCAAAATAAGGACAGAAACAGAAAATCAAAATATTTCAAATAACTTTATTTTTCTTTTTTCCCGTTATTGAGGTTCAAAATAAGGACAGAAACAGAAAACTAAAATATTTCAAATAACTTTTTTTTTCTTTTTTCCCGTTATTTGGGTGCAAAATATGGACAAAACAGAAAACTAAAATATTTTAGTTAACTTTCTTTTTCTTTTTTCCCGTTATTTCGGTGCAAAATAAGGACAGAAACAGAAAACTAAAATATTTCAAATAACTTTATTTTTCTTTTTTCCCGTTATTTAGGTGCAAAATAAGGACAAAACAGACAACCAAAATATTTCATATAACTTATTTGGGTGCAAAATAAGGAGAAAAATAGAAAATTAAAATATTACAGATAACTTTTGTTTTCTTTTTTCCAATTATTGAGGTGCAAAAAAAGGACAAAACAGAAAACCAAAATATTTCAAATAACTTTCTTTTTCTTTTTTCCCGTTAATGAGGTTCAAAATAAGGAGAAAAACAGAAAACCAAAATATTTCAGATAACTTTTTTTTTCTTATTTCCCGTGATTTAGGTGCAAAAAAAGGACAAAACAGAAAACCAAAATATTTTAGATAACTTTTTTTTTCTTTTTTCCCTCTATTTCGGTGCAAATTAAGGACAAAAACAGAAAATCTAAATATTTCAAATTAATTTCTTTTTCTTTTTTCCCCTTAATGAGGTTCAAAATAAGGACAAAAACAGAAAACTAAAATATTTCAAATAACTTTATTTTTCTTTTTTCCCGTTATTTAGGTGCATAATAAGGACGAAAACAGAAAACCAAAATATTTCAAATAACTTTTTTTTTCTTATTTCCCGTTATTTAGGCGCAAAACAAGGAGAAAAACAGAAAACCAAAATATTTCAGATAACTTTTTTTTTCTTTTTTCCCGTTATTTGGGTGCAAAATAAGGACAAAAACAGAAAACAAATATATTTCAGATGACTTTTTTTTTCTTTAAGGACAAAAACAGAAAACCAAAATATTTCAAATAACTTTATTTTTATTTTTTCCCGCTATTTAGGTGCAAAATAAGGACGAAAACAGAAAACCAAAATATTTCAGATAACTTTTTTTTTGTTATTTCCCGTTATTTAGGCGCAAAACAAGGAGAAAAACAGAAAACCAATATATTTCAGATGACTTTTATTTTCTTTAAGGATAAAAACAGAAAACCAAAATAACTTTATTTTTATTTTTTCCCGTTATTTAGGTGCAAAATAAGGACAAAAACAGAAAACCAAAATATTTCAAATAACTTTATTTTTATTTTTACCATTATTTAGGTGCAAAATAAGGACGAAAACAGAAAACCAAAATATTTCAGATAACTTTTTTTTCTTATTTCCCGTTATTTAAGCGCAAAACAAGGAGAAAAACGGTAAACCAAAATATTTCAGATAACTTTTTTTTCCTTTTTTCCCGTTATTTGGGTGCAAAATAAGGACAAAAACAGAAAACCAATTTATTTCAGATGCCTTTTTTTTTCCTTAAGGACAAAAACAGAAAACCAAAATATTTCAAATAACTTTATTTTTATTTTTTCCCGTTAATGAGTTTCAAAATAAGGACAAAAACAGAAAACCAAAATATTTCAAATAACTTTATTTTTATTTTTTCCCGTTATTTATTTGCAAAATAAGGACGAAAACAGAAAACCAAAATATTTCAGATAACTTTTTTTCTTATTTCCCGTTATTTAAGCGCAAAACAAGGAGAAAAACGGAAAACCAAAATATTTCAGATAACTTTATTTTTATTTTTTCCCGTTATTTAGGTGCAAAATAAGGACAAAAACAGAAAACCAAAATATTTCAGATAACTTTATTTTTCTTATTTCCCGTTAATTAGGTGCAAAATAAGGAGGCAAACAGAAAACCAAAATATTTCAGATAACTTTTTTTTTCTTATTTCCCGTTATTTAAGCGCAAAACAAGGAGAAAAACGGAAAACCAAAATATTTCAGATAACTTTATTTTTATTTTTTCCCGTTATTTATTTGCAAAATAAGGACGAAAACAGAAAACCAAAATATTTCAGATAACTTTTTTTCTTATTTCCCGTTATTTAAGCGCAAAACAAGGAGAAAAACGGAAAACCAAAATATTTCAGATAACTTTATTTTTATTTTTTCCCGTTATTTAAGTGCAAAATAAGGACAAAAACAGAAAACCAAAATATTTCAAATAACTTTATTTTTATTTTTTCCCGTTATTTAGGTGCAAAATAAGGACGAAAACAGAAAACGAAAATATTTCAGATAACTTTTTTTTTTCTTATTTCCCGTTATTTAGGCGCAAAATAAGGAGAAAAACACAAAACCAAAATATTTCAGATAACTTTTTTTTTCTTTTTTGCCGTTATTTGGGTTCAAATATAGACAAAACAGAAAATCAAAATATTTCAGATAACTTTTTTTCTTATTTCCCGTTATTTAAGCGCAAAACAAGGAGAAAATCGGAAAACCAAAATATTTCAGATAACTTTATTTTTATTTTTTCCCGTTATTTATTTACAAAATAAGGACGAAAACAGAAAACCAAAATATTTCAGATAACTTTTTTTCTTATTTCCCGTTATTTAAGCGCAAAACAAGGAGAAAAACGGAAAACCAAAATATTTCAGATAACTTTATTTTTATATTTTCCCGTTAATGAGGTTCAAAATAAGGACAAAAACAGAAAACCAAAATATTTCAAATAACTTTATTTTTATTTTTTCCCGTTATTTATTTGCAAAATAAGGACGAAAACAGAAAACCAAAATATTTCAGATAACTTTTTTTCTTATTTCCCGTTATTTAAGCGCAAAACAAGGAGAAAAACGGAAAACCAAAATATTTCAGATAACTTTATTTTTATTTTTTCCCGTTATTTAGGTGCAAAATAAGGACAAAAACAGAAAACCAAAATATTTCAAATAACTTTATTTTTATTTTTTCCCGTTATTTAGGTGCAAAATAAGGACGAAAACAGAAAACGAAAATATTTCAGATAACTTTTTTTTTTCTTATTTCCCGTTATTTAGGCGCAAAATAAGGAGAAAAACACAAAACCAAAATATTTCAGATAACTTTTTTTTTCTTTTTTACCGTTATTTGGGTGCAAATATGGACAAAACAGAAAATAAAATATTTCAGATAACTTTTTTTTTCTTTTTTCCAATTATTTAGGTGCACAAAAAGGACAAAACAGAAAACCAAAAAATAACTTTCAAATAACAAATAACTTTCTTTTTCTTTTTTCCCGTTAATGAGGTTCAAAATAAGGACAAAAACAGAAAACCAAAATATTTCAAATAACTTTATTTTTCTTTTTTCCCGCTATTTGGGTGCAAAATAAGGAAGAAAACAGAAAACCAAAATATATCAGATAATTTTTTTTTCTTTTTTCCCGTTATTTGGGTGCAAATTAAGGACAAAAAAAGAACACCAAAATATTTCAGATAATTTTTTTTTTCTTTTTTCCCGTTATTTGGGTGAAAAATAAGGACAAAAACAGAAAACCAAAATATTTCAAATAACTTTATTTTTCTTTTTTCGCGTTATTTATGTACAAAATAAGGACAGAAACAGAACACCAAAATATTTCAGATAACTTTTTTTTCTTTTTTCCCGTTATTTGGGTGAAAAATAAGGACAAAAACAGAAAACCAAAATATTTCAAATAACTTTATTTTTCTTTTTTCCCGTGATTTACGTGCAAAAAAAGGACAAAACAGAAAACCAAAATATTTTAGATAACTTTTTTTTTCTTTTTTCGCTTTATTTCGGTGCAAATTAAGGACAAAAACAGAAAATCTAAATATTTTAAATTACTTTCTTTTTCTTTTTTCCCGTTAATGAGGTTCAAAATAAGGACAAAAACAGAAAACCAAAATATTTCAAATAACTTTATTTTTCTTTTTTCGCGTTATTTAGGTGCAAAATAAAGACGAAAACAGAAAACCAAAATATTTCAGATAACTTTTTTTTTCTTCTTTCCAGTTATTTGGGTGCAAAATAAGGACAAAAACAGAAAACCAAAATATTTCAAATAACTTTATTTTTATTTTTTCCCGTTATTTAGGTTCAAAATAAGGGCGAAAACAGAAAACAAAAATATTTCAGATAATTTTTTTTTTCTTATTTCCCGTTATTTGGGTGCAAAATATGGACAAAACAGAAAACTAAAATATTTCAGATAACTTTTTTTTTTTTTTTCCCGTTATTTGGGTGCAAAATATGGACAAAACAGAAAACTAAAATATTTTAGATAACTTTCTTTTTCTTTTTTCCCGTTATTTCGGTGCAAAATAAGGACAGAAACAGAAAATCAAAATATTTCAAATAACTTTATTTTTCTTTTTTCCCGTTATTGAGGTGCAATATTAGGACAAAACAGAAAACCAAAATATTTTAGATAACTTTCTTTTTCTTTTTTCCCGTTATTTCGGTGCAAAATAAGGACAGAAACAGAAAACTAAAATATTTCAAATAACTTTATTTTTCTTTTTTCCCGTTATTTAGGTGCAAAATAAGGACAAAACAGAAAACCAAAATATTTCATATAACTTATTTGGGTGCAAAATAAGGAGCAAAATAGAAAATTAAAATATTACAGATAACTTTTGTTTTCTTTTTTCCAATTATTGAGGTGCAAAAAAAGGACAAAACAGAAAACCAAAATATTTCAAATAACTTTCTTTTTCTTTTTTCCCGTTAATGAGGTTCAAAATAAGGAGAAAAACAGAAAACCAAAATATTTCAGACAACTTTTTTTTTCTTATTTCCCGTGATTTAGGTGCAAAAAAAGGACAAAACAGAAAACCAAAATATTTTAGATAACTTTTTTTTTCTTTTTTCCCTCTATTTCGGTGCAAATTAAGGACAAAAACAGAAAATCTAAATATTTCAAATTACTTTCTTTTTCTTTTTTCCCGTTAATGAGGTTCAAAATAAGGACAAAAACAGAAAACTAAAATATTTCAAATAACTTTATTTTTCTTTTTTCCCGTTATATAGGTGCAAAATAAGGACGAAAACAGAAAACCAAACTATATCAGATAACTTTTTTTTTCTTATTTCCCGTTATTTAGGCGCAAAATAAGGAGAAAAACAGAAAACCAAAATATATCAGATAACTTTTTTTTTCTTATTTCCCGTTATTTGGGTGCAAAATAAGGACAAAAACAGAAAACCAATATATTTCAGATGACTTTTTTTTTCTTTAAGGACAAAAACAGAAAACCAAAATATTTCAAATAACTTTATTTTTATTTTTTCCCGTTATTTAGGTGCAAAATAAGGACGAAAACAGAAAACCAAAATATTTCAGATAACTTTTTTTTTCTTATTTCCCGTTATTTAGGCGCAAAATAAGGAGAAAAACAGAAAACCAAAATATTTCAGATAACTTTTTGTTTCTTATTTCCCGTGATTTACGTGCAAAAAAAGACAAAACAGAAAACCAAAATATTTTAGATAACTTTTTTTTTCTATTTTCGCTTTATTTCGGTGCAAATTAAGGACAAAAACAGAAAATCTAAATATTTCAAATTACTTTCTTTTTCTTTTTTCCCGTTAATGAGGTTCAAAATAAGGACAAAAACAGAAAACTAAAATACTTCAAATAACTTTATTTTTCTTTTTTCCCGTTATATAGGTGCAAAATAAGGACGAAAACAGAAAACCAAACTATATCAGATAACTTTTTTTTTCTTATTTCCCGTTATTTAGGCGCAAAATAAGGAGAAAAACAGAAAACCAAAATATATCAGATAACTTTTTTTTTCCTATTTCCCGTTATTTGGGTGCAAAATAAGGACAAAAACAGAAAACCAATATATTTCAGATGACTTTTTTTTTCTTTAAGGACAAAAACAGAAAACCAAAATATTTCAAATAACTTTATTTTTCTTTTTTCCCGTTATTTAGGTGCAAAATAAGGACAAAACAGAAAACCAAAATATTTCATATAACTTATTTGGGTGCAAAATAAGGAGAAAAATAGAAAATTAAAATATTACAGATAACTTTTGTTTTCTTTTTTCCAATTATTGAGGTGCAAAAAAAGGACAAAACAGAAAACCAAAATATTTCAAATAACTTTCTTTTTCTTTTTTCCCGTTAATGAGGTTCAAAATAAGGAGAAAAACAGAAAACCAAAATATTTCAGATAACTTTTTTTTTCTTATTTCCCGTGATTTAGGTGCAAAAAAAGGACAAAACAGAAAACCAAAATATTTTAGATAACTTTTTTTTTCTTTTTTCGCTTTATTTCGGTGCAAATTAGGGACAAAAACAGAAAATCTAAATATTTCAAATTACTTTCTTTTTCTTTTTTCCCGTTAATGAGGTTCAAAATAAGGACAAAAACAGAAAACCAAAATATTTCAGATAACTTTTTTTTTATTTTTTCCCGTTATTTGGGTGCAAAATAAGGACAAAAACAGAAAACCAATATATTTCAGATGACTTTTTTTTTCTTTAAGGACAAAAACAGAAAACCAAAATATTTCAAATAACTTTATTTTTATTTTTTCCCGTTAGTTGGGTGCAAAATAAGGACAAAAACAGAAAACCAATATATTTCAGATGACTTTTTTTTTCTTTAAGGACAAAAACAGAAAACCAAAATATTTCAAATAACTTTATTTTTATTTTTTCCCGTTATTTAGGTGCAAAATAAGGACGAAAACAGAAAACCAAAATATTTCAGATAACTTTTTTTTTTCTTATTTCCCGTTATTTAAGCGCAAAATAAGGAGAAAAACAGAAAACCAAAATATTTCAGATAACTTTTTTTTTTCCCGTTATTTGGGTGCAAAATAAGGACAAAAACAGAAAACCAATATATTTCAGATGACTTTTTTTTTCTTTAAGGACAAAAACAGAAAACTAAAATATTTCAAATAACTTTCTTTTTCTTTTTTCCCGTTAATGAGGTTCAAAATAAGGAGAAAAATAGAAAACCAAAATATTTCAGATAACTTTTTTTTTTCTTATTTCCCGTTATTTAGGCGCAAAATAAGGAGAAAAACAGAAAACCAAAATATTTCAGATAACTTTTTTTTTTCCCGTTATTTGGGTGCAAAATAAGGACAAAAACAGAAAACCAATATATTTCAGATGACTTTTTTTTTCTTTAAGGACAAAAACAGAAAACTAAAATATTTCAAATAACTTTTTTTTTGTTATTTCCCGTTATTTAGGCGCAAAACAAGGAGAAAAACAAAATAAGGACGAAAACAGAAAACAAAATATTTCAGATAACTTTTTTTTTGTTATTTCCCGTTATTTAGGCGCAAAACAAGGAGAAAAACAGAAAACCAATATATTTCAGATGACTTTTATTTTCTTTAAGGATAAAAACAGAAAACCAAAATATTTCAAATAACTTTATTTTTATTTTTTCCCGTTATTTAGGTGCAAAATAAGGACAAAAACAGAAAACCAAAATATTTCAAATAACTTTATTTTTATTTTTTCCCGTTATTTAGGTGCAAAATAAGGACGAAAACAGAAAACCAAAATATTTCAGATAACTTTTTTTTCTTATTTCCCGTTATTTAAGCGCAAAACAAGGAGAAAAACGGAAAACCAAAATATTTCAGATAACTTTTTTTCCTTTTTTCCCGTTATTTGGGTGCAAAAAAAGGACAAAAACAGAAAACCAATTTATTTCAGATGCCTTTTTTTTTCTTTAAGGACAAAAACAGAAAACCAAAATATTTCAAATAACTTTATTTTCATTTTTTCCCGTTATTTAGGTGCAAAATAAGGACGAAAACAGAAAACGAAAATATTTCAGATAACTTTTTTTTTTCTTATTTCCCGTTATTTAGGCGCAAAATAAGGAGAAAAACAGAAAACCAAAATATTTCAGATAACTTTTTTTTTCTTTTTTGCCGTTATTTGGGTGCAAAATATGGACAAAACAGAAAATCAAAATATTTCAGATAACTTTTTTTTTCTTTTTTCCAATTATTTAGGTGCACAAAAAGGACAAAACAGAAAACCAAAATATTTCAAATAACTTTCTTTTTCTTTTTTCCCGTTAATGAGGTTCAAAATAAGGAGAAAACTAGAAAATCAAAATATTTCAAATAACTTTATTTTTCTTTTTTCCCGTTATTTAGGTGCAAAACAAGGACAAACACAGAACACCAAAATATTTCAGATAACTTTTTTTTTCTTTATTCCCGTTTTTGGGTGCAAAATAAGGACAGAAACAGAACACCAAAATTATTCAAATAACTTTTTTTTTCTTTATTCCCGTTTTTGGGTGCAAAATAAGGACAGAAACAGAACACCAAAATATTTCAAATAACTTTTTTTTCTTTTTTCCAATTATTTAGGTGCAAAAAAAGGACAAAACAGAAAACGAAAATATTTCAAATAACTTTCTTTTTCTTTTTTCCGTTAATGAGGTTCAAAATAAGGACAAAAACAGAAAACCAAAATATTTCAAATAACTTTATTTTTCTTTTTTCCCGTTATTTTTGTGCAAAATAAGGACAAAAAAAACACCAAAATATTTCAGATAATTTTTTTTTCTTTTTTCCCGTTATTTGGATGAAAAGTAAGGACAAAAACAGAACACCAAAATATTTCAGATAACTTTTTTTTCTTTTTTCCCGTTATTTGGGTGAAAAATAAGGACCAAAACAGAAAACCAAAATATTTCAAATAACTTTATTTTTCTTTTTTCCCGTTATTTAGGTGCAAAATAAAGACAAAACAGAAAACCATAATATTTCATATAACTTTTTTTTTCTTTTTTCCCGTTATTTGGGTGCAAAATAAGGAGAAAAATAGAAAATCAAAATATTTCAGATAACTTTTTTTTTTTTTTTCCAATTATTTAGGTGCAAAAAAAGGACAAAACAGAAAACCAAAAGATTTCAAATAACTTTCTTTTTCTTTTTTCCGTTAATGAGGTTCAAAATAAGGACAAAAACAGAAAACCAAAATATTTCAAATAACTTTATTTTTCTTTTTTCCTGTTATTTGGGTGCAAAATAAGGACGAAAACAGAAAACCAAAATATATGAGATAAATTTTTTTTTTTTCCCCGTTATTTGGGTGCAAAATAAGGACAAAAAAAGAACACCAAAATATTTCAGATAATTTTTTTTTTCTTTTTTCCCGTTATTTGGGTGAAAAATAAGGACAAAAACAGAAAACCAAAATATTTCAAATAACTTTATTTTTCTTTTTTCGCGTTATTTATGTGCAAAACAAGGACAAAAACAGAACACCAAAATATTAAAGATAACTTTTTTTTTCTTTTTTCCCGTTATTTGGGTGCAAAATATGGACAAAACAGAAAACGAAAATATTTTAGATAACTTTCTTCTTTTTTTTTCCTGTTATTTCGGTGGAAAATAAGGACAGAAACAGAAAACCAAAATATTTCAAATAACTTTATTTTTCTTTTTTCCCGTTATTTAGGTGCAAAATAAAGACAAAAACAGAAAACCAAAATATTTCAGATAACTTATTTTTTCTTTTTTCCCGTTATTTGGGTGCAAAATAAGGACAAAAAAAAAACACCAAAATATTTCAGATAATTTTTTTTTTCTTTTTTTCCGTTATTTGGATGAAAAGTAAGGACAAAAACTGAACACCAAAATATTTCAGATAACTTTTTTTTTCTTTATTCCCGTTTTTGGGTGCAAAATAAGGACAGAAACAGAACACCAAAATATTTCAAATAACTTTTTTTTTCTTTATTCCCGTTTTTGGGTGCAAAATAAAGACAGAAACAGAACACCAAAATATTTCAAATAACTTTTTTTTCTTTTTTCCAATTATTTAGGTGCAAAAAAAGGACAAAACAGAAAACGAAAATATTTCAAATAACTTTCTTTTTCTTTTTTCCGTTAATGAGGTTCAAAATAAGGACAAAAACAGAAAACCAAAATATTTCAAATAACTTTATTTTTCTTTTTTCCCGTTATTTTTGTGCAAAATAAGGACAAAAAAAACACCAAAATATTTCAGATAATTTTTTTTTCTTTTTTCCCGTTATTTGGATGAAAAGTAAGGACAAAAACAGAACACCAAAATATTTCAGATAACTTTTTTTTCTTTTTTCCCGTTATTTGGGGGAAAAATAAGGACCAAAACAGAAAACCAAAATATTTCAAATAACTTTATTTTTCTTTTTTCCCGTTATTTAGGTGCAAAATAAAGACAAAACAGAAAACCATAATATTTCATATAACTTTTTTTTTCTTTTTTCCCGTTATTTGGGTGCAAAATACGGCGAAAAATAGAAAATCAAAATATTTCAGATAACTTTTTTTTTCTTTTTTCCAATTATTTAGGTGCAAAAAAAGGACAAAACAGCAAACCAAAATATTTCAAATAACTTTCTTTTTCTTTTTTCCGTTAATGAGGTTCAAAATAAGGACAAAAACAGAAAACCAAAATATTTCAAATAACTTTATTTTTCTTTTTTCCTGTTATTTGGGTGCAAAATAAGGACGAAAACAGAAAACCAAAATATATGAGATAAATTTTTTTTTTTTCCCCGATATTTGGGTGCAAAATAAGGACAAAAAAAGAACACCAAAATATTTCAGATAATTTTTTTTTTCTTTTTTCCCGTTATTTGGGTGAAAAATAAGGACAAAAACAGAAAACCAAAATATTTCAAATAACTTTATTTTTCTTTTTTCGCGTTATTTATGTGCAAAACAAGGACAAAAACAGAACACCAAAATATTAAAGATAACTTTTTTTTTCTTTTTTCCCGTTATTTGGGTGCAAAATATGGACAAAACAGAAAACGAAAATATTTTAGATAACTTCCTTTTTTTTTTCCTGTTATTTCGGTGGAAAATAAGGACAGAAACAGAAAACCAAAATATTTCAAATAACTTTATTTTTCTTTTTTCCCGTTATTTAGGTGCAAAATAAGGACAAAAACAGAAAACCAAAATATTTCAGATAACTTATTTTATCTTTTTTCCCGTTATTTGGGTGCAAAATAAGGACAAAAAAAAACACCAAAATATTTCAGATAATTTTTTTTTTCTTTTTTTCCGTTATTTGGGTGCAAAATAAGGACGAAGTCACAACACCAAAATATTTCAGATTTTTTTTTTTCTTTTTTCCCGTTATTTAGGTGCAAAATAAGGACAAAAACTGAACACCAAAATATTTCAGATAACTTTTTTTTCTTTTTTCCCGTTATTTGGGTGAAAAATAAGGACAAACACAAAACACCAAAATATTTCAGATAACTTTATTTTTCTTTTTTCCCGTTATTTAGGTGCAAAACAAGGACAAACACAAAACACCAAAATATTTCAGATAACTTTTTTTTTCTTTTTTCCCGTTATTTGGGTGCAAAATAAGGACGAAGTCACAACACCAAAATATTTCAGATTTTTTTTTTTCTTTTTTCCCGTTATTTAGGTGCAAAATAAGGACAAAAACAGAAAATCAAAATATTTCATATAACTAATTTTTCTCTTTTCCCGTTATTTAGGTGCAAAATAAGGAGAAAAATAGAAAATCAAAATATTTCAGATAACTTTTTTTTTTGTTATTTCCCGTGATTTACGTGCAAAAAAAGGACAAAACAGAAAACCAAAATATTTTTACATAACTTTTTTTTTCTTTTTTCGCTTTATTTCGGTGCAAATTAAGGACAAAAACAGAAAATCTAAATATTTCAAATTACTTTCTTTTTCTTTTTTCCCGTTAATGAGGTTCAAAATAAGGACGAAAACAGAAAACCAAAATATTTCAGATAACTTTTTTTTCTTATTTCCAGTTATTTGGGTGCAAAATAAGGACATAAACAGAAAACCAATATATTTCAGATGACTTTTTTTTTATTTTTTCCCGTTATTTAGGTGCAAAATAAGGACGAAAACAGAAAACCAAAATATTTCAGATAACTTTTTTTTTCTTATTTCCCGTTATTTAGGCGCAAAATAAGGAGAAAAACAGAAAACCAAAATATTTCAGATAACTTTTTTTTTCTTTTTTCCGGTTATTTGGGTGCAAAATATGGACAGAAACAGAAAATCAAAATATTTCAAATAAATTTATTTTTCTTTTTTCCCCTTAATGAGGTTCAAAATAAGGACAAAAACAGAAAACTAAAATATTTCAAATAACTTTATTTTTCTTTTTTCCCGTTATATAGGTGCAAAATAAGGACGAAAACAGAAAACCAAAATATATCAGATAACTTTTTTTTTCTTATTTCCCGTTATTTAGGCGCAAAACAAGGAGAAAACAGAAAACCAAAATATTTCAGATAACTTTTTTTTTCTTTTTTCCCGTTATTTGGGTGCAAAATAAGGACAAAAACAGAAAACCAATATATTTCAGATGACTTTTTTTTTCTTTAAGGACAAAAACAGAAAACCAAAATATTTCAAATAACTTTATTTTTATTTTTTCCCGTTATTTAGGTGCAAAATAAGGACAAAAACAGAAAACCAATATATTTCAGATGACTTTTTTTTTCTTTAAGGACAAAAACAGAAAACCAAAATATTTCAAATAACTTTATTTTTATTTTTTCCCGTTATTTAGGTGCAAAATAAGGACGAAAACAGAAAACCAAAATATTTCAGATAACTTTTTTTTTTCTTATTTCCCGTTATTTAGGCGCAAAATAAGGAGAAAAACAGAAAACCAAATTATTTCAGATAACTTTTTTTTTTCCCGTTATTTGGGTGCAAAATAAGGACAAAAACAGAAAACCAATATATTTCAGATGACTTTTTTTTTCTTTAAGGACAAAAACAGAAAACTAAAATATTTCAAATAACTTTCTTTTTCTTTTTTCCCGTTAATGAGGTTCAAAATAAGGAGAAAAATAGAAAATCAAAATATTTCAGATAACTTTTTTTTTCTTATTTCCCGTGGTTTAGGTACAAAAAAAGGATAAAACAGAAAACCAAAATATTTTAGATAACTTTTTTTTTCTTTTTTCCCTTTATTTCGGTGCAAATTAAGGACAAAACCAGAAAATCTAAATATTTCAAATCACTTTCTTTTTCTTTTTTCCCCTTAATGAGGTTCAAAATAAGGACAAAAACAGAAAACTAAAATATTTCAAATAACTTTATTTTTCTTTTTTCCCGTTATATAGGTGCAAAATAAGGACGAAAACAGAAAACCAAAATATATCAGATAACGTTTTCTTCTTATTTCCCGTTATTTAGGCGCAAAATAAGGAGAAAAACAGAAAACCAAAATATATCAGATAACTTTTTTTTTCTTATTTCCCGTGATTTACGTGCAAAAAAAGGACAAAACAGAAAACCAAAATATTTTAGATAACTTTTTTTTTCTTTTTTCGCTTTATTTCGGTGCAAATTAGGGACAAAAACAGAAAATCTAAATATTTCAAATTACTTTCTTTTTCTTTTTTCCCGTTAATGAGGTTCAAAATAAGGACAAAAACAGAAAACCAAAATATTTCAGATAACTTTTTTTTTCTTTTTTTTCGTTATTTGGGTGCAAAATAAGGACAAAAACAGAAAACCAATATATTTCAGATGACTTTTTTTTTCTTTAAGGACAAAAACAGAAAACCAAAATATTTCAAATAACTTTATTTTTATTTTTTCCCGTTATTTAGGTGCAAAATAAGGACAAAAACAGAAAACCAATATATTTCAGATGACTTTTTTTCTTTAAGGACAAAAACAGAAAACCAAAATATTTCAAATAACTTTATTTTTATTTTTTCCCGTTATTTAGGTGCAAAATAAGGACAAAAACAGAAAACCAATATATTTCAGATGACTTTTTTTTCTTTAAGGACAAAAACAGAAAACCAAAATATTTCAAATAACTTTATTTTTATTTTTTCCCGTTATTTAGGTGCAAAATAAGGACGAAAACAGAAAACCAAAATATATCAGATAACTTTTTTTTCTTATTTCCCGTTATTTAGGCGCAAAACAAGGAGAAAACAGAAAACCAAAATATTTCAGATAACTTTTTTTTTCTTTTTTCCCGTTATTTGGGTGCAAAATAAGGACAAAAACAGAAAACCAATATATTTCAGATGACTTTTTTTTTCTTTAAGGACAAAAACAGAAAACCAAAATATTTCAAATAACTTTATTTTTATTTTTTCCCGTTATTTAGGTGCAAAATAAGGACAAAAACAGAAAACCAATATATTTCAGATGACTTTTTTTTCTTTAAGGACAAAAACAGAAAACCAAAATATTTCAAATAACTTTATTTTTATTTTTTCCCGTTATTTAGGTGCAAAATAAGGACGAAAACAGAAAACCAAAATATTTCAGATAACTTTTTTTTTCTTTTTCCCATTATTTAGGTGCAAAATAAGGAGGAAAACAGAAAATCAAAATATTTCAGATAACTTTTTTTTTTCTTATTTCCCGTTATTTAGGCGCAAAATAAAGACAAAAACAGAAAACCAAAATATTTCAGATAACTTTTTTTTTGTTATTTCCCGTTATTTAGGCGCAAAACAAGGAGAAAAACAGAAAACCAATATATTTCAGATGACTTTTATTTTCTTTAAGGATAAAAACAGAAAACCAAAATATTTCAAATAAGTTTATTTTTATTTTTTCCCGTTATTTAGGTGCAAAATAAGGACAAAAACAGAAAACCAAAATATTTCAAATAACTTTATTTTTATTTTTTCCCATTATTTAGGTGCAAAATAAGGACGAAAACAGAAAACCAAAATATTTCAGATAACTTTTTTTTTTCTTATTTCCCGTTATTTAGGTGCAAAATAAGGACGAAAACAGAAAACCAAAATATTTCAGATAACTTTTTTTTTTCTTATTTCCCGTTATTTAGGCGCAAAATAAGGACGAAAACAGAAAACCAAAATATTTCAGATAACTTTTTTTTTGTTATTTCCCGTTATTTAGGCGCAAAACAAGGAGAAAAACAGAAAACCAATATATTTCAGATGACTTTTATTTTCTTTAAGGATAAAAACAGAAAACCAAAATATTTCAAATAAGTTTATTTTTATTTTTTCCCGTTATTTAGGTGCAAAATAAGGACAAAAACAGAAAACCAAAATATTTCAAATAACTTTATTTTTATTTTTTCCCATTATTTAGGTGCAAAATAAGGACGAAAACAGAAAACCAAAATATTTCAGATAACTTTTTTTTCTTATTTCCCGTTATTTAAGCGCAAAACAAGGAGAAAAACGGAAAACCAAAATATTTCAGATAACTTTTTTTTCCTTTTTTCCCGTTATTTGGGTGCAAAATAAGGACAAAAACATAAAACCAATTTATTTCAGATGCCTTTTTTTTTCTTTAAGGACAAAAACAGAAAACCAAAATATTTCAAATAACTTTATTTTTATTTTTTCCCGTTAATGAGGTTCAAAATAAGGACAAAAACAGAAAACCAAAATATTTCAAATAACTTTATTTTTATTTTTTCCCGTTATTTATTTGCAAAATAAGGACGAAAACAGAAAACCAAAATATTTCAGATAACTTTTTTTCTTATTTCCCGTTATTTAAGCGCAAAACAAGGAGAAAAACGGAAAACCAAAATATTTCAGATAACTTTATTTTTATTTTTTCCCGTTATTTAGGTGCAAAATAAGGACAAAAACAGAAAACCAAAATATTTCAAATAACTTTATTTTTATTTTTTCCCGTTATTTAGGTGCAAAATAAGGACGATAACAGAAAACCAAAATATTTCAGATAACTTTTTTTTCTTATTTATCGTTATTTAAGCGCAAAACAAGGAGAAAAACGGAAAACCAAAATATTTCACATAACTTTATTTTTATTTTTTCCCGTTATTTAGGTGCAAAATAAGGATGAAAACAGAAAACGAAAATATTTCAGATAACTTTTTTTTTTCTTATTTCCCGTTATTTAGGCGCAAAATAAGGAGAAAAACACAAAACCAAAATATTTCAGATAACTTTTTTTTTCTTTTTTGCCGTTATTTGGGTGCAAATATGGACAAAACAGAAAACCAAAATATTTCAAATAACTTTCTTTTTCTTTTTTCCCGTTAATGAGGTTCAAAATAAGGACAAAAACAGAAAACCAAAATATTTCAAATAACTTTATTTTTCTTTTTTCCCGTTATTTGGGTGCAAAATAAGGAAGAAAACAGAAAACCAAAATATATCAGATAATTTTTTTTTCTTTTTTCCCGTTATTTGGGTGCAAATTAAGGACAAAAAAAGAACACCAAAATATTTCAGATAATTTTTTTTTTTTTTTTTCCCGTTATTTGGGTGAAAAATTAGGACAAAAACAGAAAACCAAAATATTTCAAATAACTTTATTTTTCTTTTTTCGCGTTATTTATGTGCAAAATAAGGACAGAAACAGAACACCAAAATATTTCAGATAACTTTTTTTTCTTTTTTCCCGTTATTTGGGTGAAAAATAAGGACAAAAACAGAAAACCAAAATATTTCAAATAACTTTATTTTTCTTTTTTCCCGTTATTTAGGTGCAAAATAAGGAGAAAAATAGAAAATCAAAATATTTCAGATAACTTTTTTTTTCTTATTTCCCGTGATTTACGTGCAAAAAGAGGACAAAACAGAAAACCAAAATATTTTAGATAACTTTTTTTTTCTTTTTTCGCTTTATTTCGGTGCAAATTAAGGACAAAAACAGAAAATCTAAATATTTCAAATTACTTTCTTTTTCTTTTTTCCCGTTAATGAGGTTCAAAATAAGGACAAAAACAGAAAACCAAAATATTTCAAATAACTTTATTTTTCTTTTTTCCCGTTATTTAGGTGCAAAATAAAAACGAAAACAGAAAACCAAAATATTTCAGATAACTTTTTTTTTCTTATTTCCAGTTATTTGGGTGCAAAATAAGGACAAAAACAGAAAACCAATATATTTCAGATGACTTTTTTTTTCTTTAAGGACAAAAACAGAAAACCAAAATATTTCAAATAACTTTATTTTTATTTTTTCCCGTTATTTAGGTTCAAAATAAGGGCGAAAACAGAAAACAAAAATATTTCAGATAATTTTTTTTTTCTTATTTCCCGTTATTTAGGCGCAAAATAAGGAGAAAAACAGAAAACCAAAATATTTCAGATAACTTTTTTTTTCTTTTTTCCCGTTATTTGGGTGCAAAATATGGACAAAACAGAAAACTAAAATATTTTAGTTAACTTTCTTTTTCTTTTTTCCCGTTATTTCGGTGCAAAATAAGGACAGAAACAGAAAATCAAAATATTTCAAATAACTTTATTTTTCTTTTTTCCCGTTATTGAGGTTCAAAATAAGGACAGCAACAGAAAACTAAAATATTTCAAATAACTTTTTTTTTCTTTTTTCCCGTTATTTGGGTGCAAAATATGGACAAAACAGAAAACTAAAATATTTTAGTTAACTTTCTTTTTCTTTTTTCCCGTTATTTCGGTGCAAAATAAGGACAGAAACAGAAAACTAAAATATTTCAAATAACTTTATTTTTCTTTTTTACCGTTAATGAGGTCCAAAATAAGGACAAAACAGAAAACCAAAATATTTCATATAACTTATTTGGGTGCAAAATAAGGAGAAAAATAGAAAATTAAAATATTACAGATAACTTTTGTTTTCTTTTTTCCAATTATTGAGGTGCAAAAAAAGGACAAAACAGAAAACCAAAATATTTCAAATAACTTTCTTTTTCTTTTTTCCCGTTAATGAGGTTCAAAATAAGGAGAAAAACAGAAAACCAAAATATTTCAGATAACTTTTTTTTCTTATTTCCCGTGATTTAGGTGCAAAAAAAGGACAAAACAGAAAACCAAAATATTTTAGATAACTTTTTTTTTCTTTTTTCCCTCTATTTCGGTGCAAATTAAGGACAAAAACAGAAAATCTAAATATTTCAAATTAATTTCTTTTTCTTTTTTCCCCTTAATGAGGTTCAAAATAAGGACAAAAACAGAAAACTAAAATATTTCAAATAACTTTATTTTTCTTTTTTCCCGTTATTTAGGTGCATAATAAGGACGAAAACAGAAAACCAAAATATTTCAAATAACTTTTTTTTTCTTATTTCCCGTTATTTAGGCGCAAAACAAGGAGAAAAACAGAAAACCAAAATATTTCAGATAACTTTTTTTTTTCTTTTTTCCCGTTATTTGGGTGCAAAATAAGGACAAAAACAGAAAACCAATATATTTCAGATGACTTTTTTTTTCTTTAAGGACAAAAACAGAAAACCAAAATATTTCAAATAACTTTATTTTTATTTTTTCCCGTTATTTAGGTGCAAAATAAGGACGAAAACAGAAAACCAAAATATTTCAGATAACTTTTTTTTTCTTATTTCCCGTTATTTAGGCGCAAAATAAGGAGAAAAACGGAAAACCAAAATATTTCAGATAACTTTTTGTTTCTTATTTCCCGTGATTTACGTGCAAAAAAAGGATAAAACAGAAAACCAAAATATTTTAGATAACTTTTTTTTTCTTTTTTCGCTTTATTTCAGTGCAAATTAAGGACAAAAACAGAAAATCTAAATATTTCAAATTACTTTCTTTTTCTTTTTTCCCGTTATATAGGTGCAAAATAAGGACGAAAACAGAAAACCAAAATATATCAGATAACTTTTTTTTTCTTATTTCCCGTTATTTAGGCGCAAAATAAGGAGAAAAACAGAAAACCAAACTATATCAGATAACTTTTTTTTTCTTATTTCCCGTGATTTACGTGCAAAAAAAGGACAAAACAGAAAACCAAAATATTTTAGATAACTTTTTTTTTCTTTTTTCGCTTTATTTCGGTGCAAATTAGGGACAAAAACAGAAAATCTAAATATTTCAAATTACTTTCTTTTTCTTTTTTCCCGTTAATGAGGTTCAAAATAAGGACAAAAACAGAAAACCAAAATATTTCAGATAACTTTTTTTTTTTTTTTTCCCGTTATTTGGGTGCAAAATAAGGACAAAAACAGAAAACCAATATATTTCAGATGACTTTTTTTTTCTTTAAGGACAAAAACAGAAAACCAAAATATTTCAAATAACTTTATTTTTATTTTTTCCCGTTATTTAGGTGCAAAATAAGGACAAAAACAGAAAACCAATATATTTCAGATGACTTTTTTTTTCTTTAAGGACAAAAACAGAAAACCAAAATATTTCAAATAACTTTATTTTTATTTTTTCCCGTTATTTAGGTGCAAAATAAGGACGAAAACAGAAAACCAAAATATTTCAGATAACTTTTTTTTTTCTTATTTCCCGTTATTTAGGCGCAAAATAAGGAGAAAAACAGAAAACCAAAATATTTCAGATAACTTTTTTTTTTTCCCGTTATTTGGGTGCAAAATAAGGACAAAAACAGAAAACCAATATATTTCAGATGACTTTTTTTTTCTTTAAGGACAAAAACAGAAAACTAAAATATTTCAAATAACTTTCTTTTTCTTTTTTCCCGTTAATGAGGTTCAAAATAATGAGAAAAATAGAAAATCAAAATATTTCAGATAACTTTTTTTTTCTTATTTCCCGTGGTTTAGGTACAAAAAAAGGATAAAACAGAAAACCAAAATATTTTGGATAACTTTTTTTTTCTTTTTTCCCTTTATTTCAGTGCAAATTAAGGACAAAAACAGAAAATCTAAATATTTCAAATTACTTTCTTTTTCTTTTTTCCCGTTAATGAGGTTCAAAATAAGGACAAAAACAGAAAACTAAAATATCTCAAATAACTTTATTTTTCTTTTTTCCCGTTATATAGGTGCAAAATAAGGACGAAAACAGAAAACCAAAATATATCAGATAACTTTTTTTTTCTTATTTCCCGTTATTTATGCGCAAAATAAGGAGAAAAACAGAAAACCAAAATATATCAGATAACTTTTTTTTTCTTATTTCCCGTGATTTACGTGCAAAAAAAGGACAAAACAGAAAACCAAAATATTTTAGATAACTTTTTTTTTCTTTTTTCGCTTTATTTCGGTGCAAATTAGGGACAAAAACAGAAAATCTAAATATTTGAAATAACTTTCTTTTTCTTTTTTCCCAGTAATGAGGTTCAAAATAAGGACAAAAACAGAAAACCAAAATATTTCAGATAACCTTTTTTCTTTTTTCCCGTTATTTGGGTGCAAAATAAGGACAAAAACAGAAAACCAATATATTTCAGATGACTTTTTTTTTCTTTAAGGACAAAAACAGAAAACCAAAATATTTCAAATAACTTTATTTTTATTTTTTCCCGTTATTTAGGTGCAAAATAAGGACAAAAACAGAAAACCAATATATTTCAGATGACTTTTTTTTTCTTTAAGGACAAAAACAGAAAACCAAAATATTTCAAATAACTTTATTTTTATTTTTACCCGTTATTTAGGTGCAAAATAAGGACGAAAACAGAAAACCAAAATATTTCAGATAACTTTTTTTTTTCTTATTTCCCGTTATTTAGGCGCAAAATAAGGAGAAAAACAGAAAACCAAAATATTTCAGATAACTTTTTTTTTCTTTTTTGCCGTTATTTGGGTGCAAAATATGGACAAAACAGAAAATCAAAATATTTCAGATAACTTTTTTTTTCTTTTTTCCAATTATTTAGGTGCACAAAAAGGACAAAACAGAAAACCAAAATATTTCAAATAACTTTCTTTTTCTTTTTTCCCGTTAATGAGGTTCAAAATAAGGACAAAACAGAAAACCAAAATATTTCAAATAACTTTATTTTTCTTTTTTCCCGTTAATGAGGTTCAAAATAAGGAGAAAACAAGAAAATCAAAATATTTCAAATAACTTTCTTTTTCTTTTTTCCCGTGGTTTAGGTACAAAAAAAGGATAAAACAGAAAACCAAAATATTTTAGATAACTTTTTTTTTCTTTTTTCCCTTTATTTCGGTGCAAATTAAGGACAAAAACAGAAAATCTAAATATTTCAAATTACTTTCTTTTTCTTTTATCCCGTTAATGAGGTTCAAAATAAGGACAAAAACAGAAAACAAAAATATTTCAAATAACTTTCTTTTTCTTTTTTCCCGTTAATGAGGTTCAAAATAAGGAGAAAAACAGAAAACCAAAATATTTCAGATAACTTTTTTTTCTTATTTCCCGTGATTTAGGTGCAAAAAAAGGACAAAACAGAAAACCAAAATATTTTAGATAACTTTTTTTTTCTTTTTTCCCTCTATTTCGGTGCAAATTAAGGACAAAAACCGAAAATCTAAATATTTCAAATTAATTTCTTTTTCTTTTTTCCCCTTAATGAGGTTCAAAATAAGGACAAAAACAGAAAACTAAAATATTTCAAATAACTTTATTTTTCTTTTTTCCCGTTATTTAGGTGCATAATAAGGACGAAAACAGAAAACCAAAATATTTCAAATAACTTTTTTTTTCTTATTTCCCGTTATTTAGGCGCAAAACAAGGAGAAAAACAGAAAACCAAAATATTTCAGATAACTTTTTTTTTCTTTTTTCCCGTTATTTGGGTGCAAAATAAGGACAAAAACAGAAAACCAATATATTTCAGATGACTTTTTTTTTCTTTAAGGACAAAAACAGAAAATCAAAATATTTCAAATAACTTTATTTTTATTTTTTCCCGTTATTTAGGTGCAAAATAAGGACGAAAACAGAAAACCAAAATATTTCAGATAACTTTTTTTTTCTTATTTCCCGTTATTTAGTTGCAAAATAAGGAGAAAAACAGAAAACCAAAATATTTCAGATAACTTTTTGTTTCTTATTTCCCGTGATTTACGTGCAAAAAAAGGACAAAACAGAAAACCAAAATATTTTAGATAACTTTTTTTTTCTTTTTTCGCTTTATTTCGGTGCAAATTAAGGACAAAAACAGAAAATCTAAATATTTCAAATTACTTTCTTTTTCTTTTTTCCCGTTAATGAGGTTCAAAATAAGGACAAAAACAGAGAACCAAAATATTTCAAATAACTTTCTTTTTCTTTTTTCCCGTTAATGAGGTTCAAAATAAGGAGAAAAATAGAAAATCAAAATATTTCAGATAACTTTTTTTTTCTTATTTCCCGTGGTTTAGGTACAAAAGAAGGATAAAAAGAAAACCAAAATATTTTAGATAACTTTTTTTTTCTTTTTTCCCTTTATTTCGGTGCAAATTAAGGACAAAAACAAAAAATCTAAATATTTCAAATTACTTTCTTTTTCTTTTATCCCGTTAATGAGGTTCAAAATAAGGACAAAAACAGAAAACAAAAATATTTCAAATAACTTTCTTTTTCTTTTTTCCCGTTAATGAGGTTCAAAATAAGGAGAAAAACAGAAAACCAAAATATTTCAGATAACTTTTTTTTTCTTATTTCCCGTGATTTAGGTGCAAAAAAAGGACAAAACAGAAAACCAAAATATTTTAGATAACTTTTTTTTTCTTTTTTCCCTCTATTTCGGTGCAAATTAAGGACAAAAACAGAAAATCTAAATATTTCAAATTAATTTCTTTTTCTTTTTTCCCCTTAATGAGGTTCAAAATAAGGACAAAAACAGAAAACTAAAATATTTCAAATAACTTTATTTTTCTTTTTTCCCGTTATTTAGGTGCATAATAAGGACGAAAACAGAAAACCAAAATATGTCAAATAACTTTTTTTTTCTTATTTCCCGTTATTTAGGCGCAAAACAAGGAGAAAAACAGAAAACCAAAATATTTCAGATAACTTTTTTTTTCTTTTTTCCCGTTATTTGGGTGCAAAATAAGGACAAAAACAGAAAACCAATATATTTCAGATGACTTTTTTTTTCTTTAAGGACAAAAACAGAAAACCAAAATATTTCAAATAACTTTATTTTTAATTTTTCCCGTTATTTAGGTGCAAAATAAGGACGAAAACAGAAAACCAAAATATTTCAGATAACTTTTTTTTTCTTATTTCCCGTTATTTAGGCGCAAAATAAGGAGAAAAACAGAAAACCAAAATATTTTAGATAACTTTTTTTTTCTTTTTTCGCTTTATTTCGGTGCAAATTAAGGACAAAAACAGAAAATCTAAATATTTCAAATTACTTTCTTTTTCTTTTTTCCCGTTAATGAGGTTCAAAATAAGGACAAAACAGAAAACCAAAATATTTCAAATAACTTTCTTTTTCTTTTTTCCCGTTAATGAGGTTCAAAATAAGGAGAAAAATAGAAAATCAAAATATTTCAGATAACTTTTTTTTTCTTATTTCCCGTGGTTTAGGTACAAAAAAAGGATAAAACAGAAAACCTAAATATTTTAGATAACTTTTTTTTTCTTTTTTCCCTTTATTTCGGTGCAAATTAAGGACAAAAACAGAAAATCTAAATATTTCAAATTACTTTCTTTTTCTTTTTTCCCCTTAATGAGGTTCAAAATAAGGACAAAAACAGAAAACTAAAATATTTCAAATAACTTTATTTTTCTTTTTTCCCGTTATATAGGTGCAAAATAAGGACGAAAACAGAAAACCAAAATATATCAGATAACTTTTTTTTTCTTATTTCCCGTTATTTAGGCGCAAAATAAGGAGAAAAACAGAAAACCAAAATATATCAGATAACTTTTTTTTTTTTATTTCCCGTGATTTACGTGCAAAAAAAGGACAAAACAGAAAACCAAAATATTTTAGATAACTTTTTTTTTCTTTTTTCGCTTTATTTCGGTGCAAATTAGGGACAAAAACAGAAAATCTAAATATTTCAAATTACTTTCTTTTTCTTTTTTCCCGTTAATGAGGTTCAAAATAAGGACAAAAACAGAAAACCAAAATATTTCAGATAACTTTTTTTTTCTTTTTTCCCGTTATTTGGGTGCAAAATAAGGACAAAAACAGAAAACCAATATATTTCAGATGACTTTTTTTTTCCCGTTATTTGGGTGCAAAATAAGGACAAAAACAGAAAACCAATATATTTCAGATGACTTTTTTTTTCTTTAAGGACAAAAACAGCAAACCCAAATATTTCAAATAACTTTATTTTTCTTTTTTCGCGTTATTTAGGTGCAAAATAAGGACGAAAACAGAAAACCAAAATATTTCAAATAACTTTATTTTTATTTTTTCCCGTTATTTAGGTGCAAAATAAGGACAAAAACAGAAAACCAATATATTTCAGATGACTTTTTTTTTCTTTAAGGACAAAAACAGAAAACCAAAATATTTCAAATAACTTTATTTTTATTTTTTCCCGTTATTTAGGTGCAAAATAAGGACGAAAACAGAAAACCAAAATATTTCAAATAACTTTTTTTTTTGTTATTTCCCGTTATTTAGGCGCAAAACAAGGAGAAAAACAAAATAAGGACGAAAACAGAAAACAAAATATTTCAGATAACTTTTTTTTTGTTATTTCCCGTTATTTAGGCGCAAAACAAGGAGAAAAACAGAAAACCAATATATTTCAGATGACTTTTATTTTCTTTAAGGATAAAAACAGAAAACCAAAATATTTCAAATTATTTTTATTTTTTCCCGTTATTTAGGTGCAAAATAAGGACAAAAACAGAAAACCAAAATATTTCAAATAACTTTATTTTTATTTTTTCCCGTTATTTAGGTGCAAAATAAGGACGAAAACAGAAAACAAAATATTTCAGATAACTTTTTTTTTGTTATTTCCCGTTATTTAGGCGCAAAATAAGGACAAAAACAGAAAACCAATATATTTCAGATGACTTTTTTTTTCTTTAAGGACAAAAACAGAAAACCAAAATATTTCAAATAACTTTATTTTTATTTTTTCCCGTTATTTAGGTGCAAAATAAGGACGAAAACAGAAAACCAAAATATTTCAGATAACTTTTTTTTTTCTTATTTCCCGTTATTTAGGCGCAAAATAAGGAGAAAAACAGAAAACCAAAATATTTCAGATAACTTTTTTTTCCCCGGTATTTGGGTGCAAAATAAGGACAAAAACAGAAAACCAATATATTTCAGATGACTTTTTTTTTCTTTAAGGACAAAAACAGAAAACCAAAATATTTCAAATAACTTTATTTTTATTTTTTCCCGTTATTTAGGTGCAAAATAAGGACGAAAACAGAAAACCAAAATATTTCACATAACTTATTTTTATTTTTTCCCGTTATTTAGGTGCAAAATAAGGACAAAAACAGAAAACCAATTTATTTCAGATGCCTTTTTTTTTCTTTAAGGACAAAAACAGAAAACCAAAATATTTCAAATAACTTTATTTTTATTTTTTCCCGTTATTTAGGTGCAAAATAAGGACGAAAACAGAAAACGAAAATATTTCAGATAACTTTTTTTTTCTTATTTCCAGTTATTTAGGCGCAAAATAAGCAGAAAAACAGAAAACCAAAATATTTCAGATAACTTTTTTTTTCTTTTTTGCCGTTATTTGGGTGCAAAATATGGACAAAACAGAAAATCAATATATTTCAGATGACTTTTTTTTTCTTTAAGTACAAAAACAGAAAACCAAAATATTTCAAATAACTTTATTTTTATTTTTTCCCGTTATTTAGGTGCAAAATAAGGACAAAAACAGAAAACCAATATATTTCAGATGACTTTTTTTTTTTTAAGTACAAAAACAGAAAACCAAAATATTTCAAATAACTTTATTTTTATTTTTTCCCGTTATTTAGGTGCAAAATAAGGACAAAAACAGAAAACCAATATATTTCAGATGACTTTTTTTTTCTTTAAGGACAAAAACAGAAAACCAAAATTTTTCAAATAACTTTATTTTTATTTTTTCCCGTTATATAGGTGCAAAATAACGACGAAAACAGAAAACCAAAATATATCAGATAACTTTTTTTTTCTTTTTTCCCTTTATTTCGGTGCAAATTAAGGACAAAAACAGAAAATCTAAATATTTCAAATTACTTTCTTTTTCTTTTTTCCCCTTAATGAGGTTCAAAATAAGGACAAAAACAGAAAACTAAAATATTTCAAATTACTTTATTTTTCTTTTTTCCCGTTATATAGGTGCAAAATAAGGACGAAAACAGAAAACCACAATATATCAGATAACTTTTTTTTTCTTATTTCCCGTTATTTAGGCGCAAAACAAGGAGAAAACAGAAAACCAAATTATTTCAAATAACTTTATTTTTATTTTTTCCCGTTATTTAGGTGCAAAATAAGGACAAAAACAGAAAACCAATATATTTCAGATGACTTTTTTTTTCTTTAAGGACAAAAACAGAAAACCAAAATTTTTCAAATAACTTTATTTTTATTTTTTCCCGTTATTTAGGTGCAAAATAAGGACGAAAACAGAAAACCAAAATATTTCAGATAACTTTTTTTTTTCTTATTACCCGTTATTTAGGCGCAAAATAAGGAGAAAAACAGAAAACCAAAATATTTCAGATGACTTTTTTTTTCTTTAAGGACAAAAACAGAAAACCAAAATATTTCAAATAACTTTATTTTTATTTTTTCCCGTTATTTAGGTGCAAAATAAGGACGAAAACAGAAAATCAAAATATTTCAAATAACTTTATTTTTATTTTTTCCCGTTATTTAGGTGCAAAATAAGGACAAAAACAGAAAACCAATATATTTCAGATGACTTTTTTTTCTTTAAGGACAAAAACAGAAAACCAAAATATTTCAAATAACTTTATTTTTATTTTTTCCCGTTATTTAGGTGCAAAATAAGGATGAAAACAGAAAACCAAAATATTTCAAATAACTTTTTTTTTTGTTATTTCCCGTTATTTAGGCGCAAAACAAGGAGAAAAACAAAATAAGGACGAAAACAGAAAACAAAATATTTCAGATAACTTTTTTTTTGTTATTTCCCGTTATTTAGGCGCAAAACAAGGAGAAAAACAGAAAACCAATATATTTCAGATGACTTTTATTTTCTTTAAGGATAAAAACAGAAAACCAAAATATTTCAAATTATTTTTATTTTTTCCCGTTATTTAGGTGCAAAATAAGGACAAAAACAGAAAACCAAAATATTTCAGATAACTTTATTTTTATTTTTTCCCGTTACTTAGGTGCAAAATAAGGACGAAAACAGAAAACAAAATATTTCAGATAACTTTTTTTTTGTTATTTCCCGTTATTTAGGCGCAAAATAAGGACAAAAACAGAAAACCAATATATTTCAGATGACTTTTTTTTTCTTTAAGGACAAAAACAGAAAACCAAAATATTTCAAATAACTTTATTTTTATTTTTTCCCGTTATTTAGGTGCAAAATAAGGACGAAAACAGAAAACCAAAATATTTCAGATAACTTTTTTTTTTCTTATTTCCCGTTATTTAGGCGCAAAATAAGGAGAAAAACAGAAAACCAAAATATTTCAGATAACTTTTTTTTTCCCGTTATTTGGGTGCAAAATAAGGACAAAAACAGAAAACCAATATATTTCAGATGACTTTTTTTTTCTTTAAGGACAAAAACAGAAAACCAAAATATTTCAAATAACTTTATTTTTATTTTTTCCCGTTATTTAGGTGCAAAATAAGGACAAAAACAGAAAACCAATTTATTTCAGATGCCTTTTTTTTTCTTTAAGGACAAAAACAGAAAACCAAAATATTTCAAATAACTTTAGTTTTATTTTTTCCCGTTATTTAGGTGCAAAATAAGGACGAAAACAGAAAACGAAAATATTTCAGATAACTTTTTTTTTTCTTATTTCCCGTTATTTAGGCGCAAAATAAGGAGAAAAACAGAAAACCAAAATATTTCAGATAACTTTTTTTTTCTTTTTTGCCGTTATTTGGGTGCAAAATATGGACAAAACAGAAAATCAATATATTTCAGATGACTTTTTTTTTCTTTATGTACAAAAACAGAAAACCAAAATATTTCAAATAACTTTATTTTTATTTTTTCCCGTTATTTAGGTGCAAAATAAGGACAAAAACAGAAAACCAATATATTTCAGATGACTTTTTTTTTCTTTAAGTACAAAAACAGAAAACCAAAATATTTCAAATAACTTTATTTTTATTTTTTCCCGTTATTTAGGTGCAAAATAAGGACAAAAACAGAAAACCAATATATTTCAGATGACTTTTTTTTTCTTTAAGGACAAAAACAGAAAACCAAAATTTTTCAAATAACTTTATTTTTATTTTTTCCCGTTATATAGGTGCAAAATAAGGACGAAAACAGAAAACCAAAATATTTCAGATAACTTTTTTTTTCTTTTTTCCCTTTATTTCGGTGCAAATTAAGGACAAAAACAGAAAATCTAAATATTTCAAATTACTTTCTTTTTCTTTTTTCCCCTTAATGAGGTTCAAAATAAGGACAAAAACAGAAAACTAAAATATTTCAAATTACTTTATTTTTCTTTTTTCCCGTTATATAGGTGCAAAATAAGGACGAAAACAGAAAACCAAAATATATCAGATAACTTTTTTTTTCTTATTTCCCGTTATTTAGGCGCAAAACAAGGAGAAAACAGAAAACCAAAATATTTCAGATAACTTTTTTTTTCTTTTTTCCCGTTATTTGGGTGCAAAATAAGGACAAAAACAGAAAACCAAAATATTTCAAATAACTTTATTTTTATTTTTTCCCGTTATTTAGGTGCAAAATAAGGACGAAAACAGAAAACAAAATATTTCAGATAACTTTTTTTTTTTATTTCCCGTTATTTAGGCGCAAAATAAGGACAAAAACAGAAAACCAATATATTTCAGATGACTTTTTTTTTCTTTAAGGACAAAAACAGAAAACCAAAATATTTCAAATAACTTTATTTTTATTTTTTCCCGTTATTTAGGTGCAAAATAAGGACGAAAACAGAAAACCAAAATATTTCAGATAACTTTTTTTTTTCTTATTTCCCGTTATTTAGGCGCAAAATAAGGAGAAAAACAGAAAACCAAAATATTTCAGATAACTTTTTTTTCCCCGTTATTTGGGTGCAAAATAAGGACAAAAACAGAAAACCAATATATTTCAGATGACTTTTTTTTTCTTTAAGGACAAAAAACAGAAAACCAAAATATTTCAAATAACTTTATTTTTATTTTTTCCCGTTATTTAGGTGCAAAATAAGGACGAAAACAGAAAACCAAAATATTTCAAATAACTTTATTTTTATTTTTTCCCGTTATTTAGGTGCAAAATAAGGACAAAAACAGAAAACCAATTTATTTCAGATGCCTTTTTTTTTCTTTAAGGACAAAAACAGAAAACCAATATATTTCAGATGACTTTTTTTTTCTTTAAGGACAAAAACAGAAAACCAAAATATTTCAAATAACTTTATTTTTATTTTTTCCCGTTATTTAGGTGCAAAATAAGGACGAAAACAGAAAACGAAAATATTTCAGATAACTTTTTTTTTCTTATTTCCCGTTATTTAGGCGCAAAATAAGGAGAAAAACAGAAAACCAAAATATTTCAGATGACTTTTTTTTTCTTTTTTGCCGTTATTTGGGTGCAAAATATGGACAAAACAGAAAATCAATATATTTCAGATGACTTTTTTTTTCTTTAAGTACAAAAACAGAAAACCAAAATATTTCAAATAACTTTATTTTTATTTTTTCCCGTTATTTAGGTGCAAAATAAGGACAAAAACAGAAAACCAATATATTTCAGATGACTTTTTTTTTTTTTAAGTACAAAAACAGAAAACCAAAATATTTCAAATAACTTTATTTTTATTTTTTCCCGTTATTTAGGTGCAAAATAAGGACAAAAACAGAAAACCAATATATTTCAGATGACTTTTTTTTTCTTTAAGGACAAAAACAGAAAACCAAAATTTTTCAAATAACTTTATTTTTATTTTTTCCCGTTATATAGGTGCAAAATAAGGAGAAAAACAGAAAACCAAAATATATCAGATAACTTTTTTTTTCTTATTTCCCTTTATTTCGGTGCAAATTAAGGACAAAAACAGAAAATCTAAATATTTCAAATTACTTTCTTTTTCTTTTTTCCCCTTAATGAGGTTCAAAATAAGGACAAAAACAGAAAACTAAAATATTTCAAATTACTTTATTTTTCTTTTTTCCCGTTATATAGGTGCAAAATAAGGACGAAAACAGAAAACCAAAATATATCAGATAACTTTTTTTTTCTTATTTCCCGTTATTTAGGCGCAAAACAAGGAGAAAACAGAAAACCAAAATATTTCAGATAACTTTTTTTTCTTTTTTCCCGTTATTTGGGTGCAAAATAAGGACAAAAACAGAAAACCAATATATTTCAGATGACTTTTTTTTTCTTTAAGTACAAAAACAGAAAACCAAAATATTTCAAATAACTTTATTTTTATTTTTTCCCGTTATTTAGGTGCAAAATAAGGACAAAAACAGAAAACCAATATATTTCAGATGACTTTTTTTTTCTTTAAGGACAAAAACAGAAAACCAAAATTTTTCAAATAACTTTATTTTTATTTTTTCCCGTTATTTAGGTGCAAAATAAGGACGAAAACAGAAAACCAAAATATTTCAGATAACTTTTTTTTTTCTTATTACCCGTTATTTAGGCGCAAAATAAGGAGAAAAACAGAAAACCAAAATATTTCAGATGACTTTTTTTTCTTTAAGGACAAAAACAGAAAACCAAAATATTTCAAATAACTTTATTTTTATTTTTTCCCGTTATTTAGGTGCAAAATAAGGACGAAAACAGAAAACCAAAATATTTCAAATAACTTTATTTTTATTTTTTCCCGTTATTTAGGTGCAAAATAAGGACAAAAACAGAAAACCAATATATTTCAGATGACTTTTTTTTTCTTTAAGGACAAAAACAGAAAACCAAAATATTTCAAATAACTTTATTTTTATTTGTTCCCGTTATTTAGGTGCAAAATAAGGACAGAAAACCAAAATATTTCAAATAACTTTTTTTTTTGTTATTTCCCGTTATTTAGGCGCAAAACAAGGAGAAAAACAAAATAAGGACGAAAACAGAAAACAAAATATTTCAGATAACTTTTTTTTTGTTATTTCCCGTTATTTAGGCGCAAAACAAGGAGAAAAACAGAAAACCAATATATTTCAGATGACTTTTATTTTCTTTAAGGATAAAAACAGAAAACCAAAATATTTCAAATTATTTTTATTTTTTCCCGTTATTTAGGTGCAAAATAAGGACAAAAACAGAAAACCAAAATATTTCAAATAACTTTATTTTTATTTTTTCCCGTTATTTAGGTGCAAAATAAGGACGAAAACAGAAAACAAAATATTTCAGATAACTTTTTTTTTGTTATTTCCCGTTATTTAGGCGCAAAATAAGGACAAAAACAGAAAACCAATATATTTCAGATGACTTTTTTTTTCTTTAAGGACAAAAACAGAAAACCAAAATATTTCAAATAACTTTATTTTTATTTTTTCCCGTTATTTAGGTGCAAAATAAGGACGAAAACAGAAAACCAAAATATTTCAAATAACTTTATTTTTATTTTTTCCCGTTATTTAGGTGCAAAATAAGGACAAAAACAGAAAACCAATTTATTTCAGATGCCTTTTTTTTTCTTTAAGGACAAAAACAGAAAACCAAAATATTTCAAATAACTTTATTTTTATTTTTTCCCGTTATTTAGGTGCAAAATAAGGACGAAAACAGAAAACGAAAATATTTCAGATAACTTTTTTTTTTCTTATTTCCCGTTATTTAGGCGCAAAATAAGGAGAAAAACAGAAAACCAAAATATTTCAGATAACTTTTTTTTTCTTTTTTGCCGTTATTTGGGTGCAAAATATGGACAAAACAGAAAATCAATATATTTCAGATGACTTTTTTTTTTCTTTAAGTACAAAAACAGAAAACCAAAATATTTCAAATAACTTTATTTTTATTTTTTCCCGTTATTTAGGTGCAAAATAAGGACAAAAACAGAAAACCAATATATTTCAGATGACTTTTTTTTTCTTTAAGTACAAAAACAGAAAACCAAAATATTTCAAATAACTTTATTTTTATTTTTTCCCGTTATTTAGGTGCAAAATAAGGACAAAAACAGAAAACCAATATATTTCAGATGACTTTTTTTTTCTTTAAGGACAAAAACAGAAAACCAAAATTTTTCAAATAACTTTATTTTTATTTTTTCCCGTTATATAGGTGCAAAATAAGGACGAAAACAGAAAACCAAAATATATCAGATAACTTTTTTTTTCTTTTTTCCCTTTATTTCGGTGCAAATTAAGGACAAAAACAGAAAATCTAAATATTTCAAATTACTTTCTTTTTCTTTTTTCCCCTTAATGAGGTTCAAAATAAGGACAAAAACAGAAAACTAAAATATTTCAAATTACTTTATTTTTCTTTTTTCCCGTTATATAGGTGCAAAATAAGGACGAAAACAGAAAACCAAAATATATCAGATAACTTTTTTTTTCTTATTTCCCGTTATTTAGGCGCAAAACAAGGAGAAAACAGAAAACCAAAATATTTCAGATAACTTTTTTTTTCTTTTTTCCCGTTATTTGGGTGCAAAATAAGGACAAAAACAGAAAACCAATATATTTCAGATGACTTTTTTTTCTTTAAGTACAAAAACAGAAAACCAAAATATTTCAAATAACTTTATTTTTATTTTTTCCCGTTATTTAGGTGCAAAATAAGGACAAAAACAGAAAACCAATATATTTCAGATGACTTTTTTTTTCTTTAAGGACAAAAACAGAAAACCAAAATTTTTCAAATAACTTTATTTTTATTTTTTCCCGTTATTTAGGTGCAAAATAAGGACGAAAACAGAAAACCAAAATATTTCAGATAACTTTTTTTTTTCTTATTACCCGTTATTTAGGCGCAAAATAAGGAGAAAAACAGAAAACCAAAATATTTCAGATCACTTTTTTTTTCCCGTTATTTGGGTGCAAAATAAGGACAAAAACAGAAAACCAATATATTTCAGATGACTTTTTTTTTCTTTAAGGACAAAAACAGAAAACCAAAATATTTCAAATAACTTTATTATTATTTTTTCGCGTTATTTAGGTGCAAAATAAGGACGAAAACAGAAAACCAAAATATTTCAGATAACTTTTTTTTTGTTATTTCCCGTTATTTAGGCGCAAAACAAGGAGAAAAACAGAAAACCTATATATTTCAGATGACTTTTATTTTCTTTAAGGATAAAAACAGAAAACCAAAATATTTCAAATAACTTTATTTTTATTTTTTCCCGTTATTTAGGTGCAAAATAAGGACAAAAACAGAAAACCAAAATATTTCAAATAACTTTATTTTTATTTTTTCCCGTTATTTAGGTGCAAAATAAGGACGAAAACAGAAAACCAAAATATTTCAGATAACTTTTTTTTCTTATTTCCCGTTATTTAAGCGCAAAACAAGGAGAAAAACGGAAAACCAAAATATTTCAGATAACTTTTTTTTCCTTTTTTCCCGTTATTTGGGTGCAAAATAAGGACAAAAACAGAAAACCAATTTATTTCAGATGCCTTTTTTTTTCTTTAAGGACAAAAACAGAAAACCAAAATATTTCAAATAACTTTATTTTTATTTTTTCCCGTTAATGAGGTTCAAAATAAGGACAAAAACAGAAAACCAAAATATTTCAAATAACTTTATTTTTATTTTTTCCCGTTATTTAGGTGCAAAATAAGGACGAAAACAGAAAACCAAAATATTGCAGATAACTTTTTTTTCTTATTTCCCGTTATTTAAGCGCAAAACAAGGAGAAAAACGGAAAACCAAAATATTTCAGATAACTTTTTTTTTCTTTTTTGCCGTTATTTGGGTGCAAAATATGGACAAAACAGAAAATCAAAATATTTCAGATAACTTTTTTTTTCTTTTTTCCAATTATTTAGGTGCACAAAAAGGACAAAACAGAAAACCAAAATATTTCAAATAACTTTCTTTTTCTTTTTTCCCGTTAATGAGGTTCAAAATAAGGACAAAAACAGAAAACCAAAATATTTCAAATAACTTTATTTTTCTTTTTTCCCGTTATTTGGGTGCAAAATAAGGAAGAAAACAGAAAACCAAAATATATCAGATAATTTTTTTTTCTTTTTTCCCGTTATTTGGGTGCAAATTAAGGACAAAAAAAGAACACCAAAATATTTCAGATAATTTTTTTTTTCTTTTTTCCCGTTATTTGTGTGAAAAATAAGGACAAAAACAGAAAACCAAAATATTTCAGATAACTTTTTTTTTCTTTTTTCACGTTATTTAGGTGCAAAATAAGGACAGAAACAGAACACCAAAATATTTCAGATAACTTTTTTTTCTTTTTTCCCGTTATTTGGGTGAAAAATAAGGACAAAAACAGAAAACCAAAATATTTCAAATAACTTTATTTTTCTTTTTTCGCGTTATTTAGGTGCAAAACAAGGACAAAAACAGAACACCAAAATATTAAAGATAACTTTTTTCTTTTTTCCCGTTATTTGGGTGCAAAATAAGGACAAAAACAGAACACCAAAATATTTCAGATAAATTTTTTTTCTTTTTTCACGTTATTTAGGTGTAAAATAAGGACAGAAACAGAACACCAAAATATTTCAGATAACTTTTTTTTCTTTTTTCCCGTTATTTGGGTGAAAAGTAAGGACAAAAACAGAAAAGCAAAATATTTCAAAAACCTTTATTTTTCTTTTTTCGCGTTATTTATGTGCAAAACAAGGACAAACACAGAACACCAAAATATTTCAGATAACTTTTTTTTTCTTTTTTCCCATTATTTAGGTGCAAAATAAGGACAGAAACAGAACACCAAAATATTTCAGATAACTTTTTTTTCTTTTTTCCCGTTATTTGGGTGAAAAATAAGGACAAAAACAGAAAACCAAAATATTGCAAATAACTTTATTTTTATTTTTAACCGTTATTTAGGTGCAAAATAAGGAGAAAAACAGAAAATCAAAATATTTCATATAACTTTTTTTTTCTTATTTCCCGTGATTTACGTGCAAAAAAAGGACAAAACAGAAAACCAAAATATTTTAGATAACTTTTTTTTTCTTTTTTCGCTTTATTTCGGTGCAAATTAAGGACAAAAACAGAAAATCTAAATATTTCAAATTACTTTCTTTTTCTTTTTTCCCGTTAATGAGGTTCAAAATAAGGACAAAAACAGAAAACCAAAATATTTCAAATAACTTTATTTCTCTTTTTTCCCGTTATTTAGGTGCAAACTAAGGACGAAAACAGAAAACCAAAATATTTCAGATAACTTTATTTTTCTTTTTTCCCGTTATTTAGGTGCAAAATAAGGAGAAAAATAGAAAATCAAAATATTTCAGATAACTTTTTTTTTCTTATTTCCCGTGATTTACGTGCAAAAAAAGGACAAAACAGAAAACCAAAATATTTTAGATAACTTTTTTTTTCTTTTTTCGCTTTATTTCGGTGCAAATTAAGGACAAAAACAGAAAATCTAAATATTTCAAATTACTTTCTTTTTCTTTTTTCCCGTTAATGAGGTTCAAAATATGGACAAAACAGAAAACCAATATATTTCAGATGACTTTTTTTTTCTTTAAGGACAAAAACGGAAAACCAAAATATTTCAGATAACTTTATTTTTATTTTTTCCCGTTATTTAGGTGCAAAATAAGGACAAAAACAGAAAACCAAAATATTTCAAATAACTTTATTTTTATTTTTTCCCGTTATTTAGGTGCAAACTAAGGACGAAAACAGAAAACCAAAATATTTCAGATAACTTTTTTTTCTTATTTCCCGTTATTTAAGCGCAAAACAAGGAGAAAAACACAAAACCAAAATATTTCAGATAACTTTTTTTTTCTTTTTTGCCGTTATTTGGGTGCAAAATATGGACAAAACAGAAAATCAAAATATTTCAGATAACTTTTTTTTTCTTTTTTCCAATTATTTAGGTGCACAAAAAGGACAAAACAGAAAACCAAAATATTTCAAATAACTTTCTTTTTCTTTTTTCCCGTTAATGAGGTTCAAAATAAGGACAAAAACAGAAAACCAAAATATTTCAAATAACTTTATTTTTCTTTTTTCCCGTTATTTGGGTGCAAAATAAGGAAGAAAACAGAAAACCAAAATATATCAGATAATTTTTTTTTCTTTTTTCCCGTTATTTGGGTGCAAATTAAGGACAAAAAAAGAACACCAAAATATTTCAGATAATTTTTTTTTTCTTTTTTCCCGTTATTTGTGTGAAAAATAAGGACAAAAACAGAAAACCAAAATATTTCAGATAACTTTTTTTTTCTTTTTTCACGTTATTTAGGTGCAAAATAAGGACAGAAACAGAACACCAAAATATTTCAGATAACTTTTTTTTCTTTTTTCCCGTTATTTGGGTGAAAAATAAGGACAAAAACAGAAAACCAAAATATTTCAAATAACTTTATTTTTCTTTTTTCGCGTTATTTAGGTGCAAAACAAGGACAAAAACAGAACACCAAAATATTAAAGATAACTTTTTTCTTTTTTCCCGTTATTTGGGTGCAAAATAAGGACAAAAACAGAACACCAAAATATTTCAGATAAATTTTTTTTCTTTTTTCACGTTATTTAGGTGTAAAATAAGGACAGAAACAGAACACCAAAATATTTCAGATAACTTTTTTTTCTTTTTTCCCGTTATTTGGGTGAAAAGTAAGGACAAAAACAGAAAACCAAAATATTTCAAATAACTTTATTTTTCTTTTTTCGCGTTATTTATGTGCAAAACAAGGACAAACACAGAACACCAAAATATTTCAGATAACTTTTTTTTTCTTTTTTCCCGTTATTTAGGTGCAAAATAAGGACAGAAACAGAACACCAAAATATTTCAGATAACTTTTTTTTCTTTTTTCCCGTTATTTGGGTGAAAAATAAGGACAAAAACAGAAAACCAAAATATTTCAAATAACTTTATTTTTCTTTTTTCCCGTTATTTAGGTGCAAAATAAGGAGAAAAATAGAAAATAAAAATATTTCAGATAACTTTTTTTTTCTTATTTCCCGTGATTTACGTGCAAAAAAAGGACAAAACAGAAAACCAAAATATTTTAGATAACTTTTTTTTTCTTTTTTCGCTTTATTTCGGTGCAAATTAAGGACAAAAACAGAAAATCTAAATATTTCAAATTACTTTCTTTTTCTTTTTTCCCGTTAATGAGGTTCAAAATAAGGACAAAAACAGAAAACCAAAATATTTCAAATAACTTTATTTTTCTTTTTTCCCGTTATTTAGGTGCAAAATAAAGACGAAAACAGAAAACCAAAATATTTCAGATAACTTTTTTTTTCTTTTTTCCCGTTATTTGGGTGCAAATTAAGGACAAAAAAAGAACACCAAAATATTTCAGATAATTTTTTTTTTCTTTTTTCCCGTTATTTGTGTGAAAAATAAGGACAAAAACAGAAAACCAAAATATTTCAGATAACTTTTTTTTTCTTTTTTCAAGTTATTTAGGTGCAAAATAAGGACAGAAACAGAACACCAAAATATTTCAGATAACTTTTTTTTCTTTTTTCCCGTTATTTGGGTGAAAAATAAGGACAAAAACAGAAAACCAAAATATTTCAAATAACTTTATTTTTCTTTTTTCGCGTTATTTAGGTGCAAAACAAGGACAAAAACAGAACACCAAAATATTAAAGATAACTTTTTTCTTTTTGCCCGTTATTTGGGTGCAAAATAAGGACAAAAACAGAACACCAAAATATTTCAGATAAATTTTTTTTCTTTTTTCACGTTATTTAGGTGTAAAATAAGGACAGAAACAGAACACCAAAATATTTCAGATAACTTTTTTTTCTTTTTTCCCGTTATTTGGGTGAAAAGTAAGGACAAAAACAGAAAACCAAAATATTTCAAATAACTTTATTTTTCTTTTTTCGCGTTATTTATGTGCAAAACAAGGACAAACACAGAACACCAAAATATTTCAGATAACTTTTTTTTTCTTTTTTCCCGTTATTTAGGTGCAAAATAAGGACAGAAACAGAACACCAAAATATTTCAGATAACTTTTTTTTCTTTTTTCCCATTATTTGGGTGAAAAATAAGGACAAAAACAGAAAACCAAAATATTTCAAATAACTTTATTTTTCTTTTTTCCCGTTATTTAGGTGCAAAATAAGGAGAAAAATAGAAAATCAAAATATTTCAGATAACTTTTTTTTTCTTATTTCCCGTGATTTACGTGCAAAAAAAGGACAAAACAGAAAACCAAAATATTTTAGATAACTTTTTTTTTCTTTTTTCGCTTTATTTCGGTGCAAATTAAGGACAAAAACAGAAAATCTAAATATTTCAAATTACTTTCTTTTTCTTTTTTCCCGTTAATGAGGTTCAAAATAAGGACAAAAACAGAAAACCAAAATATTTCAAATAACTTTATTTTTCTTTTTTCCCGTTATTTAGGTGCAAAATAAAGACGAAAACAGAAAACCAAAATATTTCAGATAACTTTTTTTTTCTTTTTTCCCGTTATTTGGGTGCAAATTAAGGACAAAAAAAGAACACCAAAATATTTCAGATAATTTTTTTTTTCTTTTTTCCCGTTATTTGTGTGAAAAATAAGGACAAAAACAGAAAACCAAAATATTTCAGATAACTTTTTTTTTCTTTTTTCACGTTATTTAGGTGCAAAATAAGGACAGAAACAGAACACCAAAATATTTCAGATAACTTTTTTTTCTTTTTTCGCGTTATTTAGGTGCAAAACAAGGACAAAAACAGAACACCAAAATATTAAAGATAACTTTTTTCTTTTTTCCCGTTATTTGGGTGCAAAATAAGGACAAAAACAGAACACCAAAATATTTCAGATAAATTTTTTTTCTTTTTTCACGTTATTTAGGTGTAAAATAAGGACAGAAACAGAACACCAAAATATTTCAGACAACTTTTTTTTCTTTTTTCCCGTTATTTGGGTGAAAAGTAAGGACAAAAACAGAAAACCAAAATATTTCAAATAACTTTATTTTTCTTTTTTCGCGTTATTTATGTGCAAAACAAGGACAAACACAGAACACCAAAATATTTCAGATAACTTTTTTTTTCTTTTTTCCCGTTATTTAGGTGCAAAATAAGGACAGAAACAGAACACCAAAATATTTCAGATAACTTTTTTTTCTTTTTTCCCGTTATTTGGGTGAAAAATAAGGACAAAAACAGAAAACCAAAATATTTCAAATAACTTTATTTTTCTTTTTTCCCGTTATTTAGGTGCAAAATAAGGAGAAAAATAGAAAATCAAAATATTTCAGATAACTTTTTTTTTCTTATTTCCCGTGATTTAGGTGCAAAAAAAGGACAAAACAGAAAACCAAAATATTTAAGATAACTTTTTTTTTCTTTTTTCGCTTTATTTCGGTGCAAATTAAGGACAAAAACAGAAAATCTAAATATTTCAAATTAATTTCTTTTTCTTTTTTCCCGTTAATGAGGTTCAAAATAAGGACAAAAACAGAAAACCAAAATATTTCAAATAACTTTATTTTTCTTTTTTCCCGTTATTTAGGTGCAAAATAAAGACGAAAACAGAAAACCAAAATATTTCAGATAACTTTTTTTTTCTTATTTCCAGTTATTTGGGTGCAAAATAAGGACAAAAACAGAAAACCAATATATTTCAGATGACTTTTTTTTTCTTTAAGGACAAAAACAGAAAACCAAAATATTTCAAATAACTTTATTTTTATTTTTTCCCGTTATTTAGGTTCAAAATAAGGACGAAAACAGAAAACAAAAATATTTCAGATAATTTTTTTTTTCTTATTTCCCGTTATTTAGGCGCAAAATAAGGAGAAAAACAGAAAACCAAAATATTTCAGATAACTTTTTTTTTCTTTTTTCCCGTTATTTGGGTGCAAAATATGGACAAAACAGAAAACTAAAATATTTTAGTTAACTTTCTTTTTCTTTTTTCACGTTATTTCGGTGCAAAATAAGGACAAAAACAGAAAACTAAAATATTTCAAATAACTATATTTTTCTTTTTTCCCGTTATTTAGGTGCAAAATAAGGACAAAACAGAAAACCAAAATATTTCATATAACTTATTTGGGTGCAAAATAAGGAGAAAAATAGAAAATTAAAATATTACAGATAACTTTTGTTTTCTTTTTTCCAATTATTGAGGTGCAAAAAAAGGACAAAACAGAAAACCAAAATATTTCAAATAACTTTCTTTTTCTTTTTTCCCGTTAATGAGGTTCAAAATAAGGAGAAAAACAGAAAACCAAAATATTTCAGATAACTTTTTTTTTCTTATTTCCCGTGATTTAGGTGCAAAAAAAGGACAAAACAGAAAACCAAAATATTTTAGATAACTTTTTTTTTCTTTTTTATCTCTATTTCGGTGCAAATTAAGGACAAAAACTTAATTTCTTTTTCTTTTTTCAAATTAATTTCTTTTTCTTTTTTCCCCTTAATGAGGTTCAAAATAAGGACAAAAACAGAAAACAAAATATTCCAAATAACTTTATTTTTCTTTTTTCCCGTTATTTAGGTGCATAATAAGGACGAAAACAGAAAACCAAAATATTTCAAATAACTTTTTTTTTCTTATTTCCCGTTATTTAGGCGCAAAACAAGGAGAAAAACAGAAAACCAAAATATTTCAGATAACTTTTTTTTTCTTTTTTCCCGTTATTTGGGTGCAAAATAAGGACAAAAACAGAAAACCAATATATTTCAGATGACTTTTTTTTTCTTTAAGGACAAAAACAGAAAACCAAAATATTTCAAATAACTTTATTTTTATTTTTTCCCGTTATTTAGGTGCAAAATAAGGACGAAAACAGAAAACCAAAATATTTCAGATAACTTTTTTTTTCTTATTTCCCGTGATTTAGGTGCAAAAAAAGGACAAAACAGAAAACCAAAATATTTTAGATAACTTTTTTTTTCTTTTTTCCCTCTATTTCGGTGCAAATTAAGGACAAAAACAGAAAATCTAAATATTTCAAATTAATTTCTTTTTCTTTTTTCCCCTTAATGAGGTTCAAAATAAGGACAAAAACAGAAAACAAAATATTTCAAATAACTTTATTTTTCTTTTTTCCCGTTATTTAGGTGCATAATAAGGACGAAAACAGAAAACCAAAATATTTCAAATAACTTTTTTTTTCTTATTTCCCGTTATTTAGGCGCAAAATAAGGAGAAAAACAGAAAACCAAAATATTTCAGATAACTTTTTTTTTCTTTTTTCCCGTGATTTGGGTGCAAAACAAGGACAAAAACAGAAAACCAATATATTTCAGATGACTTTTTTTTTCTTTAAGGACAAAAACAGAAAACCAAAATATTTCAAATAACTTTATTTTTATTTTTTCGCGTTATTTAGGTGCAAAATAAGGACGAAAACAGAAAACCAAAATATTTCAGATAACTTTTTTTTTTGTTATTTCCCGTTATTTAGGCGCAAAACAAGGAGAAAAACAGAAAACCTATATATTTCAGATGACTTTTATTTTCTTTAAGGATAAAAACAGAAAACCAAAATATTTCAAATAACTTTATTTTTATTTTTTCCCGTTATTTAGGTGCAAAATAAGGACAAAAACAGAAAACCAAAATATTTCAAATAACTTTATTTTTATTTTTTCCCGTTATTTAGGTGCAAAATAAGGACGAAAACAGAAAACCAAAATATTTCAGATAACTTTTTTTTCTTATTTCCCGTTATTTAAGCGCAAAACAAGGAGAAAAACGGAAAACCAAAATATTTCAGATAACTTTTTTTTCCTTTTTTCCCGTTATTTGGGTGCAAAATAAGGACAAAAACAGAAAACCAATTTATTTCAGATGCCTTTTTTTTTCTTTAAGGACAAAAACAGAAAACCAAAATATTTCAAATAACTTTATTTTTATTTTTTCCCGTTAATGAGGTTCAAAATAAGGACAAAAACAGAAAACCAAAATATTTCAAATAACTTTATTTTTATTTTTTCCCGTTATTTAGGTGCAAAATAAGGACGAAAACAGAAAACCAAAATATTGCAGATAACTTTTTTTTCTTATTTCCCGTTATTTAAGCGCAAAACAAGGAGAAAAACGGAAAACCAAAATATTTCAGATAACTTTATTTTTATTTTTTCCCGTTATTTAGGTGCAAAATAAGGACAAAAACAGAAAACCAAAATATTTCAAATAACTTTATTTTTATTTTTTCCCGTTATTTAGGTGCAAAATAAGGACGAAAACAGAAAACCAAAATATTTCAGATAACTTTTTTTTCTTATTTCCCGTTATTTAAGCGCAAAACAAGGAGAAAAACACAAAACCAAAATATTTCAGATAACTTTTTTTTTCTTTTTTCCAATTATTTAGGTGCACAAAAAAGACAAAACAGAAAACCAAAATATTTCAAATAACTTTCTTTTTCTTTTTTCCCGTTAATGAGGTTCAAAATAAGGACAAAAACAGAAAACCAAAATATTTCAAATAACTTTATTTTTCTTTTTTCCCGTTATTTGGGTGCAAAATAAGGAAGAAAACAGAAAACCAAAATATATCAGATAATTTTTTTTTCTTTTTTCCCGTTATTTGGGTGCAAATTAAGGACAAAAAAAGAACACCAAAATATTTCAGATAATTTTTTTTTTCTTTTTTCCCGTTATTTGTGTGAAAAATAAGGACAAAAACAGAAAACCCAAAATATTTCAGATAACTTTTTTTTTCTTTTTTCACGTTATTTAGGTGCAAAATAAGGACAGAAACAGAACACCAAAATATTTCAGATAACTTTTTTTCTTTTTTCCCGTTATTTGGGTGAAAATAAGGACAAGAACAGAAAACCAAAATATTTCAAATAACTTTATTTTTCTTTTTTCGCGTTATTTAGGTGCAAAACAAGGACAAAAACAGAACACCAAAATATTAAAGATAACTTTTTTCTTTTTTCCCGTTATTTGGGTGCAAAATAAGGACAAAAACAGAACACCAAAATATTTCAGATAAATTTTTTTTCTTTTTTCACGTTATTTAGGTGTAAAATAAGGACAGAAACAGAACACCAAAATATTTCAGATAACTTTTTTTTCTTTTTTCCCGTTATTTGGGTGAAAAGTAAGGACAAAAACAGAAAACCAAAATATTTCAAATAACTTTATTTTTCTTTTTTCGCGTTATTTATGTGCAAAACAAGGACAAACACAGAACACCAAAATATTTCAGATAACTTTTTTTTTTCTTTTTTCCCGTTATTTAGGTGCAAAATAAGGACAGAAACAGAACACCAAAATATTTCAGATAACTTTTTTTTCTTTTTTCCCGTTATTTGGTGAAAAATAAGGACAAAAACAGAAAACCAAAATATTTCAAATAACTTTATTTTTCTTTTTTCCCGTTATTTAGGTGCAAAATAAGGAGAAAAATAGAAAATCAAAATATTTCAGATAACTTTTTTTTTCTTATTTCCCGTGATTTACGTGCAAAAAAAGGACAAAACAGAAAACCAAAATATTTTAGATAACTTTTTTTTTCTTTTTTCGCTTTATTTCGGTGCAAATTAAGGACAAAAACAGAAAATCTAAATATTTCAAATTACTTTCCTTTTCTTTTTTCCCGTTAATGAGGTTCAAAATAAGGACAAAAACAGAAAACCAAAATATTTCAAATAACTTTATTTTTCTTTTTTCCCGTTATTTAGGTGCAAAATAAGGACGAAAACAGAAAACCAAAATATTTCAGATAACTTTTTTTTCTTATTTCCCGTTATTTAAGCGCAAAACAAGGAGAAAAACACAAAACCAAAATATTTCAGATAACTTTTTTTTTCTTTTTTGCCGTTATTTATGTGCAAAACAAGGACAAAAACAGAACACCAAAATATTTCGGATAACTTTTTTTTTCTTTTTTCCCGTTATTTAGGTGCAAAATAAGGACAAAAACAGAAAACTAAAATATTGCAAATAACTATATTTTTCTTTTTTCCCGTTATTTAGGTGCAAAAAAAGGACAAAACAGAAAACCAAAATATTTCAAATAACTTTCTTTTTCTTTTTTCCCGTTAATGAGGTTCAAAATAAGGACAAAAACATAAAACCAAAATATTTCAGATAACTTTTTTTTTCTTATTTCCCGTGATTTAGGTGCAAAAAAAGGACAAAACAGAAAACCAAAATATTTTAGATAACTTTTTTTTTCTTTTTTATCTCTATTTCGGTGCAAATTAAGGACAAAAACTTAATTTCTTTTTCTTTTTCAAATTAATTTCTTTTTCTTTTTTCCCCTTAATGAGGTTCAAAATAAGGACAAAAACAGAAAACAAAATATTTCAAATAACTTTATTTTTCTTTTTTCCCGTTATTTAGGTGCATAATAAGGACGAAAACAGAAAACCAAAATATTTCAAATAACTTTTTTTTTCTTATTTCCCGTTATTTAGGCGCAAAACAAGGAGAAAAACAGAAAACCAAAATATTTCAGATAACTTTTTTTTTCTTTTTTCCCGTTATTTGGGTGCAAAATAAGGACAAAAACAGAAAACCAATATATTTCAGATGACTTTTTTTTTCTTTAAGGACAAAAACAGAAAACCAAAATATTTCAAATAACTTTATTTTTATTTTTTCCCGTTATTTAGGTGCAAAATAAGGACGAAAACAGAAAACCAAAATATTTCAGATAACTTTTTTTTTCTTATTTCCCGTGATTTAGGTGCAAAAAAAGGACAAAACAGAAAACCAAAATATTTTAGATAACTTTTTTTTTCTTTTTTCCCTCTATTTCGGTGCAAATTAAGGACAAAAACAGAAAATCTAAATATTTCAAATTAATTTCTTTTTCTTTTTTCCCCTTAATGAGGTTCAAAATAAGGACAAAAACAGAAAACAAAATATTTCAAATAACTTTATTTTTCTTTTTTCCCGTTATTTAGGTGCATAATAAGGACGAAAACAGAAAACCAAAATATTTCAAATAACTTTTTTTTCTTATTTCCAGTTATTTAGGCGCAAAACAAGGAGAAAAACAGAAAACCAAAATATTTCAGATAACTTTTTTTTTCTTTTTTCCCGTGATTTGGGTGCAAAACAAGGACAAAAACAGAAAACCAATATATTTCAGATGACTTTTTTTTTCTTTAAGGACAAAAACAGAAAACCAAAATATTTCAAATAACTTTATTTTTATTTTTTCGCGTTATTTAGGTGCAAAATAAGGACGAAAACAGAAAACCAAAATATTTCAGATAACTTTTTTTTTGTTATTTCCCGTTATTTAGGCGCAAAACAAGGAGAAAAACAGAAAACCTATATATTTCAGATGACTTTTATTTTCTTTAAGGATAAAAACAGAAAACCAAAATATTTCAAATAACTTTATTTTTATTTTTTCCCGTTATTTAGGTGCAAAATAAGGACAAAAACAGAAAACCAAAATATTTCAAATAACTTTATTTTTATTTTTTCCCGTTATTTAGGTGCAAAATAAGGACGAAAACAGAAAACCAAAATATTTCAGATAACTTTTTTTTCTTATTTCCCGTTATTTAAGCGCAAAACAAGGAGAAAAACGGAAAACCAAAATATTTCAGATAACTTTTTTTTCCTTTTTTCCCGTTATTTGGGTGCAAAATAAGGACAAAAACAGAAAACCAATTTATTTCAGATGCCTTTTTTTTTCTTTAAGGACAAAAAACAGAAAACCAAAATATTTCAAATAACTTTATTTTTATTTTTTCCCGTTAATGAGGTTCAAAATAAGGACAAAAACAGAAAACCAAAATATTTCAAATAACTTTATTTTTATTTTTTCCCGTTATTTAGGTGCAAAATAAGGACGAAAACAGAAAACCAAAATATTGCAGATAACTTTTTTTTCTTATTTCCCGTTATTTAAGCGCAAAACAAGGAGAAAAACGGAAAACCAAAATATTTCAGATAACTTTATTTTTATTTTTTCCCGTTATTTAGGTGCAAAATAAGGACAAAAACAGAAAACCAAAATATTTCAAATAACTTTATTTTTATTTTTTCCCGTTATTTAGGTGCAAAATAAGGACGAAAACAGAAAACCAAAATATTTCAGATAACTTTTTTTTCTTATTTCCCGTTATTTGGGTGCAAATTAAGGACAAAAAAAAAAGAACACCAAAATATTTCATATAATTTTTTTTTTCTTTTTTCCCGTTATTTGTGTGAAAAATAAGGACAAAAACAGAAAACCAAAATATTTCAAATAACTTTATTTTTCTTTTTTCCCGTTATTTGGGTGCAAAATAAGGAAGAAAACAGAAAACCAAAATATATCAGATAATTTTTTTTTCTTTTTTCCCGTTATTTGGGTGCAAATTAAGGACAAAAAAAGAACACCAAAATATTTCAGATAATTTTTTTTTTCTTTTTTCCCGTTATTTGTGTGAAAAATAAGGACAAAAACAGAAAACCAAAATATTTCAGATAACTTTTTTTTTCTTTTTTCACGTTATTTAGGTGCAAAATAAGGACAGAAACAGAACACCAAAATATTTCAGATAACTTTTTTTTCTTTTTTCCCGTTATTTGGGTGAAAAATAAGGACAAGAACAGAAAACCAAAATATTTCAAATAACTTTATTTTTCTTTTTTCGCGTTATTTAGGTGCAAAACAAGGACAAAAACAGAACACCAAAATATTAAAGATAACTTTTTTCTTTTTTCCCGTTATTTGGGTGCAAAATAAGGACAAAAACAGAACACCAAAATATTTCAGATAAATTTTTTTTCTTTTTTCACGTTATTTAGGTGTAAAATAAGGACAGAAACAGAACACCAAAATATTTCAGATAACTTTTTTTTCTTTTTTCCCGTTATTTGGGTGAAAAGTAAGGACAAAAACAGAAAACCAAAATATTTCAAATAACTTTATTTTTCTTTTTTCGCGTTATTTATGTGCAAAACAAGGACAAACACAGAACACCAAAATATTTCAGATAACTTTTTTTTTCTTTTTTCCCGTTATTTAGGTGCAAAATAAGGACAGAAACAGAACACCAAAATATTTCAGATACTTTTTTTTCTTTTTTCCCGTTATTTGGGTGAAAAATAAGGACAAAAACAGAAAACCAAAATATTTCGAATAACTTTATTTTTCTTTTTTCCGTCATTTAGGTGCAAAATAAGGAGAAAAATAGAAAATCAAAATATTTCAGATAACTTTTTTTTTTCTTATTTCCCGTGATTTACGTGCAAAAAAAGGACAAAACAGAAAACCAAAATATTTTAGATAACTTTTTTTTTCTTTTTTCGCTTTATTTCGGTGCAAATTAAGGACAAAAACAGAAAATCTAAATATTTCAAATTACTTTCTTTTTCTTTTTTCCCGTTAATGAGGTTCAAAATAAGGACAAAAACAGAAAACCAAAATATTTCAAATAACTTTATTTTTCTTTTTTCCCGTTATTTAGGTGCAAAATATGGACAAAACAGAAAATCAAAATATTTCAGATAACTTTTTTTTTCTTATTTCCAGTTATTTGGGTGCAAAATAAGGACAGAAACAGAACACCAAAATATTTCAGATAACTTTTTTTTCTTTAAGGACAAAAACGGAAAACCAAAATATTTCAGATAACTTTATTTTTATTTTTTCCCGTTATTTAGGTGCAAAATAAGGACAAAAACAGAAAACCAAAATATTTCAAATAACTTTATTTTTATTTTTTCCCGTTATTTAGGTGCAAAATAAGGACGAAAACAGAAACCAAAATATTTCAGATAACTTTTTTTTTCTTTTTTCCCGTTATTTAAGCGCAAAACAAGGAGAAAAACACAAAACCAAAATATTTCAGATAACTTTTTTTTTCTTTTTTGCCGTTATTTGGGTGCAAAATATGGACAAAACAGAAAATCAAAATATTTCAGATAACTTTTTTTTTCTTTTTTCCAATTATTTAGGTGCACAAAAAGGACAAAACAGAAAACCAAAATATTTCAAATAACTTTCTTTTTCTTTTTTCCCGTTAATGAGGTTCAAAATAAGGACAAAAACAGAAAACCAAAATATTTCAAATAACTTTATTTTTCTTTTTTCCCGTTATTTGGGTGCAAAATAAGGAAGAAAACAGAAAACCAAAATATATCAGATAATTTTTTTTTCTTTTTTCCCGTTATTTGGGTGCAAATTAAGGACAAAAAAAGAACACCAAAATATTTCAGATAATTTTTTTTTTCTTTTTTCCCGTTATTTGTGTGAAAAATAAGGACAAAAACAGAAAACCAAAATATTTCAGATAACTTTTTTTTTCTTTTTTCACGTTATTTAGGTGCAAAATAAGGACAGAAACAGAACACCAAAATATTTCAGATAACTTTTTTTTCTTTTTTCCCGTTATTTGGGTGAAAAATAAGGACAAAAACAGAAAACCAAAATATTTCAAATAACTTTATTTTTCTTTTTTCGCGTTATTTAGGTGCAAAACAAGGACAAAAACAGAACACCAAAATATTAAAGATAACTTTTTTCTTTTTTCCCGTTATTTGGGTGCAAAATAAGGACAAAAACAGAACACCAAAATATTTCAGATAAATTTTTTTTCTTTTTTCACGTTATTTAGGTGTAAAATAAGGACAGAAACAGAACACCAAAATATTTCAGATAACTTTTTTTTCTTTTTTCCCGTTATTTGGGTGAAAAGTAAGGACAAAAACAGAAAACCAAAATATTTCAAATAACTTTATTTTTCTTTTTTCGCGTTATTTATGTGCAAAACAAGGACAAACACAGAACACCAAAATATTTCAGATAACTTTTTTTTTCTTTTTTCCCGTTATTTAGGTGCAAAATAAGGACAGAAACAGAACACCAAAATATTTCAGATAACTTTTTTTTCTTTTTTCCCGTTATTTGGGTGAAAAGTAAGGACAAAAACAGAAAACCAAAATATTTCAAATAACTTTATTTTTCTTTTTTCGCGTTATTTAGGTGCAAAATAAAGACGAAAACAGAAAACCAAAATATTTCAGATAACTTTTTTTTTCTTATTTCCAGTTATTTGGGTGCAAAATAAGGACAAAAACAGAAAACCAATATATTTCAGATGACTTTTTTTTTCTTTAAGGACAAAAACAGAAAACCAAAATATTTCAAATAACTTTATTTTTATTTTTTCCCGTTATTTAGGTTCAAAATAAGGACGAAAACAGAAAACAAAAATATTTCAGATAATTTTTTTTTTCTTATTTCCCGTTATTTAGGCGCAAAATAAGGAGAAAAACAGAAAACCAAAATATTTCAGATAACTTTTTTTTTCTTTTTTCCCGTTATTTGGGTGCAAAATATGGACAAAACAGAAAACTAAAATATTTTAGTTAACTTTCTTTTTCTTTTTTCCCGTTATTTCGGTGCAAAATAAGGACAAAAACAGAAAACTAAAATATTTCAAATAACTATATTTTTCTTTTTTCCCGTTATTTAGGTGCAAAATAAGGACAAAACAGAAAACCAAAATATTTCATATAACTTATTTGGGTGCAAAATAAGGAGAAAAATAGAAAATTAAAATATTACAGATAACTTTTGTTTTCTTTTTTCCAATTATTGAGGTGCAAAAAAAGGACAAAATAGAAAACCAAAATATTTCAAATAACTTTCTTTTTCTTTTTTCCCGTTAATGAGGTTCAAAATAAGGAGAAAAACAGAAAACCAAAATATTTCAGATAACTTTTTTTTTCTTATTTCCCGTGATTTAGGTGCAAAAAAAGGACAAAACAGAAAACCAAAATATTTTAGATAACTTTTTTTTTCTTTTTTCCCTCTATTTCGGTGCAAATTAAGGACAAAAACAGAAAATCTAAATATTTCAAATTAATTTCTTTTTCTATTTTCCCCTTAATGAGGTTCAAAATAAGGACAAAAACAGAAAACAAAATATTTCAAATAACTTTATTTTTCTTTTTTCCCGTTATTTAGGTGCATAATAAGGACGAAAACAGAAAACCAAAATATTTCAGATAACTTTTTTTTTCTTTTTTCCCGTTATTTAGGCGCAAAACAAGGAGAAAAACAGAAAACCAAAATATTTCAGATAACTTTTTTTTTCTTTTTTCCCGTTATTTGGGTGCAAAATAAGGACAAAAACAGAAAACCAATATATTTCAGATGACTTTTTTTTTCTTTAAGGACAAAAACAGAAAACCAAAATATTTCAAATAACTTTATTTTTATTTTTTCCCGTTATTTAGGTGCAAAATAAGGACGAAAACAGAAAACCAAAATATTTCAGATAACTTTTTTTTTCTTATTTCCCGTTATTTAGGCGCAAAATAAGGAGAAAAACAGAAAACCAAAATATTTCAGATAACTTTTTTTTTCTTATTTCCCGTGATTTACGTGCAAAAAAAGGACAAAACAGAAAACCAAAATATTTTAGATAACTTTTTTTTTCTTTTTTCGCTTTATTTCGGTGCAAATTAAGGACAAAAACAGAAAATCTAAATATTTCAAATTACTTTCTTTTTCTTTTTTCCCGTTAATGAGGTTCAAAATAAGGACAAAAACAGAAAACCAAAATATTTCAAATAACTTTCTTTTTCTTTTTTCCCGTTAATGAGGTTCAAAATAAGGAGAAAAATAGAAAATCAAAATATTTCAGATACCTTTTTTTTTCTTATTTCCCGTGGTTTAGGTACAAAAAAAGGACAAAACAGAAAACCAAAATATTTTAGATAACTTTTTTTTTCTTTTTTCGCTTTATTTCGGTGCAAATTAAGGACAAAAACAGAAAATCTAAATATTTCAAATTACTTTCTTTTTCTTTTTTCCCGTTAATGAGGTTCAAAATAAGGACAAAAACAGAAAACCAAAATATTTCAAATAACTTTCGTTTTCTTTTTTCCCGTTAATGAGGTTCAAAATAAGGACAAAAACAGAAAACCAAAATATTTCAAATAACTTTATTTTTATTTTTTCCCGTTATTTAGGTGCAAAATAAGGACGAAAACAGAAAACCAAAATATTTCAGATAACTTTTTTTTTCTTATTTCCCGTTATTTAGGCGCAAAATAAGGAGAAAAGCAGAAAACCAAAATATTTCAGATAACTTTTTTTTTCTTATTTCCCGTGATTTACGTGCAAAAAAAGGACAAAACAGAAAACCAAAATATTTTAGATAACTTTTTTTTTCTTTTTTCGCTTTATATCGGTTCAAATTAAGGACAAAAACAGAAAATCTAAATATTTCAAATTACTTTCTTTTTCTTTTTTACCGTTAATGAGGTCCAAAATAAGGACAAAAACAGAAAATCTAAATATTTCAAATTACTTTCTTTTTCTTCTTTCCCCTTAATGAGGTTCAAAATAAGGACAAAAACAGAAAACTAAAATATTTCAAATAACTTTATTTTTCTTTTTTCCCGTTATATAGGTGCAAAATAAGGACGAAAACAGAAAACCAAAATATATCAGATAACTTTTTTTTTCTTATTTCCCGTTATTTGGGTGCGAAATAAAGACAAAAACAGAAAATCAAAATATTTCAAATAACTTTATTTTTCTTTTTTCCCGTTATTTAGGCGCAAAATAAGGAGAAAAACAGAAAACCAAAATATTTCAGATAACTTTTTTTTTCTTTTTTCCCGTTATTTAGGTGCAAAATAAGGACAAAAACAGAACACCAAAATATTTTAGATAACTTTCTTTTTCTTTTTTCCCGTTATTTCGGTGCAAAATAAGGACAGAAACAGAAAATTAAAATATTTCAAATAACTTTTTTTTCTTTTTTCCCGTTATTTAGCTGCAAAATAGGGACAAAAACAGAAAACCAAAATATTTTAGATAACGTTTTTTTCTTTTTTTTCCGTTATTTCGGTGCAAAATAGGGACAAAAACAGAAAATCAAAATATTTCAAATAACTTTATTTTTCTTTTCTCCCGTTCTTGAGGAGGTGCAAAATAAGGACAAAAACAGAAAACCAATATATTTCAGATTACTTTTTTTTTCTTTAAGGACAAAAACAGAAAACCAAAATATTTCAAATAACTTTATTTTTATTTTTTCCCGTTATTTAGGTGCAAAATAAGGACAAAAACAGAAAACCAATATATTTCAGATGACTTTTTTTTTCTTTAAGGACAAAAACAGAAAACCAAAATATTTCAAATAACTTTATTTTCATTTTTTCCCGTTATTTAGGTGCAAAATAAGGACAAAAACAGAAAACCAAAATATTTCAGATAACTTTTTTTTTTCTTATTTCCCGTTATTTAGGCGGAAAATAAGGAGAAAAACAGAAAACCAAAATATTTCAGATAACTTTTTTTTTTCCCGTTATTTGGGTTGCAAAATAAGGACAAAAACAGAAAACCAATATATTTCAGATGACTTTTTTTTTCTTTAAGGACAAAAACAGAAAACCAAAATATTTCAAATAACTTTTTTTTTGTTATTTCCCGTTATTTAGGCGCAAAACAAGGAGAAAAACAAAATAAGGACGAAAACAGAAAACCAAAATATTTCAGATAACTTTTTATTTGTTATTTCCCGTTATTTAGGCGCAAAACAAGGGGAAAAACAGAAAACCAATATACTTCAGATGACTTTTATTTTCTTTAAGGACAAAAACAGAAAACCAAAATATTTCAAATAACTTTATTTTTCTTTTCTCCCGTTCTTGAGGAGGTGCAAAATAAGGACAAAAACAGAAAACCAATATATTTCAGATTACTTTTTTTTTCTTTAAGGACAAAAACAGAAAACCAAAATATTTCAAATAACTTTATTTTTATTTTTTCCCGTTATTTAGGTGCAAAATAAGGGCAAAAACAGAAAACCAAAATATTTCAAATAACTTTATTTTTATTTTTTCCCGTTATTTAGGTGCAAAATAAGGACGAAAACAGAAAACCAAAATATTTCAGATAACTTTTTTTTCCTTTTTTCCCGTTATTTGGGTGCAAAATAAGGACAAAAACAGAAAACCAATTTATTTCAGATGCCTTTTTTTTCTTTAAGGACAAAAACAGAAAACCAAAATATTTCAAATAACTTTATTTTTATTTTTTCCCGTTATTTAGGTGCAAAATAAGGACAAAAACAGAAAACGAAAATATTTCAGATAACTTTTTTTTTTCTTATTTCCCGTTATTTAGGAGCAAAATAAGGAGAAAAACAGAAAACCAAAATATTTCAGATAACTTTTTTTTTCTTTTTTGCCGTTATTTGGGTGCAAAATATGGACAAAACAGAAAATCAAAATATTTCAGATAACTTTTTTTTTCTTTTTTCCAATTATTTAGGTGCACAAAAAGGACAAAACAGAAAACCAAAATATTTCAAATAACTTTCTTTTTCTTTTTTCCCGTTAATGAGGTTCAAAATAAGGACAAAACAGAAAACCAAAATATTTCAAATAACTTTATTTTTCTTTTTTCCCGTTAATGAGGTTCAAAATAAGGAGAAAAATAGAAAATCAAAATATTTCAGATAACTTTTTTTTCTTATTTCCCGTGGTTTAGGTACAAAAAAAGGATAAAACAGAAAACCAAAATATTTTAGATAACTTTTTTTTTCTTTTTTCCCTTTATTTCGGTGCAAATTAAGGACAAAAACAGAAAATCTAAATATTTCAAATTACTTTCTTTTTCTTTTTTCCCCTTAATGAGGTTCAAAATAAGGACAAAAACAGAAAACTAAAATATTTCAAATAACTTTATTTTTGTTTTTTCCCGTTATATAGGTGCAAAATAAGGACGAAAACAGAAAACCAAAATATATCAGATAACTTTTTTTTTCTTATTTCCCGTTATTTAGGCGCAAAACAAGGAGAAAACAGAAAACCAAAATATTTCAGATAACTTTTTTTCTTTTTTGCCGTTATTTGGGTGCAAAATATGGACAAAACAGAAAACCAAAATATTTTAGATAACTTTTTTTTTTCTTTTTTCCCTTTATTTCGGTGCAAATTAAGGACAAAAACAGAAAATCTAAATATTTCAAATTACTTTCTTTTTCTTTTATCCCGTTAATGAGGTTCAAAATAAGGACAAAAACAGAAAACAAAAATATTTCAAATAACTTTCTTTTTCTTTTTTCCCGTTAATGAGGTTCAAAATAAGGAGAAAAATAGAAAATCAAAATATTTCAGATAACTTTTTTTTTCTTATTTCCCGTGGTTTAGGTACAAAAAAAGGATAAAACAGAAAACCAAAATATTTTAGATAACTTTTTTTTTCTTTTTTCCCTTTATTTCGGTGCAAATTAAGGACAAAAACAGAAAATCTAAATATTTCAAATTACTTTCTTTTTCTTTTTTCCCCTTAATGAGGTTCAAAATAAGGACAAAAACAGAAAACTAAAATATTTCAAATAACTTTATTTTTGTTTTTTCCCGTTATATAGGTGCAAAATAAGGACGAAAACAGAAAACCAAAATATATCAGATAACTTTTTTTTTCTTATTTCCCGTTATTTAGGCGCAAAACAAGGAGAAAACAGAAAACCAAAATATTTCAGATAACTTTTTTTTTCTTTTTTCCCGTTATTTGGGTGCAAAATAAGGACAAAAACAGAAAACCAATATATTTCAGATGACTTTTTTTTTCTTTAAGGACAAAACCAGAAAACCAAAATATTTCAAATAACTTTATTTTTATTTTTTCCCGTTATTTAGGTGCAAAATAAGGACAAAAACAGAACACCAATATATTTCAGATGACTATTTTTTTCTTTAAGGACAAAAACAGAAAAACAAAATATTTCAAATAACTTTATTTTTATTTTTTCCCATTATTTAGGTGCAAAATAAGGACGAAAACAGAAAACCAAAATATTTCAGATAACTTTTTTTTTTCTTATTACCCGTTATTTAGGCGCAAAATAAGGAGAAAAACAGAAAACCAAAATATTTCAGATAACTTTTTTTTTTCCCGTTATTTGGGTGCAAAATAAGGACAAAAACAGAAAACCAATATATTTCAGATGACTTTTTTTTTCTTTAAGGACAAAAACAGAAAACCAAAATATTTCAAATAACTTTATTTTTATTTTTTCGCGTTATTTAGGTGCAAAATAAGGACGAAAACAGAAAACCAAAATATTTCAGATAACTTTTTTTTTGTTATTTCCCGTTATTTAGGCGCAAAACAAGGAGAAAAACAGAAAACCAATATATTTCAGATGACTTTTATTTTCTTTAAGGATAAAAACAGAAAACCAAAATATTTCAAATAACTTTATTTTTATTTTTTCCCGTTATTTAGGTGCAAAATAAGGACAAAAACAGAAAACCAAAATATTTCAAATAACTTTATTTTTATTTTTTCCCGTTATTTAGGTGCAAAATAAGGACGAAAACAGAAAACCAAAATATTTCAGATAACTTTTTTTTCTTATTTCCCGTTATTTAAGCGCAAAACAAGGAGAAAAACGGAAAACCAAAATATTTCAGATGACTTTTATTTTCTTTAAGGACAAAAACAGAAAACCAAAATATTTCAAATAACTTTATTTTTATTTTTTCCCGTTATTTAGGTGCAAAATAAGGACGAAAACAGAAAATCAAAATATTTCAGATAACTTTTTTTTTCTTTTTTCCCGTTATTTGGGTGCAAAATAAGGACAAAAACAGAAAACCAATATATTTCAGATGACTTTTTTTTTCTTTAAGGACAAAAACAGAAAACCAAAATATTTCAAATAACTTTATTTTTATTTTTTCCCGTTATTTAGGTGCAAAATAAGGACAAAAACAGAAAACCAATATATTTCAGATGACTTTTTTTTTCTTTAAGGACAAAAACAGAAAACCAAAATATTTCAAATAACTTTATTTTTATTTTTTCCCGTTATTTAGGTGCAAAATAAGGACGAAAACAGAAAACCAAAATATTTCAGATAACTTTTTTTTTTCTTATTACCCGTTATTTAGGCGCAAAATAAGGAGAAAAACAGAAAACCAAAATATTTCAGATAACTTTTTTTTTCCCGTTATTTGGGTGCAAAATAAGGACAAAAACAGAAAACCAATATATTTCAGATGACTTTTTTTTTCTTTAAGGACAAAAACAGAAAACCAAAATATTTCAAATAACTTTATTTTTATTTTTTCGCGTTATTTAGGTGCAAAATAAGGACGAAAACAGAAAACCAAAATATTTCAGATAACTTTTTTTTTGTTATTTCCCGTTATTTAGGCGCAAAACAAGGAGAAAAACTGAAAACCAATATATTTCAGATAACTTTTATTTTCTTTAAGGATAAAAACAGAAAACCAAAATATTTCAAATAACTTTATTTTTATTTTTTCCCGTTATTTAGGTGCAAAATAAGGACAAAAACAGAAAACCAAAATATTTCAAATAACTTTATTTTTATTTTTTCCCGTTATTTAAGCGCAAAACAAGGAGAAAAACGGAAAACCAAAATATTTCAGATAACTTTTTTTTCCTTTTTTCCCGTTATTTGGGTGCAAAATAAGGACAAAAACAGAAAACCAATTTATTTCAGATGCCTTTTTTTTTCTTTAAGGACAAAAACAGAAAACCAAAATATTTCAAATAACTTTATTTTTATTTTTTCCCGTTAATGAGGTTCAAAATAAGGACAAAAACAGAAAACCAAAATATTTCAAATAACTTTATTTTTATTTTTTCCCGTTATTTAGGTGCAAAATAAGGACGAAAACAGAAAACCAAAATATTTCAGATAACTTTTTTTTCTTATTTCCCGTTATTTAAGCGCAAAACAAGGAGAAAAACGGAAAACCAAAATATTTCAGATAACTTTATTTTTATTTTTTCCCGTTATTTAGGTGCAAAATAAGGACAAAAACAGAAAACCAAAATATTTCAAATAACTTTATTTTTATTTTTTCCCGTTATTTAGGTGCAAAATAAGGACGAAAACAGAAAACCAAAATATTTCAGATAACTTTTTTTTCTTATTTCCCGTTATTTAAGCGCAAAACAAGGAGAAAAACGGAAAACCAAAATATTTCAGATAACTTTATTTTTATTTTTTCCCGTTATTTAGGTGCAAAATAAGGACGAAAACAGAAAACGAAAATATTTCAGATAACTTTTTTTTTTCTTATTTCCCGTTATTTAGGCGCAAAATAAGGAGAAAAACACAAAACCAAAATATTTCAGATAACTTTTTTTTTCTTTTTTGCCGTTATTTGGGTGCAAAATATGGACAAAACAGAAAATCAAAATATTTCAGATAACTTTTTTTTTCTTTTTTCCAATTATTTAGGTGCACAAAAAGGACAAAACAGAAAACCAAAATATTTCAAATAACTTTCTTTTTCTTTTTTCCCGTTAATGAGGTTCAAAATAAGGACAAAAACAGAAAACCAAAATATTTCAAATAACTTTATTTTTCTTTTTTCCCGTTATTTGGGTGCAAAATAAGGAAGAAAACAGAAAACCAAAATATATCAGATAATTGTTTTTTCTTTTTTCCCGTTATTTGGGTGCAAATTAAGGACAAAACAAGAACACCAAAATATTTCAGATAATTTTTTTTTTCTTTTTTCCCGTTATTTGGGTGAAAAATAAGGACAAAAACAGAAAACCTAAATATTTCAAATAACTTTATTTTTCTTTTTTCGCGTTATTTAGGTGCAAAACAAGGACAAAAACAGAACACCAAAATATTAAAGATAACTTTTTTTCTTTTTTCCCGTTATTTAGGCGCAAAATAAGGACAAAAACAGAACACCAAAATATTTCAGATAACTTTTTTTTTCTTTTTTCACGTTATTTAGGTGCAAAATAAGGACAGAAACAGAACACCAAAATATTTCAGATAACTTTTTTTTTCTTTTTTCCCGTTATTTGGGTGAAAAATAAGGACAAAAACAGAAAACCAAAATATTTCAAATAACTTTATTTTTCTTTTTTCGCGTTATTTATGTGCAAAACAAGGACAAACACAGAACACCAAAATATTTCAGATAACTTTTTTTTTCTTTTTTCCCGTTATTTAGGTGCAAAATAAGGACAGAAACAGAACACCAAAATATTTCAGATAACTTTTTTTTCTTTTTTCCCGTTATTTGGGTGAAAAATAAGGACAAAAACAGAAAACCAAAATATTTCAAATAACTTTATTTTTCTTTTTTCCCGTTATTTAGGTGCAACATAAGGAGAAAAATAGAAAATCAAAATATTTCAGATAACTTTTTTTTTCTTATTTCCCGTGATTTACGTGCAAAAAAAGGACAAAACAGAAAACCAAAATATTTTAGATAACTTTTTTTTTCTTTTTTCGCTTTATTTCGGTGCAAATTAAGGACAAAAACAGAAAATCTAAATATTTCAAATTACTTTCTTTTTCTTTTTTCCCGTTAATGAGGTTCAAAATAAGGACAAAAACAGAAAACCAAAATATTTCAAATAACTTTATTTTTCTTTTTTCCCGTTATTTAGGTGCAAAATAAAGACGAAAACAGAAAACCAAAATATTTCAGATAACTTTTTTTTTCTTATTTCCAGTTATTTGGGTGCAAAATAAGGACAAAAACAGAAAACCAATATATTTCAGATGACTTTTTTTTTCTTATTTCCAGTTATTTGGGTGCAAAATAAGAACAAAAACAGAAAACCAAAATATTTCAAATAACTTTATTTTTATTTTTTCCCGTTATTTAGGTTCAAAATAAGGACGAAAACAGAAAACAAAAATATTTCAGATAATTTTTTTTTTCTTATTTCCCGTTATTTAGGCGCAAAATAAGGAGAAAAACAGAAAACCAAAATATTTCAAATAACTTTTTTTTTCTTTTTTCCCGTTATTTGGGTGCAAAATAAGGACAGAAACAGAAAATCAATATATTTCAAATAACTTTATTTTTCTTTTTTCCCGTTATTGAGGTTCAAAATAAGGACAAAAACAGAAACTAAAATATTTCAAATAACTTTATTTTTCTTTTTTCCCGTTAATGAGGTTCAAAATAAGGAGAAAAATAGAAAATCAAAATATTTCAGATAACTTGTTTTTCTTATTTCCCGTGGTTTAGGTACAAAAAAAGGATAAAACAGAAAACCAAAATATTTTAGATAACTTTTTTTTTTCTTTTTTCCCTTTATTTCGGTGCAAATTAAGGACAAAAACAGAAAATCTAAATATTTCAAATTACTTTCTTTTTCTTTTATCCCGTTAATGAGGTTCAAAATAAGGACAAAAACAGAAAACAAAAATATTTCAAATAACTTTCTTTTTCTTTTTTCCCGTTAATGAGGTTCAAAATAAGGAGAAAAATAGAAAATCAAAATATTTCAGATAACTTTTTTTTTCTTATTTCCCGTGGTTTAGGTACAAAAAAAGGATAAAACAGAAAACCAAAATATTTTAGATAACTTTTTTTTTCTTTTTTCCCTTTATTTCGGTGCAAATTAAGGACAAAAACAGAAAATCTAAATATTTCAAATTACTTTCTTTTTCTTTTTTCCCCTTAATGAGGTTCAAAATAAGGACAAAAACAGAAAACTAAAATATTTCAAATAACTTTATTTTTGTTTTTTCCCGTTATATAGGTGCAAAATAAGGACGAAAACAGAAAACCAAAATATATCAGATGTCTTTTTTTTTCTTATTTCCCGTTATTTAGGCGCAAAACAAGGAGAAAACAGAAAACCAAAATATTTCAGATAACTTTTTTTTTCTTTTTTCCCGTTATTTGGGTGCAAAATAAGGACAAAAACAGAAAACCAATATATTTCAGATGACTTTTTTTTTCTTTAAGGACAAAACCAGAAAACCAAAATATTTCAAATAACTTTATTTTTATTTTTTCCCGTTATTTAGGTGCAAAATAAGGACAAAAAACAGAAAACCAATATATTTCAGATGACTATTTTTTTCTTTAAGGACAAAAACAGAAAACCAAAATATTTCAAATAACTTTATTTTTATTTTTTCGCGTTATTTAGGTGCAAAATAAGGACGAAAACAGAAAACCAATATATTTCAGATGACTTTTTTTTTGTTATTTCCCGTTATTTAGGCGCAAAACAAGGAGAAAAACAGAAAACCAATATATTTCAGATGACTTTTATTTTCTTTAAGGATAAAAACAGAAAACCAAAATATTTCAAATAACTTTATTTTTATTTTTTCCCGTTATTTAGGTGCAAAATAAGGACGAAAAAAGAAAACCAAAATATTTCAAATAACTTTATTTTTATTTTTTCGCGTTATTTAGGTGCAAAATAAGGACGAAAACAGAAAACCAATATATTTCAGATGACTTTTTTTTTCTTATTACCCGTTATTTAGGCGCAAAATAAGGAGAAAAACAGAAAACCAAAATATTTCAGATAACTTTTTTTTTTCCCGTTATTTGGGTGCAAAATAAGGACAAAAACAGAAAACCAATATATTTCAGATGACTTTTTTTTTCTTTAAGGACAAAAACAGAAAACCAAAATATTTCAAATAACTTTATTTTTATTTTTTCGCGTTATTTAGGTGCAAAATAAGGACGAAAACAGAAAACCAAAATATTTCAGATAACTTTTTTTTTGTTATTTCCCGTTATTTAGGCGCAAAACAAGGAGAAAAACAGAAAACCAATATATTTCAGATGACTTTTATTTTCTTTAAGGATAAAAACAGAAAACCAAAATATTTCAAATAACTTTATTTTTATTTTTTCCCGTTATTTAGGTGCAAAATAAGGACAAAAACAGAAAACCAAAATATTTCAAATAACTTTATTTTTATTTTTTCCCGTTATTTAGGTGCAAAATAAGGACGAAAACAGAAAACCAAAATATTTCAGATAACTTTTTTTTCTTATTTCCCGTTATTTAAGCGCAAAACAAGGAGAAAAACGGAAAACCAAAATATTTCAGATGACTTTTATTTTCTTTAAGGATAAAAACAGAAAACCAAAATATTTCAAATAACTTTATTTTTATTTGTTCCCGTTATTTAGGTGCAAAATAAGGACGAAAACAGAAAATCAAAATATTTCAGATAACTTTTTTTTTCTTTTTTCCCGTTATTTGGGTGCAAAATAAGGACAAAAACAGAAAACCAATATATTTCAGATGACTTTTTTTTTCTTTAAGGACAAAAACAGAAAACCAAAATATTTCAAATAACTTTATTTTTATTTTTTCCCGTTATTTAGGTGCAAAATAAGGACAAAAACAGAAAACCAATATATTTCAGATGACTTTTTTTTTCTTTAAGGACAAAAACAGAAAACCAAAATATTTCAAATAACTTTATTTTAATTTTTTCCCGTTATTTAGGTGCAAAATAAGGACGAAAACAGAAAACCAAAATATTTCAGATAACTTTTTTTTTCTTATTACCCGTTATTTAGGCGCAAAATAAGGAGAAAAACAGAAAACCAAAATATTTCAGATAACTTTTTTTTTCCCGTTATTTGGGTGCAAAATAAGGACAAAAACAGAAAACCAATATATTTCAGATGACTTTTTTTTTCTTTAAGGACAAAAACAGAAAATCAAAATATTTCAAATAACTTTATTTTTATTTTTTCGCGTTATTTAGGTGCAAAATAAGGACGAAAACAGAAAACCAAAATATTTCAGATAACTTTTTTTTTTTGTTATTTCCCGTTATTCAGGCGCAAAACAAGGAGAAAAACTGAAAACCAATATATTTCAGATGACTTTTATTTTCTTTAAGGATAAAAACAGAAAACCAAAATATTTCAAATAACTTTATTTTTATTTTTTCCCGTTATTTAGGTGCAAAATAAGGACAAAAACAGAAAACCAAAATATTTCAAATAACTTTATTTTTATTTTTTCCCGTTATTTAGGTGCAAAATAAGGACGAAAACAGAAAACCAAAATATTTCAGATAACTTTTTTTTCTTATTTCCCGTTATTTAAGCGCAAAACAAGGAGAAAAACGGAAAACCAAAATATTTCAGATAACTTTTTTTTCCTTTTTTCCCGTTATTTGGGTGCAAAATAAGGACAAAAACAGAAAACCAATTTATTTCAGATGCCTTTTTTTTTCTTTAAGGACAAAAACAGAAAACCAAAATATTTCAAATAACTTTATTTTTATTTTTTCCCGTTAATGAGGTTCAAAATAAGGACAAAAACAGAAAACCAAAATATTTCAAATAACTTTATTTTTATTTTTTCCCGTTATTTAGGTGCAAAATAAGGACGAAAACAGAAAACCAAAATATTTCAGATAACTTTTTTTTCTTATTTCCCGTTATTTAAGCGCAAAACAAGGAGAAAAACGGAAAACCAAAATATTTCAGATAACTTTATTTTTATTTTTTCCCGTTATTTAGGTGCAAAATAAGGACAAAAACAGAAAACCAAAATATTTCAAATAACTTTATTTTTATTTTTTCCCGTTATTTAGGTGCAAAATAAGCACGAAAACAGAAAACCAAAATATTTCAGATAACTTTTTTTTCTTATTTCCCGTTATTTAAGCGCAAAACAAGGAGAAAAACGGAAAACCAAAATATTTCAGATAACTTTATTTTTATTTTTTCCCGTTATTTAGGTGCAAAATAAGGACGAAAACAGAAAACGAAAATATTTCAGATAACTTTTTTTTTTCTTATTTCCCGTTATTTAGGCGCAAACTAAGGAGAAAAACACAAAACCAAAATATTTCAGATAACTTTTTTTTTCTTTTTTGCCGTTATTTGGGTGCAAAATATGGACAAAACAGAAAATCAAAATATTTCAGATAACTTTTTTTTTCTTTTTTCCAATTATTTAGGTGCACAAAAAGGACAAAACAGAAAACCAAAATATTTCAAATAACTTTCTTTTTCTTTTTTTCCCGTTAATGAGGTTCAAAATAAGGACAAAAACAGAAAACCAAAATATTTCAAATAACTTTATTTTTCTTTTTTCCCGTTATTTGGGTGCAAAATAAGGAAGAAAACAGAAAACCAAAATATATCAGATAATTGTTTTTTCTTTTTTCCCGTTATTTGGGTGCAAATTAAGGACAAAACAAGAACACCAAAATATTTCAGATAATTTTTTTTTTCTTTTTTCCCGTTATTTGGGTGAAAAATAAGGACAAAAACAGAAAACCTAAATATTTCAAATAACTTTATTTTTCTTTTTTCGCGTTATTTAGGTGCAAAACAAGGACAAAAACAGAACACCAAAATATTAAAGATAACTTTTTTTCTTTTTTCCCGTTATTTGGGTGCAAAATAAGGACAAAAACAGAACACCAAAATATTTCAGATAACTTTTTTTTTCTTTTTTCACGTTATTTAGGTGCAAAATAAGGACAGAAACAGAACACCAAAATATTTCAGATAACTTTTTTTTTCTTTTTTCCCGTTATTTGGGTGAAAAATAAGGACAAAAACAGAAAACCAAAATATTTCAAATAACTTTATTTTTCTTTTTTCGCGTTATTTATGTGCAAAACAAGGACAAACACAGAACACCAAAATATTTCAGATAACTTTTTTTTTCTTTTTTCCCGTTATTTAGGTGCAAAATAAGGACAGAAACAGAACACCAAAATATTTCAGATGACTTTTTTTTCTTTTTTCCCGTTATTTGGGTGAAAAATAAGGACAAAAACAGAAAACCAAAATATTTCAAATAACTTTATTTTTCTTTTTTCCCGTTATTTAGGTGCAAAATAAGGAGAAAAATAGAAAATCAAAATATTTCAGATAACTTTTTTTTTCTTATTTCCCGTGATTTACGTGCAAAAAAAGGACAAAACAGAAAACCAAAATATTTTAGATAACTTTTTTTTTCTTTTTTCGCTTTATTTCGGTGCAAATTAAGGACAAAAACAGAAAATCTAAATATTTCAAATTACTTTCTTTTTCTTTTTTCCCGTTAATGAGGTTCAAAATAAGGACAAAAACAGAAAACCAAAATATTTCAAATAACTTTATTTTTCTTTTTTCCCGTTATTTAGGTGCAAAATAAAGACGAAAACAGAAAACCAAAATATTTCAGATAACTTTTTTTTTCTTATTTCCAGTTATTTGGGTGCAAAATAAGGACAAAAACAGAAAACCAATATATTTCAGATGACTTTTTTTTTCTTATTTCCAGTTATTTGGGTGCAAAATAAGGACAAAAACAGAAAACCAAAATATTTCAAATAACTTTATTTTTCTTTTTTCCCGTTATTTAGGTTCAAAATAAGGACGAAAACAGAAAACAAAAATATTTCAGATAATTTTTTTTTTCTTATTTCCCGTTATTTAGGCGCAAAATAAGGAGAAAAACAGAAAACCAAAATATTTCAAATAACTTTTTTTTTCTTTTTTCCCGTTATTTGGGTGCAAAATAAGGACAGAAACAGAAAATCAATATATTTCAAATAACTTTATTTTTCTTTTTTCCCGTTATTGAGGTTCAAAATAAGGACAAAAACAGAAACTAAAATATTTCAAATAACTTTATTTTTCTTTTTTCCCGTTATTTAGGAGCAAAATAAGGACAAAACAGAAAACCAAAATATTTCATATAACTTATTTGGGTGCAAAATAAGGAGAAAAATAGAAAATTAAAATATTACAGATAACTTTTGTTTTCTTTTTTCCAATTATTGAGGTGCAAAAAAAGGACAAAACAGAAAACCAAAATATTTCAAATAACTTTCTTTTTCTTTTTTCCCGTTAATGAGGTTCAAAACAAGGAGAAAAACAGAAAACCAAAATATTTCAGATAACTTTTTTTTTCTTTTTTCCCGTTATTTGGGTGCAAAATAAGTACAAAAACAGAAAACCAATATATTTCAGATGACTTTTTTTTTCTTTAAGGACAAAAACAGAAAACCAAAATATTTCAAATAACTTTATTTTTATTTTTTCCCGTTATTTAGGTGCAAAATAAGGACGAAAACAGGAAACCAAAATATTTCAGATAACTTTTTTTTTCTTATTTCCCGTTATTTAGGCGCAAAATAAGGAGAAAAACAGAAAACCAAAATATTTCAGATAACTTTTTTTTTCTTATTTCCCGTGATTTACGTGCAAAAAAAGGACAAAACAGAAAACCAAAATATTTTAGATAACTTTTTTTTTCTTTTTTCGCTTTATTTCGGTGCAAATTAAGGACAAAAACAGAAAATCTAAATATTTCAAATTACTTTCTTTTTCTTTTTTCCCGTTAATGAGGTTCAAAATAAGGACAAAAACAGAAAACCAAAATATTTCAAATAACTTTCTTTTTCTTTTTTCCCGTTAATGAGGTTCAAAATAAGGAGAAAAATAGGAAATCAAAATATTTCAGATAACTTTTTTTTTCTTATTTCCCGTGGTTTAGGTACAAAAAAAGGATAAAACAGAAAACCAAAATATTTTAGATAACTTTTTTTTTCTTTTTTCCCTTTATTTCGGTGCAAATTAAGGACAAAAACAGAAAATCTAAATATTTCAAATTACTTTCTTTTTCTTTTTTCCCCTTAATGAGGTTCAAAATAAGGACAAAAACAGAAAACTAAAATATTTCAAATAACTTTATTTTTCTTTTTTCCCGTTATATAGGTGCAAAATAAGGACGAAAACAGAAAACCAAAATATATCAGATAACTTTTTTTTTCTTATTTCCCGTTATTTAGGCGCAAAACAAGGAGAAAACAGAAAACCAAAATATTTCAGATAACTTTTTTTTTCTTTTTTCCCGTTATTTGGGTGCAAAATAAGGACAGAAACAGAACACCAAAATATTTCAGATAACTTTTTTTTTCTTTAAGGACAAAAACAGAAAACCAAAATATTTCAAATAACTTTATTTTTATTTTTTCCCGTTATTTAGGTGCAAAATAAGGAGAAAAACAGAAAACCAAAATATTTCAAATAACTTTATTTTTATTTTTTCCCGTTATTTAGGTGCAAAATAAGGACGAAAACAGAAAACCAAAATATTTCAAATAACTTTATTTTTATTTTTTCCCGTTATTTAGGTGCAAAATAAGGACAAAAACAGAAAACCAAAATATTTCAAATAACTTTTTTTTTGTTATTTCCCGTTATTTAGGCGCAAAACAAGGAGAAAAACAAAATAAGGACGAAAACAGAAAACCAAAATATTTCAGATAACTTTTTTTTTGTTATTTCCCGTTATTTAGGCGCAAAACAAGGAGAAAAACAGAAAACCAATATATTTCAGATGACTTTTATTTTCTTTAAGGATAAAAACAGAAAACCAAAATATTTCAAATAACTTTATTTTTATTTTTTCCCGTTATTTGGTGAAAAATAAGGACAAAAACAGAAAACCAAAATATTGCAAATAACTTTATTTTTATTTTTAACCGTTATTTAGGTGCAAAATAAGGAGAAAAACAGAAAACCAAAATATTTCAGATAACTTTTTTTTCTTTTTTCCCGTTATTTAAGCGCAAAACAAGGAGAAAAACGGAAAACCAAAATATTTCAGATACCTTTTTTTTCCTTTTTTCCCGTTATTTGGGTGCAAAATAAGGACAAAAACAGAAAACCAATTTATTTCAGATGCCTTTTTTTTTCTTTAAGGACAAAAACAGAAAACCAAAATATTTCAAATAACTTTATTTTTATTTTTTCCCGTTATTTAGGTGCAAAATAAGGACGAAAACAGAAAACGAAAATATTTCAGATAACTTTTTTTTTCTTTTTTCCCGTTATTTGGGTGCAAAATAAGTACAAAAACAGAAAACCAATATATTTCAGATGACTTTTTTTTTCTTTAAGGACAAAAACAGAAAACCAAAATATTTCAAATAACTTTATTTTTATTTTTTCCCGTTATTTAGGTGCAAAATAAGGACGAAAACAGGAAACCAAAATATTTCAGATAACTTTTTTTTTCTTATTTCCCGTTATTTAGGCGCAAAATAAGGAGAAAAACAGAAAACCAAAATATTTCAGATAACTTTTTTTTTCTTATTTCCCGTGATTTACGTGCAAAAAAAGGACAAAACAGAAAACCAAAATATTTTAGATAACTTTTTTTTTCTTTTTTCGCTTTATTTCGGTGCAAATTAAGGACAAAAACAGAAAATCTAAATATTTCAAATTACTTTCTTTTTCTTTTTTCCCGTTAATGAGGTTCAAAATAAGGACAAAAACAGAAAACCAAAATATTTCAAATAACTTTCTTTTTCTTTTTTCCCGTTAATGAGGTTCAAAATAAGGAGAAAAATAGGAAATCAAAATATTTCAGATAACTTTTTTTTTCTTATTTCCCGTGGTTTAGGTACAAAAAAAGGATAAAACAGAAAACCAAAATATTTTAGATAACTTTTTTTTTCTTTTTTCCCTTTATTTCGGTGCAAATTAAGGACAAAAACAGAAAATCTAAATATTTCAAATTACTTTCTTTTTCTTTTTTCCCCTTAATGAGGTTCAAAATAAGGACAAAAACAGAAAACTAAAATATTTCAAATAACTTTATTTTTCTTTTTTCCCGTTATATAGGTGCAAAATAAGGACGAAAACAGAAAACCAAAATATATCAGATAACTTTTTTTTTCTTATTTCCCGTTATTTAGGCGCAAAACAAGGAGAAAACAGAAAACCAAAATATTTCAGATAACTTTTTTTTTCTTTTTTCCCGTTATTTGGGTGCAAAATAAGGACAGAAACAGAACACCAAAATATTTCAGATAACTTTTTTTTTCTTTAAGGACAAAAACAGAAAACCAAAATATTTCAAATAACTTTATTTTTATTTTTTCCCGTTATTTAGGCGCAAAACAAGGAGAAAAACAGAAAACCAAAATATTTCAAATAACTTTATTTTTATTTTTTCGCGTTATTTAGGTGCAAAATAAGGACGAAAACAGAAAACCAAAATATTTCAGATAACTTTATTTTTATTTTTTCCCGTTATTTAGGTGCAAAATAAGGACAAAAACAGAAAACCAAAATATTTCAAATAACTTTTTTTTTGTTATTTCCCGTTATTTAGGCGCAAAACAAGGAGAAAAACAAAATAAGGACGAAAACAGAAAACCAAAATATTTCAGATAACTTTTTTTTTGTTATTTCCCGTTATTTAGGCGCAAAACAAGGAGAAAAACAGAAAACCAATATATTTCAGATGACTTTTATTTTCTTTAAGGATAAAAACAGAAAACCAAAATATTTCAAATAACTTTATTTTTATTTTTTCCCGTTATTTAGGTGCAAAATAAGGACAAAAACAGAAAACCAAAATATTGCAAATAACTTTATTTTTATTTTTTCCCGTTATTTAGGTGCAAAATAAGGACGAAAACAGAAAACCAAAATATTTCAGATAACTTTTTTTTCTTATTTCCCGTTATTTAAGCGCAAAACAAGGAGAAAAACGGAAAACCAAAATATTTCAGATACCTTTTTTTTCCTTTTTTCCCGTTATTTGGGTGCAAAATAAGGACAAAAACAGAAAACCAATTTATTTCAGATGCCTTTTTTTTTCTTTAAGGACAAAAACAGAAAACCAAAATATTTCAAATAACTTTATTTTTATTTTTTCCCGTTATTTAGGTGCAAAATAAGGACGAAAACAGAAAACGAAAATATTTCAGATAACTTTTTTTTTCTTATTTCCCGTTAGTTAGGAGCAAAATAAGGAGAAAAACAGAAAACCAAAATATTTCAGATGACTTTTTTTTTCTTTAAGGACAAAAACAGAAAACCAAAATATTTCAAATAACTTTATTTTTATTTTTTCCCGCTATTTAGGTGGAAAATAAGGACAAAAACAGAAAACCAATATATTTCAGATGACTTTTTTTCTCTTTAAGGACAAAACCAGAAAACCAAAATATTTCAAATAACTTTATTTTTATTTTTTCCCGTTATTTAGGTGCAAAATAAGGACGAAAACAGAAAACCAAAATATTTCAGATAACTTTTTTTTTTCTTATTTCCCGTTATTTAGGCGCAAAATAAGGACAAAAACCGAAAACCAATATATTTCAGATGACTTTTTTTTTCTTTAAGGACAAAAACAGAAAACCAAAATATTTCAAATAACTTTTTTTTTGTTATTTCCCGTTATTTAGGCGCAAAACAAGGAGAAAAACAAAATAAGGACGAAAACAGAAAACCAAAATATTTCAGATAACTTTTTTTTTGTTATTTCCCGTTATTTAGGCGCAAAACAAGGAGAAAAACAGAAAACCAATATATTTCAAATGACTTTTATTTTCTTTAAGGATAAAAACAGAAAACCAAAATATTTCAAATAACTTTATTTTTATTTTTTCCCGTTATTTAGGTGCAAAATAAGGACAAAAACAGAAAACCAAAATATTTCAAATAACTTTATTTTTATTTCTTCCCGTTATTTAGGTGCAAAATAAGGACGAAAACAGAAAACCAAAATATTTCAGATAACTTTTTTTTCTTATTTCCCGTTATTTAAGCGCAAAACAAGGAGAAAAACGGAAAACCAAAATATTTCAGATAACTTTTTTTTCCTTTTTTCCCGTTGTTTGGGTGCAAAATAAGGACAAAAACAGAAAACCAATTTATTTCAGATGCCTTTTTCTTTCTTTAAGGACAAAAACAGAAAACCAAAATATTTCAAATAACTTTATTTTTATTTTTTCCCGTTATTTAGGTGCAAAATAAGGACGAAAACAGAAAACGAAAATATTTCAGATAACCTTTTTTTTCTTATTTCCCGTTATTTAGGCGCAAAATAAGGAGAAAAACAGAGAACCAAAATATTTCAGATAACTTTTTGTTTTCTTTTTTGCCGTTATTTGGGTGCAAAATTTGGACAAAACAGAAAATCAAAATATTTCAGATAACTTTTTTTTTTTTTTTTCCAATTATTTAGGTGCACAAAGAGGACAAAACAGAAAACCAAAATATTTCAAATAACTTTCTTTTTCTTTTTTCCCGTTAATGAGGTGCAAAATAAGGACGAAAACAGAAAACCAAAATATATCAGATAATTTTTTTTTCTTTTTTCCCGTTATTTGGGTGCAAATTAAGGACAAAAAAAGAACATCAAAATATTTCAGATAATTTTTTTTTTCTTTTTTCCCGTTATTTGGGTGAAAAATAAGGACAAAAACAGAAAACCAAAATATTTCAAATAACTTATTTTTCTTTTTTCGCGTTATTTAGGTGCAAAACAAGGACAAAAACAGAACACCAAAATATTAAAGATAACTTTTTTTCTTTTTTCCCGTTATTTGGGTGCAAAATAAGGACAAAAACAGAACACCAAAATATTTCAGATAATTTTTTTTTTCTTTTTTCACGTTATTTAGGTGCAAATTAAGGACAAAAACAGAAAATCTAAATATTTCAAATTACTTTCTTTTTCTTTTTTCCCGTTAATAAGGTTCAAAATAAGGACAAAAAACAGAAAACCAAAATATTTCAAATAACTTTATTTTTCTTTTTTCCCGTTATTTAGGTGCAAAATAAAGACGAAAACAGAAAACCAAAATATTTCAGATAACTTTTTTTTTCTTATTTCCAGTTATTTGGGTGCAAAATAAGGACAAAAACAGAAAACCAATATATTTCAGATGACTTTTTTTTTCTTTAAGGACAAAAACAGAAAACCAAAATATTTCAAATAACTTTATTTTTCTTTTTTCCCGTTATTTAGGTGCAAAATAAAGACGAAAACAGAAAACCAAAATATTTCAGATAACTTTATTTTTCTTTTTTCCCGTTATTTAGGTGCAAAATAAGGAGAAAAATAGAAAATCAAAATATTTCAGATAACTTTTTTTTTCTTATTTCCCGTGATTTACGTGCAAAAAAAGGACAAAACAGAAAACCAAAATATTTTAGATAACTTTTTTTTTCTTTTTTCGCTTTATTTCGGTGCAAATTAAGGACAAAAACAGAAAATCTAAATATTTCAAATTACTTTCTTTTTCTTTTTTCCCGTTAATAAGGTTCAAAATAAGGACAAAAACAGAAAACCAAAATATTTCAAATAACTTTATTTTTCTTTTTTCCCGTTATTTAGGTGCAAAATAAAGACGAAAACAGAAAACCAAAATATTTCAGATAACTTTTTTTTTCTTATTTCCAGTTATTTGGGTGCAAAATAAGGACAAAAACAGAAAACCAATATATTTCAGATGACTTTTTTTTTCTTTAAGGACAAAAACAGAAAACCAAAATATTTCAAATAACTTTATTTTTCTTTTTTCCCGTTATTTAGGTGCAAAATAAAGACGAAAACAGAAAACCAAAATATTTCAGATAACTTTTTTTTTCTTATTTCCAGTTATTTGGGTGCAAAATAAGGACAAAAACAGAAAACCAATATATTTCAGATGACTTTTTTTTTCTTTAAGGACAAAAACAGAAAACCAAAATATTTCAAATAACTTTATTTTTATTTTTTCCCGTTATTTAGGTTCAAAATAAGGACGAAAACAGAAAACAAAAATATTTCAGATAATTTTTTTTTTCTTATTTCCCGTTATTTAGGCGCAAAATAAGGAGAAAAACAGAAAACCAAAATATTTCAGATAACTTTTTTTTTCTTTTTTCCCGTTATTTGGGTGCAAAATATGGACAAAACAGAAAACTAAAATATTTTAGTTAACTTTCTTTTTCTTTTTTCCCGTTATTTCGGTGCAAAATAAGGACAGAAACAGAAAATCAAAATATTTCAAATAACTTTATTTTTCTTTTTTCCCGTTATTGAGGTTCAAAATAAGGACAAAAACAGAAAACTAAAATATTTCAAATAACTTTATTTTTCTTTTTTCCCGTTATTTAGGTGCAAAATAAGGACAAAACAGAAAACCAAAATATTTCATATAACTTATTTGGGTGCAAAATAAGGCGAAAAATAGAAAATTAAAATATTTCAGATAACTTTTGTTTTCTTTTTTTCAATTATTGAGGTGCAAAATAAGGACAAAACAGAAAACCAAAATATTTCAAATAACTTTCTTTTTCTTTTTTCCCGTTAATGAGGTTCAAAATAAGGAGAAAAATAGAAAATCAAAATATTTCAGATAACTTTTTTTTTCTTATTTCCCGTGATTTAGGTACAAAAAAAGGACAGAACAGAAAACCAAAATATTTTAGATAACTTTTTGTTTCTTTTTTCCCTTTATTTCGGTGCAAATTAAGGACAAAAACAGAAAATCTAAATATTTCAAATTACTTTTTTTTTCTTATTTCCCCTTAATGAGGTTCAAAATAAGGACAAAAACAGAAAACTAAAATATTTCAAATAACTTTATTTTTCTTTTCTCCCGTTATTTAGGTGCAAAATAAGGACGAAAACAGAAAACCAAAATATTTCAGATAACTTTTTTTTTTCTTATTTCCCGTTATTTAGGCGCAAGACAAGGAGAAAAACAGAAAACCAAAATATTTCAGATAACTTTTTTTTTCTTTTTTCCCTTTATTTGGGTGCAAAATAAGGACAAAAACAGAAAACCAATATATTTCAGATGACTTTTTTTTTCTTTAAGGACAAAAACAGAAAACCAAAATATTTCAAATAACTTTATTTTTATTTTTTCCCGTTATTTAGGTGCAAAATAAGGACGAAAACAGAAATCCAAAATATTTCAGATAACTTTTTTTTTTCTTATTTCCCGTTATTTACGTGAAAAAAAAGGACAAAAAAGAAAACCAAAATATTTTAGATAACTTTTTTTTTCTTTTTTCGCTTTATTTCGGTGCAAATTAAGGACAAAAACAGAAAATCTAAATATTTCAAATTACTTTCTTTTTCTTTTTTCCCGTTAATGAGGTTCAAAATAAGGACAAAAACAGAAAACCAAAATATTTCAAATAAATTTCTTTTTCTTTTTTCCCGTTAATGAGGTTCAAAATAAGGAGAAAAATAGAAAATCAAAATATTTCAGATAACTTTTTTTTTCTTATTTCCCGTGGTTTAGGTGCAAAAAAGGGACAAAACAGAAAACCAAAATATTTTAGATAACTTTTTTTTTCTTTTTTCCCTTTATTTCGGTGCAAATTAAGGACAAAAACAGAAAATCTAAATATTTCAAATTACTTTCTTTTTCTTTTTTCCCCTTAATGAGGTTCAAAATAAGGACAAAAACAGAAAACTGAAATATTTCAAATAACTTTATTTTTCTTTTTTCCCGTTATTTAGGTGCAAAATAAGGGTGAAAACAGAAAACCAAAATATTTCAGATAACTTTTTTTTTCTTATTTCCCGTTATTTAGGCGCAAAACAAAGAGAAAAACAGAAAACCAAAATATTTCAGATAACTTTTTTTTCTTTTTTCCCGTTATTTAGGTGCAAAACAAGGTCAAAAACAGAAAACCAAAATATTTCAGATAACTTTTTTTTCTTATTTCCCGTTATTTAGGCGCAAAGCAAGGAGAAAAACAGAAAACCAAAATATTTCAGATAAATTTTTTTTTTTCAGATAATTTTTTACAAAATATTTCAGATAATTTTTTTTTTCTTTTTTCCCGTTATTTGGGTGCAAAATAAGGACAAAAACAGAAAACCAAAATATTTCAAATAACTTTATTTTTATTTTTTCCCGTTATTTAGGTGCAAAACAAGGACAAAAACAGAACACCAAAATATTAAAGATAACTTTTTTTTTCTTTTTTCCCGTTATTTGTGTGCATAATATGGACAAAACAGAAAACGAAAATATTTTAGATAACTTTCTTTTTCTTTTTTCCTGTTATTTCGGTGGAAAATAAGGACAGAAACAGAAAATCAAAATATTTCAAATAACTTTATTTTTCTTTTTTCCCGTTATTTAGGTGCAAAAAAGGACAAAACAGAAAACCAAAATATTTCAAATAACTTTCTTTTTCTTTTTTCCCGTTATTTGGGTGCAAAAAAGTACACCAAAATATTTCAGATAATTTTTGTTTTCTTTTTTCCCGTTATTTGGGTGAAAAATAAGGACAAAAACTGAAAACCAAAATATTTCAAATAACTTTATTTTTCTTTTTTCGCGTTATTTATGTGCAAAACAAGGATAAAAACAGAACACCAAAATATTAAAGATAACTTTTTTTTTCTTTTTTCCCGTTATTTGGGTGCAAAAAATGGACAAAACAGAAAACGAAAATATTTTAGATAACTTTCTTTTTCTTTTTTCCTGTTATTTCGGTGGAAAATAAGGACAGAAACAGAAAACCAAAATATTTCAAATAACTTTATTTTTCTTTGTTCGCGTTATTTATGTGCAAAAAAGTACACCAAAATATTTCAGATAATTTTTGTTTTCTTTTTTCCCGTTATTTGGGTGAAAAATAAGGACAAAAACAGAAAACCAAAATATTTCAAATAACTTTATTTTTCTTTTTTCGCGTTATTTATGTGCAAAACAAGGACAAAAACAGAACACCAAAATATTAAAGATAACTTTATTTTTATTTTTTCCCGTTATTTAGCTGCAAAATAAGGACAAAACAGAAAACGAAAATATTTCATATAACTTTTTTTTTCTTTTTTCTCGTTATTTGGGTGCAAAATAAGGAGAAAAATAGAAAATCAAAATATTTCAGATAACTTTTTTTTTCTTTTTTCCAATTATTTAGGTGCAAAATAAGGACAAAACAGAAAACCAAAATATTTCAAATAACTTTCTTTTTCTTTTTTCCCGTTAATGAGGTTCAAAATAAGGACAAAAACAGAAAACCAAATTATTTCAAATAACTTTATTTTTCTTTTTTCCCGATATTTGGGTGCAAAATAAGGACAAAACAGAAAACCATAATATTTCATATAACTTTTTTTTTCTTTTTTCCCGTTATTTGGGTGCAAAATAAGGAGAAAAATAGCAAATCAAAATATTTCAGATAACTTTTTTTTTCTTTTACCCAATTATTTATGTGCAAAAAAGGGACAAAACAGAAACCCAAAATATTTCAAATAACTTTCTTTTTCTTTTTTCCGTTAATGAGGTTCAAAATAAGGACAAAAACAGAAAACCAAAATATTTCAAATAACTTTATTTTTCTCTTTTCCCGTTATTTGGGTGCAAAATAAGGACAAAAAAAAAACACCAAAATATTTCAGATAATTTTTTTTTTTCTTTTTTCCCTTTATTTGGATGAAAAGTAAGGACAAAAACAGAACACCAAAATATTTCATATAACTTTTTTTTCTTTTTTCCCGTTATTTGGGTGAAAAATAAGGACAAAACAGAAAACGAAAATATTTCAAATAACTTTTTTTTTTTTTCCCCCGTTATTTAGCTGCAAAATAAGGACAAAACAGAAAACCATAATATTTCATATAACTTTTTTTTTCTTTTTTCCCGTTATTTGGGTGCAAAATAAGGAGAAAAATAGAAAATCAAAATATTTCAGATAACTTTTTTTTTCTTTTTTCCAATTATTTAGGTGCAAAAAAAGGACCAAACAGAAAACCAAAATATTTCATATAACTTTATTTTTCTTTTTTCCCGTTATTTGGGTGCAAAATAAGGATGAAAACAGAAAACCAAAATATATCAGATAAATTTTTGTTTTTTTTTTTCCCGTTATTTGGGTGCAAAATAAGGACAAAACAAGAACACCAAAATATTTCAGATAATTTTTTTTTTCTTTTTTTCCCGTTATTTGGGTGAAAAACAAGGACAAAAACAGAAAACCAAAATATTTCAAATAACTTTATTTTTCTTTTTTCGCGTTATTTATGTGCAAAATAAGGACAAAAAAAAACACCAAAATATTTCAGATAACTTTTTTTCCTTTTTTCCCGTTATTTGGATGAAAAGTAAGGACAAAAACAGAACACCAAAATATTTCAAATAACTTTATTTTTCTTTTTTCGCGTTATTTATGTGCAAAATAAGGACAAAAAAAAACACCAAAATATTTCAAATAACTTTATTTTTCTTTTTTCCCGTTATTTGGGTGCAAAATAAGGATGAAAACAGAAAACCAAAATATATCAGATAAATTTTTGTTTTTTTTTTCCCGTTATTTGGGTGCAAAATAAGGACAAAACAAGAACACCAAAATATTTCAGATAATTTTTTTTTTCTTTTTTCCCGTTATTTGGGTGCAAAAAAAGGACAAAACAGAAAACCAAAATATTTCAAATAACTTTCTTTTTCTTTTTTCCGTTAATGAGGTTCAAAATAAGGACAAAAACAGAAAACCAAAATATTTCAAATAACTTTATTTTTCTTTTTCCCGTTATTTGGGTGCAAAATAAGGACAAAAAAAAAAACACCAAAATATTTCAGTTAATTTTTTTTTTCTTTTTTCCCGTTATTTGGATGAAAAGTAAAGACAAAAACAGAACACCAAAATATTTCAGATAACTTTTTTTTCTTTTTTCCCGTTATTTGGGTGAAAAATAAGGACAAAAACAGAAAACCAAAATATTTCAAATAACTTTATTTTTCTTTTTTCCCGTTATTTAGGTGAAAAATAAGGACAAAACAGAAAACCATAATATTTCATATAACTTTTTTTATCTTTTTTCCCGTTATTTGGGTGCAAAATAAGGAGAAAAATAGAAAATCAAAATATTTCAGATAACTTTTTTTTTCTTTTTTCCAATTATTTAGGTGCAAAAAAAGGACAAAACAGAAAACCAAAATATTTCAAATAACTTTCTTTTTTCCGTTAATGAGGTTCAAAATAAGGACAAAAACAGAAAACCAAAATATTTCAAATAACTTTATTTTTCTTTTTTCCCGTTATTTGGGTGCAAAATAAGGACAAAAAAAAAACACCAAAATATTTCAGTTAATTTTTTTTTTCTTTTTTCCCGTTATTTGGATGAAAAGTAAAGACAAAAACAGAACACCAAAATATTTCAGATAACTTTTTTTTCTTTTTTCCCGTTATTTGGGTGAAAAATAAGGACAAACACAGAACACCAAAATATTTCAGATAACTTTTTTTTTCTTTATTCCCGTTTTTGGGTGCAAAATAAGGACAGAAACAGAACACCAAAATATTTCAAATAACTTTATTTTTCTTTTTTCCCGTTATTTAGGTGCAAAATAAGGACAAAACAGAAAACCATAATATTTCATATAACTTTTTTTATCTTTTTTCCCGTTATTTGGGTGCAAAATAAGGAGAAAAATAGAAAATCAAAATATTTCAGATAACTTTTTTTTTCTTTTTTCCAATTATTTAGGTGCAAAAAAAGGACAAAACAGAAAACCAAAATATTTCAAATAACTTTCTTTTTCTTTTTTCCGTTAATGAGGTTCAAAATAATGACAAAAACAGAAAACCAAAATATTTCAAATAACTTTATTTTTCTTTTTTCCCGTTATTTGGGTGCAAAATAAGGACAAAAAAAAAACACCAAAATATTTCAGTTAATTTTTTTTTTCTTTTTTCCCGTTATTTGGATGAAAAGTAAAGACAAAAACAGAACACCAAAATATTTCAGATAACTTTTTTTTCTTTTTTCCCGTTATTTGGGTGAAAAATAAGGACAAAAACAGAAAACCAAAATATTTCAAATAACTTTATTTTTCTTTTTTCCCGTTATTTAGGTGAAAAATAAGGACAAAACAGAAAACCATAATATTTCATATAACTTTTTTTTTCTTTTTTCCCGTTATTTGGGTGCAAAATAAGGAGAAAAATAGAAAATCAAAATATTTCAGATAACTTTTTTTTTCTTTTTTCCAATTATTTAGGTGCAAAAAAAGGACAAAACAGAAAACCAAAATATTTCAAATAACTTTCTTTTTCTTTTTTCCGTTAATGAGGTTCAAAATAAGGACAAAAACAGAAAACCAAAATATTTAAAATAACTTTATTTTTCTTTTTTCCCGTTATTTGGGTGCAAAATAAGGACAAAAAAAAACACCAAAATATTTCAGATAATTTTTTTTTCTTTTTTCCCGTTATTTGGGGGAAAAATAAGGACAAAAACAGAGCACCAAAATATTTCAGATAACTTTTTTTTCTTTTTTCCCGTTATTTGGGGGAAAAATAAGGACAAAAACAGAAAACCAAAATATTTCAACTAACTTTATTTTTCTTTTTTCCCGTTATTTAGGTGCAAAATAAGGACAAAACAGAAAACCATAATATTTCATATAACTTTTTTTTTCTTTTTTCCGGTTATTTGGGTGCAAAATAAGGACAAAAAAAAACACCAAAATATTTCAGATAATTTTTTTTTTCTTTTTTCCCGTTATTTGGATGAAAAGTAAGGACAAAAACAGAACACCAAAATATTTCAGATAACTTTTTTTTCTTATTTCCCGTTATTTAGGTGCAAAATAAGGACAAAAACAGAAAACTAAAATATTTCAAATAACTTTATTTTTCTTTTTTCCCGTTATTTAGGTGCAAAACAAGGACAAACACAGAACACCAAAATATTTCAGATAACTTTTTTTTTCTTTATTCCCGTTTTTGGGTGCAAAATAAGGACAGAAACAGAACACCAAAATATTTCAAATAACTTTCTTTTTCTTTTTTCCGTTAATGAGGTTCAAAATAGGGACAAACACAGAAAACCAAAATATTTCAAATAACTTTATTTTTCTTTTTTCCCTTTATTTGGGTGCAAAATATGGACAAAAAAAAACACCAAAATATTTCAGATAATTTTTTTTTTCTTTTTTCCCGTTATTTGGATGAAAAGTAAGGACAAAAACAGAACACCAAAATATTTCAGATAACTTTTTTTTCTTTTTTCCCGTTATTTGGGTGAAAAATAAGGACAAAAACAGAAAACCAAAATATTTCAAATAACTTTATTTTTCTTTTTTCCCGTTATTTAGGTGCAAAATAAGGACAAAACAGAAAACCATATTATTTCAAATAACTTTCTTTTTCTTTTTTCCGTTAATGAGGTTCAAAATAAGGACAAAAACAGAAACACAAAATATTTCAAATAACTTTATTTTTCTTTTTTCCCGTTATTTGGCTGCAAAATAAGGACGAAAACAGAAAACCAAAATATTTCAGATAAATTTTTGTTTTTTTTTCCCGTTATTTGGGTGCAAAATAAGGACAAAAAAAACACCAAAATATTTCAGATAATTTTTTTTTCTTTTTTCCCGTTATTTGGATGAAAAGTAAGGACAAAAACAGAACACCAAAATATTTCAGATAACTTTTTTTTCTTTTTTCCCGTTATTTGGGTGAAAAATAAGGACAAAAACAGAAAACCAAAATATTTCAAATAACTTTATTTTTCTTTTTTCCCGTTTTTAGGTGCAAAACAAGGACAAACACAAGACACCAAAATATTTCAGATAACTTTTTTTTTCTTTATTCCAGTTTTTGGGTGCAAAATAAGGACAGAAACAGAACACCAAAATATTTCAAATAACTTTATTTTTCTTTTTTCCCGTTATTTAGGTGCAAAATAAGGACAAAACAGAAAACCATAATATTTCATATAACTTTTTTTTTCTTTTTTCCCGTTATTTGGGTGCAAAATAAGGAGAAAAATAGAAAATCAAAATATTTCAGATAACTTTTTTTTTCTTTTTTCCAATTATTTAGGTGCAAAAAAACGACAAAACAGAAAACCAAAATATTTCAAATAACTTTCTTTTTCTTTTTTCCGTTAATGAGGTTCAAAATAAGGACAAAAACAGAAAACCAAAATATTTCAAATAACTTTATTTTTCTTTTTTCCCGTTATTTGGGTGCAAAATAAGGACAAAAAAAAACACCAAAATATTTCAGATATTTTTTTTTTTCGTTTTTCCCGTTATTTGGATGAAAAGTAAGGACCAAAACAGAACACCAAAATATTTCAGATAACTTTTTTTTCTTTTTTCCCGTTATTAGGGTGAAAAATAAGGACAAAAACAGAAAACCAAAATATTTCAAATAACTTTATTTTTCTTTTTCCGTTAATGAGGTTCAAAATAACGACAAAAACAGAAAACCAAAATATTTCAAATAACTTTATTTTTCTTTTTTCCGGTTATTTGGGTCCAAATTAAGGACAAAAAAAAACACCAAAATATTTCAGATAATTTTTTTTTTCTTTTTTCCCGTTATTTGGGTGCAAAATAAGGAGAAAAATAGAAAATCAAAATATTTCAGATAACTTTTTTTTTCTTTTTTCCAATTATTTAGGGGCAAAAAAAGGACAAAACCGAAAACCAAAATATTTCAAATAACTTTCTTTTTCTTTTTCCGTTAATGAGGTTCAAAATAACGACAAAAACAGAAAACCAAAATATTTCAAATAACTTTATTTTTCTTTTTTCCGGTTATTTGGGTCCAAATTAAGGACAAAAAAAAACACCAAAATATTTCAGATAATTTTTTTTTTCTTTTTTCCCGTTATTGAGGTTCAAAATAAGGACAAAAACAGAAAACTAAAATATTTCAAATAACTTTATTTTTCTTTTTTCCCGTTATTTAGGTGCAAAATAAGGACAAAACAGAAAACCAAAATATTTCATATAACTTATTTGGGTGCAAAATAAGGAGAAAAATAGAAAACTAAAATATTTTAGATAACTTTTTTTTTCTTTTTTCCCTTTATTTCGGTGCAAATTAAGGACAAAAACAGAAAATCTAAATATTTCAAATTACTTTCTTTTTCTTTTTTCCCCTTAATGAGGTTCAAAATAAGGACAAAAACAGAAAACTAAAATATTTCACATAACTTTATTTTTCTTTTTTCCCGTTATTTAGGTGCAAAATAAGGACGAAAACAGAAAACCAAATATTTCAAATAACTTTTTTTTTCTTATTTCCCGTTATTTAGGCGCAAAACAAGGACAAAAACAGAAAACCAAAATATTTCAAATAACTTTTTTTTTCTTATTTCCCGTTATTTAGGCGCAAAACAAGGACAAAAACAGAAAACCAAAATATTTCAAATAACTTTATTTTTCTTTTTTCCCGTTATTTAGGTGCAAAATAAGGACGAAAACAGAAAACCAAATATTTCAAATAACTTTTTTTTTCTTATTTCCCGTTATTTAGGCGCAAAACAAGGACAAAAACAGAAAACCAAAATATTTCAAATAACTTTATTTTTCTTTTTTCCCGTTATTTAGGTGCAAAATAAGGACAAAACAGAAAACCAAAATATTTCATATAACTTATTTGGGTGCAAAATAAGGAGAAAAATAGAAAACTAAAATATTTTAGATAACTTTTTTTTTCTTTTTTCCCTTTATTTCGGTGCAAATTAAGGACAAAAACAGAAAATCTAAATATTTCAAATTACTTTCTTTTTCTTTTTTCCCCTTAATGAGGTTCAAAATAAGGACAAAAACAGAAAACTAAAATATTTCACATAACTTTATTTTTCTTTTTTCCCGTTATTTAGGTGCAAAACAAGGACAAAAACAGAAAACCAATATATTTCAGATGACTTTTTTTTTCTTTAAGGACAAAAACAGAAAACCAAAATATTTCAAATAACTTTATTTTTATTTTTTCCCGTTATTTAGGTGCAAAATAAGGACGAAAACAGAAAACCAAAATATTTCAGATAACTTTTTTTTTTCTTATTTCCCGTTATTTAGGCGCAAAATAAGGAGAAAAACAGAAAACCAAAATATTTCAGATAACTTTTTTTTTCTAATTTCCCGTGATTTACGTGCAAAAAAAGGACAAAACAGAAAACCAAAATATTTTAGATAACTTTTTTTTTCTTTTTTCGCTTTATTTCGGTGCAAATTAAGCACAAAAATAGAAAATCTAAATATTTCAAATTACTTTCTTTTTCTTTTTTCCCGTTAATGAGGTTCAAAATAAGGACAAAAACAGAAAACCAAAATATTTCAAATAACTTTCTTTTTCTTTTTTCCCGCTAATGAGGTTCAAAATAAGGAGAAAAATAGAAAATCAAAATATTTCAGATAACTTTTTTTTTCTTATTTCCCGTTATTTAGGCGCAAAACAAGGAGAAAAACAGAAAACCAAAATATTTCAGATAACTTTTTTTTTCTTTTTTCCCGTTATTTGGGTGCAAAATAAGGACAAAAACAGAAAACCAATTTATTTCAGATGACTTTTTTTTTCTTTAAGGACAAAAACAGAAAACCAAAATATTTCAAATAACTTTATTTTTATTTTTTCCCGTTATTTAGGTGCAAAATAAGGACAAAAACAGAAAACCAATATATTTCAGATGACTTTTTTTTTCTTTAAGGACAAAAACAGAAAACCAAAATATTTCAAATAACTTTATTTTTATTTTTTCCCGTTATTTAGGTGCAAAATAAGGACGAAAACAGAAAACCAAAATATTTCAGATAACTTTTTTTTTCTTATTTCCCGTTATTTAGGAGCAAAATAAGGAGAAAAACAGAAAACCAAAATATTTCAGATAACTTTTTTTTTCCCCGTTATTTGGTTGCAAAATAAGGACAAAAACAGAAAACCAATATATTTCAGATGATTTTTTTTTTCTTTAAGGACAAAAACAGAAAACCAAAATATTTCAAATAACTTTATTTTTATTTTTTCCCGTTATTTAGGTGCAAAATAAGGACGAAAACAGAAAACCAAAATATTTCAGATAACTTTTTTTTGTTATTTCCCGTTATTTAAGCGCAAAACAAGGAGAAAAACAGAAAACCAAAATATTTCAGATAACTTTTTTTTCTTTTTTCCCGTTATTTGGGTGCAAAATAAGGACAAAAACAGAAAACCAATATATTTCAGATGACTTTTATTTTCTTTAAGGACAAAAACAGAAAACCAAAATATTTCAAATAACTTTATTTTTATTTTTGCCCGTTATTTAAGTGCAAAATAAGGACGAAAACAGCAAACCAAAATATTTCAGATAACTTTTTTTTTCTTATTTCCCGTTATTTAGGCGCAAAACAAGGAGAAAAACAGAAAACCAAAATATTTCAGATAACTTTTTTTTTCTTTTTTCCCGTTATTTGGGTGCAAAATAAGGACAAAAACAGAAAACCAATTTATTTCAGATGACTTTTTTTTTCTTTAAGGACAAAAATAGAAAACCAAAATATTTCAAATAACTTTATTTTTATTTTTTCCCGTTATTTAGGTGCAAAATAAGGACGAAAACAGAAAACGAAAATATTTCAGATAACTTTTTTTTTTCTTATTTCCCGTTATTTAGGCGCAAAATAAGGAGAAAAACAGAAAACCAAAATATTTCAGATAACTTGTTTTTTCTTTTTTGCCGTTATTTGGGTGCAAAATATGGACAAAACAGAAAATCAAAATATTTCAGATAACTTTTTTTTTCTTTTTTCCAATTATTTAGGTGCAAAAAAAGGACAAAACAGAAAACCAAAATATTTCAAATAACTTTATTTTTCTTTTTTCGCGTTATTTAGGTGCAAAACAAGGACAAAAACAGAACACCAAAATATTAAAGATAACTTTTTTTCTTTTTTCCCGTTATTTGGGTGCAAAATAAGGACAAAAACAGAACACCAAAATATTTCAGATAACTTTTTTTTTATTTTTTCCCGTTATTTGGGTGCAAAATAAGGACAAAAACAGAACACCAAAATATTTCAGATAACTTTTTTTTTATTTTTTCCCGTTATTTAGGTGCAAAATAAGGACAAAAACAGAAAACCAATATATTTCAGATGACTTTTTTTTTCTTTAAGGACAAAAACAGAAAACCAAAATATTTCAAATAACTTTATTTTTATTTTTTCCCGTTATTTAGGTGCAAAATAAGGACGAAAACAGAAAACCAAAATATTTCAGATAACTTTTTTTTTCTTATTTCCCGTTATTTAGGAGCAAAATAAGGAGAAAAACAGAAAACCAAAATATTTCAGATAACTTTTTTTTTTCCCCGTTATTTGGTTGCAAAATAAGGACAAAAACAGAAAACCAATATATTTCAGATGATTTTTTTTTTCTTTAAGGACAAAAACAGAAAACCAAAATATTTCAAATAACTTTATTTTTCTTTTTTCCCGTTATTTGGGTGCAAAATAAGGACGAAAACAGAAAACCAAAAGATATCAGATAATTTGTTTTTCTTTTTTCCCGTAATTTGGGTGCAAAGTAAGGACAAAAAAAGAACACCAAAATATTTCAGATAATTTTTTTTTTCTTTTTTCCCGTTATTTGGGTGAAAAATAAGGACAAAAACAGAAAACCAAAATATTTCAGATAACTTTTTTTTTTATTTTTTCCCGTTATTTGGGTGAAAAATAAGGACAAAAACAGAAAACCAAAATATTTCAAATAACTTTATTTTTCTTTTTTCGCTTTATTTATGTGCAAAACAAGGACAAACACAGAACACCAAAATATTTCAGATAACTTTTTTTTTCTTTTTTCCCGTTATTTAGGTGCAAAATAAGGATAGAAACAGAACACCAAAATATTTCAGATAACTTTTTTTTCTTTTTTCCCGTTATTTGGGTGAAAAATAAGGACAAAAACAGAAAACCAAAATATTTCAAATAACTTTATTTTTCTTTTTTCCCGTCATTTAGGTGCAAAACAAGGACAAACACAGAACACCAAAATATTTCAGATAACTTTTTTTTTCTTTTTTCCCGTTATTTGGGTGCAAAATAAGGACGAAAACACAACACCAAAATATTTCAGATAACTTTTTTTTTCTTTTTCCCGTTATTTAGGTGCAAAATAAGGACAAAAACAGAAAATCAAAATATTTCATATAACTAATTTTTCTCTTTTCCCGTTATTTAGGTGCAAATAAGGAGAAAAATAGAAAATCAAAATATTTCAGATAACTTTTCTTTTCTTATTTCCCGTGATTTACGTGCAAAAAAAGGACAAAACAGAAAACCAAAATATTTTAGATAACTTTTTTTTTCTTTTTTCGCTTTATTTCGGTGCAAATTAAGGACAAAAACAGAAAATCTAAATATTTCAAATTACTTTCTTTTTCTTTTTTCCCGTTAATGAGGTTCAAAATAAGGACAAAAACAGAAAACCAAAATATTTCAAATAACTTTTTTTTTCTTTTTTCCCGTTATTTGGGTGCAAAATAAGGACGAAAACACAACACCAAAATATTTCAGATAACTTTTTTTTTCTTTTTCCCATTATTTAGGTGCAAAATAAGGACAAAAACAGAAAATCAAAATATTTCATATAACTAATTTTTCTCTTTTCCCGTTATTTAGGTGCAAATAAGGAGAAAAATAGAAAATCAAAATATTTCAGATAACTTTTTTTTTCTTATTTCCCGTGATTTACGTGCAAAAAAAGGACAAAACAGAAAACTAAAATATTTTAGATAACTTTTTTTTTCTTTTTTCGCTTTATTTCGGTGCAAATTAAGGACAAGAACAGAAAATCTAAATATTTCAAATTACTTTCTTTTTCTTTTTTCCCGTTAATGAGGTTCAAAATAAGGACAAAAACAGAAAACTAAAATATTTCAAATAACTTTATTTTTCTTTTTTCCCGTTATTTAGGTGCAAAATAAGGACAAAAACAGAAAACCAATATATATCAGATGACTTTTTTTTTCTTTAAGGACAAAAACAGAAAACCAAAATATTTCAAATAACTTTATTTTTATTTTTTCCCGTTATTTAGGTGCAAAATAAGGACGAAAACAGAAAACAAAAATATTTCAGATAACTTCTTTTTTCTTATTTCCCGTTATTTAGGCGCAAAATAAGGAGAAAAACAGAAAACCAAAATATTTCAGATAACTTTTTTTTTCTTTTTTCCCGTTATTTGGGTGCAAAATATGGACAAAACAGAAAACTAAAATATTTTAGTTAACTTTCTTTTTCTTTTTTCCCGTTATTTCGGTTCAAAATAAGGACAGAAACAGAAAATCAAAATATTTCAAATAACTTTATTTTTCTTTTTTCCCGTTATTGAGGTTCAAAATAAGGACAAAAACAGAAAACTAAAATATTTCAAATAACTTTATTTTTATTTCTTCCCGTTATTTAGGTGCAAAATAAGGACAAAACAGAAAACCAAAATATTTCATATAACTTTTGTTTTCTTTTTTCCAATTATTGAGGTGCAAAAAAAGGACAAAACAGAAAACCAAAATATTTCAAATAACTTTCTTTTTCTTTTTTCCCGTTAATGAGGTTCAAAATAAGGAGAAAAATGGGAAATCAAAATATTTCAGATAACTTTTTTTTTCTTATTTCCCGTGATTTAGGTGCAAAAAAAGGACAAAACAGAAAATCAAAATATTTCAGATAACTTTTTTTTCTTTTTTCCCTTTATTTCGGTGCAAATTAAGGACAAAAACAGAAAATCTAAATATTTCAAATTACTTTCTTTTTCTTATTTCCCCTTAATGAGGTTCAAAATAAGGACAAAAACAGAAAACTAAAATATTTCAAATAACTTTATTTTTCTTTTTTCCCGTTATTTAGGTGCAAAATAAGGACGAAAACAGAAAACCAAAATATTTCAGATAACTTTTTTTTTCTTATTTCCCGTTATTTAGGCGACAAACAAGGAGAAAAACAGAAAACCAAAATATTTCAGATAACTTTTTTTTTTCTTATTTCCCGTTATTTAGGCGCAAAATAAGGAGAAAAACAGAAAACCAAAATATTTCAGATAACTTTTTTTTTCTTATTTCCCGTGATTTACGTGCAAAAAAAGGACAAAACAGAAAACCAAAATATTTTAGATAACTTTTTTTTTCTTTTTTCGCTTTATTTCGGTGCAAATTAAGGACGAAAACACAACACCAAAATATTTCAGATAACTTTTTTTTTCTTTTTCCCGTTATTTAGGTGCAAAATAAGGACAAAAACAGAAAATCAAAATATTTCATATAACTAATTTTTCTCTTTTCCCGTTATTTAGGTGCAAATAAGGAGAAAAATAGAAAATCAAAATATTTCAGATAACTTTTTTTTTCTTATTTCCCCTGATTTACGTGCAAAAAAAGGACAAAACAGAAAACCAAAATATTTTAGATAACTTTTTTTTTCTTTTTTCGCTTTATTTCGGTGCAAATTAAGGACAAAAACAGAAAATCTAAATATTTCAAATTACTTTCTTTTTCTTTTTTCCCGTTAATGAGGTTCAAAATAAGGACAAAAACAGAAAACCAAAATATTTCAAATAACTTTATTTTTCTTTTTTCCCGTTATTTAGGTGCAAAATAAGGACGAAAACAGAAATCCAAAATATTTCAGATAACTTTTTTTTCTTATTTCCAGTTATTTGGGTGCAAAATAAGGACAAAAACAGAAAACCAATATATTTCAGATGACTTTTTTTTTCTTTAAGGACAAAAACAGAAAACCAAAATAGTTCAAATAACTTTATTTTTATTTTTTCCCGTTATTTAAGTGCAAAATAAGGACGAAAACAGAAAACCAAAATATTTTAGATAACTTTTTTTTTCTTTTTTCGCTTTATTTCGGTGCAAATTAAGGACAAAAACAGAAAATCTAAATATTTCAAATTACTTTCTTTTTCTTTTTTCCCGTTAATGAGGTTCAAAATAAGGACAAAAACAGAAAACCAAAATATTTCAAATTACTTTCTTTTTCTTTTTTCCCGTTAATGAGGTTCAAAATAAGGAGAAAAATAGAAAATCAAAGTATTTCAGATAACTTTTTTTTTCTTATTTCCCGTGGTTTAGGTGCAAAAAAAGGACAAAACAGAAAACCAAAATATTTTAGATAACTTTTTTTTTCTTTTTTCCCTTTATTTCGGTGCAAATTAAGGACGAAAACAGAAAATATAAATATTTCAAATTACTTTCTTTTTCTTTTTTCCCTTAATGAGGTTCAAAATAAGGACAAAAATAGAAAACTAAAATATTTCAAATAACTTTAGTTTCTTTTTTCCCGTTATTTAGGTGCAAAATAAGGACGAAAACAGAAAACCAAAATATTTCAGATAACTTTTTTTTTCTTATTTCCCGTTATTTAGGCGCAAAACAAGGAGAAAAACAGAAAACCAAAATATTTCAGATAACTTTTTTTTTCTTTTTTCCCGTTATTTGGGTGCAAAATAAGGACAAAAACAGAAAACCAAAATATTTCAAATAACTTTATTTTTCTTTTTTCCCGTTATTTAGGTGCAAAATAAGGACGAAAACAGAAATCCAAAATATTTCAGATAACTTTTTTTTCTTATTTCCAGTTATTTGGGTGCAAAATAAGGACAAAAACAGAAAACCAATATATTTCAGATGACTTTTTTTTTCTTTAAGGACAAAAACAGAAAACCAAAATATTTCAAATAACTTTATTTTTATTTTTTCCCGTTATTTAGGTGCAAAATAAGGACAAAACAGAAAACCAAAATATTTCATATAACTTTTCTTTTCTTTTTTCCAATTATTGAGGTGCAAAAAAAGGACAAAACAGAAAACCAAAATATTTCAAATTACTTTCTTTTTCTTTTTTCCCGTTAATGAGGTTCAAAATAAGGACAAAAACAGAAAACCAAAATATTTCAAATTACTTTCTTTTTCTTTTTTCCCGTTAATGAGGTTCAAAATAAGGAGAAAAATAGAAAATCAAAGTATTTCAGATAACTTTTTTTTTCTTATTTCCCGTGGTTTAGGTGCAAAAAAAGGACAAAACAGAAAACCAAAATATTTTAGATAACTTTTTTTTTCTTTTTTCCCTTTATTTCGGTGCAAATTGAGGACAAAAACAGAAAATATAAATATTTCAAATTACTTTCTTTTTCTTTTTTCCCGTTAATGAGGTTCAAAATAAGGACAAAAACAGAAAACCAAAATATTTCAAATAACTTTTTTTTTCTTATTTCCCGTGATTTACGCGCAAAATAAGGACAAAACAGAAAACCAAAATATTTCATATAACTTTTGTTTTCTTTTTTCCAATTATTGAGGTGCAAAAAAAGGACAAAACAGAAAACCAAAATATTTCAAATTACTTTCTTTTTCTTTTTTCCCTTAATGAGGTTCAAAATAAGGACAAAAATAGAAAACTAAAATATTTCAAATAACTTTATTTTTCTTTTTTCCCGTTATTTAGGTGCAAAATAAGGACGAAAACAGAAAACCAATATATTTCAGATGACTTTTTCTTTCTTTAAGGACAAAAACAGAAAACCAAAATATTTCAAATAACTTTATTTTTATTTTTTCCCGTTATTTAGGTGCAAAATAAGGACAAAAACGGAAAACCAATATATTTCAGATAACTTTTTTTTTTTCCCGTTATTTGGGTGCAAAATAAGGAAAAAAATAGAATATCAAAATATTTCAGATACCTTTTTTTTTCTGTTTTGCTGTTATTTGGGTGCAAAATAAGGACAAAAACAGAAAACCAAAATATTTCAGATAACTTTTTTTTTCTTTTTTCCCGTTATTTGGGTGCAAAATAAGGACAGAAACAGAAATCCAAAATATTCCAGATAATTTTTTTTTTCTTTTTTCCCGTTATTTAGGTACAAAAAAAGGGCAAAAAATAAGGACAATAACAGGAAACAAAAATATTTCAGATAACTTTTTTTTTCTTTTTATTTGGGTGCAAAATAAGGACAAAAACAGAAAACCAAAATATTTCAAATAACTTTATTTTTCTTTTTTCCTGTTAATGAGGTTCAAAATAAGGACAAAACCAGAAAACCAAAATAATTCAAATAACAATATTTTAGATAACTTTCTTTTTTCCCGTTATTTCGGTACAAAATAAGGAGAAAAACAGAAAACCAAAATATTTCAAATAACTTTATTTTTCTTTTTTCCCGTTATTTACGTGCAAAATAAGGACAAAACAGAAAACCAAAATATTTCAGGTAACTTTTTTTTTCTTTTTTCCCGTTATTGAGGTGCAAAATAAGGACAAAACAGAAAACCAAAATATTTCATATAACTTTTGTTTTCTTTTTTCCAATTATTGAGGTGCAAAAAAAGGACAAAACAGAAAACCAAAATATTTCAAATTACTTTCTTTTTCTTTTTTCCCTTAATGAGGTTCAAAATAAGGACAAAAATAGAAAACTAAAATATTTCAAATAACTTTATTTTTCTTTTTTCCCGTTATTTAGGTGCAAAATAAGGACGAAAACAGAAAACCAAAATATTTCAGATAACTTTTTTTTTCTTATTTCCCGTTATTTAGGCGCAAAACAAGGAGAAAAACAGAAAACCAAAATATTTCAGATAACTTTTGTTTTCTTTTTCCCGTTATTTGGGTGCAAAATAAGGACAAAAACAGAAAACCAATATATTTCAGATGACTTTTTCTTTCTTTAAGGACAAAAACAGAAAACCAAAATATTTCAAATAACTTTATTTTTATTTTTTCCCGTTATTTAGGTGCAAAATAAGGACAAAAACAGAAAACCAATATATTTCAGATGACTTTTTCTTTCTTTAAGGACAAAAACAGAAAACCAAAATATTTCAAATAACTTTATTCTTATTTTTTCCCGTTATTTAGGTGCAAAATAAGGACAAAAACAGAAAACCAAAATATTTCAGATAACTTTTGTTTTCTTTTTTCCCGTTATTTGGGTGCAAAATAAGGACAAAAACAGAAAACCAATATATTTCAGATGACTTTTTCTTTCTTTAAGGACAAAAACAGAAAACCAAAATATTTCAAATAACTTTATTTTTATTTTTTCCCGTTATTTAGGTGCAAAATAAGGACAAAACCAGAAAACCAAAATAATTCAAATAACAATATTTTAGATAACTTTCTTTTTTCCCGTTATTTCGGTACAAAATAAGGAGAAAAAACAGAAAACCAAAATATTTCAAATAACTTTATTTTTCTTTTTTCCCGTTATTTAGGTGCAAAATAAGGACAAAACAGAAAACCAAAATATTTTAGATAACTTTTTTTTCTTTTTTTCCCGTTATTTTGGTACAAAATAAGGAGAAAAACAGAAAACCAAAATATTTCAGGTAACTTTTTTTTTCTTTTTTCCCGTTATTGAGGTGCAAAATAAGGACAAAACAGAAAACCAAAATATTTTAGATAACTTTTTTTTCTTTTTTCCTATTATTTAGGTGCAAAAAAAGGGACAAAACAGAAAACCAAAATACTTCAAATAACTTTCTTTTTCCTTTTTCCCGTTAATGAGGTTCAAAATAAGGACAAAAACAGAAAATCAAAATATTTCAAATAAATTTATTTTTCTTTTTTCCCGTTATTTAGGTGCAAAATAAGGACAAAAACAGATAACCAAAATATTTCAGATAAATTCTTTTTCTCTTTTCCCGTTATTTAGGTGCAAAATAAGGAGAAAAACAGAAAACCAAAATATTTCAAATAATTTTATTTTTCTTTTTTCCCGTTATTTAGGTGCAAAATAAGGACAAAACAGAAAACCAAAATATTTTAGATAACTTTCTTTTTCTTTTTTTCCCGTTATTTTGGTACAAAATAAGGAGAAAAACAGAAAACCAAAATATTTCAGGTAACTTTTTTTTTCTTTTTTCCCGTTATTGAGGTGCAAAATAAGGACAAAACAGAAAACCAAAATATTTTAGATAACTTTTTTTTTCTTTTTTCCCATTATTTAGGTGCAAAAAAACGACAAAACAGAAAACCAAAATATTTCAAATAAGTTCCTTTTTCTTTTTTCCCGTTAATGAGGTTCAAAATAAGGACAAAAACAGAAAATCAAAATATTTCAAATAACTTTATTTTTCTTTTTTCCCGTTATTTGGGTGCAAAATAAGGACAAAAACAGAAAATCAAAATATTTCATATAACTTCTTTTTCTCTTTTCCCGTTATTTAGGTGCAAAATAAGGAGAAAAGCAGAAAACCAAAATATTGCAAATAACTTTATTTTTATTTTTTCCCGTTATTTATGTGCAAAATAAGGACAAAAACAGAACACCAAAATATTTCAGATAACTTTTTTTTTCTTTTTTCCCGTTATTTAGGTGCAAAATAAGGAGAAAAATAGAATATCAAAATATTTCAGATAACCTTTTTTTTTCCTTTTTTCCCGTTAATGAGGTTCAAAATATGGACAAAAACAGAAAACCAAAATATTTCAAATAACTTTAATTTTCTTTTTTCCCGTTATTTAGGTGCAAAATAAGGACGAAAACAGAATACCAAAATATTTCAAATAACTTTTTTTTTCTTTTTTCCCGTTATTTGGGTGCAAAATAAGGATAAAAACAGAAAACCAGAGGTGCAAAAAAAAGACAAAACAGAAAACCAAAATATTTCAAATAACTTTCTTTTTCTTTTTTCCCGTTAATGAGGTTCAAAATATGGACAAAAACAGAAAACCAAAATATTTCAAATAACTTTAATTTTCTTTTTTCCCGTTATTTAGGTGCAAAATAAGGACGAAAACAGAAAACCAAAATATTTCAAATAACTTTTTTTTTCTTTTTTCCCGTTATTTGGGTGCAAAATAAGGATAAAGACAGAAAACCAAAATATTGCAAATAACTTTATTTTTATTTTTTCCCGTTATTTATGTGCAAAATAAGGACAAAAACAGAACACCAAAATATTTCAGATAACTTTTTTTTTCTTTTTTCCCGTTATTTAGGTGCAAAATAAGGAGAAAAATAGAATATTAAAATATTTCAGATAACTTTTTTTTTCTTATTTCCCGTGATTTAGGTGCAAAAAAAGGACAAAACAGAAAACCAAAATATTTTAGATAACTTTTTTTTTTTTCCCGTTATTTAGGTGCAAAATAAGGAGAAAAGCAGAAAATCAAAATATTTCAAATAGCTTTTTTTTCTTTTTTCCCATTATTTAGGTGCAAAAAAGGACAAAACAGAAAACCAAAATATTTCAAATAACTTTCTTTTTCTTTTTTCCCGTTAATGAGGTTCAAAATAAGGACAAAAACAGAAAACCAAAATATTTCATATAACTTTATTTTTCTTTTTTCCCGTTATTTAGGTGCAAAATAAGGACGAAAACAGAAGACCAAAATATTTCAGATAACTTTTTTTTTTCTTATTTCCCGTTATTTAGGCGCAAAATAAGGAGAAAAAGAGAAAACCAAAATATTTCAGATAACTTTTTTTTTCTTTTTTCCCGTTATTTGGGTGCAAAATAAGGACAGAAACAGAAATCCAAAATATTCCAGATAACTTTTTTATTCTTTTTTCCCGTTATTTAGGTGCCAAAAAAGGACAAAAACAGAATACCAAAATATATCAGATAACTTTTTTTTTCTTTTTTCCCGTTAGTTATTTAGGTGCAAAATAAGGACAAAAACAGAAAACGAAAATACTTCAGATACCTATTTTTTCTTTTTTCCTGTTATTTAGGTGCAAAATAAGGACAAAAACAGAAAACCAAAATATTTCAGATAACTTTTGTTTTTTTTCCCGTTATTTAGGTGCAAAATAAGGAAAGAACAGGAAACCAAAATATTTGAGATAACTTTTTTTCCCACGTTATTTTGGTGCAAAATAAATACAAAAACAGAAAACCAAAATATTTCAGATAATTTTTTTTTTCTTTTCCCATTATTTAGGTGCAAAATAAGGACAAAAATAGAAAACCAAAATATTTCAAATAACTTTATTTTTCTTTTTTCCTGTTATTTAGGTGAAAAATAAGGACAAGAACAGAAATCCAAAATATTTCAGATAACTTTTTTTTCGTTTTTCCCGTTATTTAGGTGCAAAATAAGGACAAAAACAGAAAAGCAAAATATTTCAAATAACTTTATTTTTCTCTTTTCCCGTTATTTAGGTGGAAAATAAGGACAAAACAGAAAACCAAAATATTTCATATAACTTTTTTTTCTTTTTTCCCGTTATTTGGGTGCAAAATAAGGACAAAAACAGAAAATCAAAATATTTCATATAACTTCTTTTTCTCTTTTCCCGTTATTAAGGTGCAAAATAAGGAGAAAAGCAGCAAATCAAAATATTTCATATAACTTCTTTTTCTCTTTTCCCGTTATTTAGGTGCAAAATAAGGAGAAAAGCAGAAAATCAAAATATTTCAGATAGCTTTTTTTTTCTTTTTTCCCGTTATTTGGGTGAAAAATAAGGACAAAAACAGAAAACCAAAATATTTCAAATAACTTTATTTTTCTTTTTTCGCGTTATTTGGGTGCAAAATAAGGACAGAAACAGAACACCAAAATATTTCAGATAACTTTTTTTTCTTTTTTGCCGTTATTTGGGTGAAAAATAAGGACAAAAACAGAACACCAAAATATTGCAAATAACTTATTTTTTCTTATTTCCCGTGATTTAGGTGCAAACAAAGGACAAAACATAAAACCAAAATATTTTAGATAACTTTTTTTTTCTTTTTTCCCGTTATTTGGGTGCAAAATAAGGACAAAAACAGAAAACCAAAATATTTCATATAACTTTTTTTTTCTTTTTTCCCGTTATTTGGGTGCAAAATAAGGACAAAACAGAAAACCAAAATATTTCATATAACTTTTTTTTTCTTTTTTCCCGTTATTTGGGTGCAAAATAAGGACAAAAACAGAAAATCAAAATATTTCATATAACTTCTTTTTCTCTTTTCCCGTTATTTAGGTGCAAAATAAGGACAAAAACAGAAAACCAAAATATTTCAAATAACTTTTTTTTTCTTTTTTCCCGTTATTTGGGTGCAAAATAAGGACAAAACAGAAAACCAAAATATTTCAAATAACTTTATTTTTCTTTTTTCGCATTATTTGGGTGCAAAATAAGGACAGAAACAGAACACCAAAATATTTCAGATAACTTTTTTTTCTTTTTTGCCGTTATTTGGGTGAAAAATAAGGACAAAAACATAAAACCAAAATATTTTAGATAACTTTTTTTTCTTTTTTCCCGTTATTTGGGTGCAAAATAAGGACAAAAAAGAACACCAAAATATTTCAGATACCTTTTTTTTTCTTTTTTCCCGTTATTTGGGTGCAAAATAAGGACAAAACAGAAAACCAAAATATTTCATATAACTTTTTTTACTTTTTTCCCGTTATTTGGGTGCAAAATAAGGACAAAAACAGAAAATCAAAATATTTCAGGTAGCTTTTTTTTTCTTTTTTCCCATTATTTAGGTGCAAAAAAAGGACAAAACAGAAAACCAAAATATTTCAAATAACTTTATTTTTCTTTTTTCCCGTTATTTAGGTGCAAAATAAGGACAAAAACAGAAGACCAAAATATTTCAGATAACTTTTTTTTTCTTTTTTCCCGTTATTTGGGTGCAAAATAAGGACAAAAAAGAACACCAAAATATTTCAGATAACTTTTTTTTTCTTTTTTCCCGTTATTTGGGTGCAAAATAAGGACAAAAACAGAAAATCAAAATATTTCATAGAACTTCTTTTTCTCTTTTCCCGTTATTTAGTTGCAAAATAAGGAGAAAAATAGAAAACCAAAATATTTCATTTAACTTTTTTTTTCTTTTTTCCCGTTATTTGGGTGAAAAGTAAGGACAAAAACAGAAAACCAAAATATTTCAAATAACTTTATTTTTCTTTTTTCCCGTTATTTAGGTGCAAAATAAGGACGCAAACAGAAAACAAAAATATTTCAGATAACTTTTTTTTTCTTTTTTCCCGTTATTTGGGTGCAAAATAAGGACAAAAAAGAACACCAAAATATTTCAGATAACTTTTTTTTTCTTTTTTCCCGTTATTTGGGTGCAAAATAAGGACAAAAACAGAAAATCAAAATATTTCATAGAACTTCTTTTTCTCTTTTCCCGTTATTTAGGTGCAAAATAAGGAGAAAAATAGAAAACCAAAATATTTCATATAACTTTTTTTTTCTTTTTTCCCGTTATTTGGGTGAAAAGTAAAGACAAAAACTGGTCTGTTAAGTAGGTCGCCTCCACGTGGTGCAGACTGGGTAATGCCAAAAGATCTACAAGACGGGATATGAGTTGAACAGCTTGCTGTGAACTCATATCCTGTCTCGTATAATACAAGATAAAATACAAGTAAAACAGCTTGCTGTCGACTTGTAATTACATCTATGGTCTTGGAGATTGTGATAGGGGGGATTAAAACCGAACAGCTAGCTGTCGGTTCCGTATCCTATCACAGCAATGAGAAGTCTCAAAGACTGGTCTGGTCGTGTTTCAGGCAGTTGTTTTGGGGTGTCATTGGTCACTAAATAGGAAGTAGTAAATCCGCAGTGATTCGCAAGTGTTCGTACTACCCAAAGGGTGACCTTAAAAAAGTACGGCACTAAAAAAAAATCCCTTAATCCACGGTGAAACAGCATATGCCAAAGGATGAATGGTTAGTGGGAAACTAATCACTAATATGCGAACTCTGGATACCAGGCGACCTCCAGTTTCAATCAGCCTTCCCCTGGTAATGCGGAGCTCTACCAGGGGTGACTATTATTTCTCGCGCTACTCGTGGGATTATGAAGCAAGAATTCAAAAAACCAAACAAAGGGGCTGATGCCTCCCCAAAGGCATCACAAGAAGTAGCTGAAGCTACAAACATGGAAATAGTGGACAACAACACACAAATTTCTGAAGCAGGAGCAAGTGGATCTGGTGAAAAGGAAACTCCTTCACAGATTACACCAACTCCAACAGGTACCAAACTCCAAAAACTAAGATTTAGACCGCCACTCTACACTCAAAGTGGGATAAACGAGCAGCAGCTATCAGCTGAACTGATACAGCTGTCGTTATCCAATGAGAAGAAGAGACTCAGCGGCGCTGGAAAAAGGCGGTACGCTTACCACCGTAATAAAGGTAAGTCTATAAAGGAAGCGTATGATCTCGCGTGTCTACCAATGCGAGATACACTCACTCCGGAGCAGACGAAGAAGAGGCAAAGGCCTCAGCAACTCCACCTTCTGTGAGGACAGAAGTTAAGAGGCATAAACCCTCACAAACCCAAAGCGTCAAGCATAGACCCGCAGCAGAGGCACATCCCTCCACGTCGGGCACTAGCTATAGAGATGCTATCAAAGGGACGAGAATCGGCATCATCCATGCCGAACACCCACACAAGACACTAACTCCAGAACAGTTAACGGTGTCTCAGAAATCTATCCTGGCAGCTATTCCAACAGCGGCGAAAGAGGGTACAAATCCACAATTTGGTGGTCTCAGCCTAAAACCAGGATGGATGCTGATTATATGCCTAGATGATAAAACATCGAAATGGCTTGAGCAGGTAGCTGCCCTAATTAAAGTAGACGAATCTACAACCATAAAGGCAGTTAAGGAAGAACATATTCCTAAACTGGAAATAGTTACGGGTTACTTCCCAGCAGAAGAAGACCCAACAGAGGAAATAATAACACTCATAGCTTCTCAGAACCCTAAACTGTGCACGGAGAACTGGAAAGTCCTTAGTAGAAGGAAAGAAGGCACGTGCACGGTAATCACATTGTCTATCGACGGCCAATCGATGGAGAATCTTAAGCAGTTGGGAAACCGTGTCTGCTACAAATTCTCGGGCATCACACTCCGGCCAAAATCAAGGGAGGTCAACAGCGGCAAGCCGCCGACCACTAGTGATGTCCCAGAATCAAAAAAATGATCATATAAAGATCATTCAGGCGAACCTCCACAGAGCAGCAGCGGCAATGGACGTATTAGCATGGAGGTTCGTCAAAGAGGAGATGCAGGTGGCTCTAATCCAAGAACCTTGGGCCACAAAAGGTAAACTTCTCGGTATCCCTCTAACAACAGGTAAGCAAATCTTTGATAAATCTAGCTGCAGACCAAGAGTAGCAATCATTTTATCTCAAAAAATTAATTATCTTACCATTCCTCTTTTCATCCGTACAGATTTAGTTGCTATACTGGCGAAAATACCAACTCCAGGAGGTTTTCAAGAGGTGATAATTGCCTCAGCTTACCTCCCTGGAGAGGAGCTAGAAGCTCCACCAGATTGCGTCAAAGACCTAGTGAGGTATAGCAAAGATCATGGACTTCCTATCATCCTAGGATGTGACGCAAACGCTCACCACATTGTATGGGGAAGTAGTAACAATAATAAAAGAGGTGAGTCACTTTTAGAATACCTTACTACTAATAACTTAGATATACTAAATAGGGGCTGTGCCCCCACCTTTATTAACAAAATCAGGCAGGAAGTACTTGACCTAACAATAACAAGCCCCTGCTTAGCGTATAAATGTTTAAACTGGCACGTTTCTAAGGAAGCTTCCCTTTCAGACAACAAACATATATGCTTTGAAATTCAAGCGTCCCAATCTGAAGAAAAAAAGTTTAGGAACCCCAAACGTACAAACTGGACACAATACCAAACAATACTTAAGTACGAAACATGTAACTTGGAGGATACAATAAGCAGCCCAGACTGCATTGACCTACAAGCTAATCAACTTGTTTATAACATGATTAATGCTTATGAACAGAGTTGTCCTATCTCCAAGAAAAAAGGTAACAAACAACTACTTTGGTGGAACGAGGAACTAGCAACCAAACGCAAAGAAACTAGGAAATTGTTCAATAGAGCAAAAACCTTTGGTAACTGGGAAGAATATAAAAAATCCCTTACCGAATTTAATAAACTCTTAAAGAAGTCAAAAAGGGAATCTTGGAGGAAACTATGTGAAGAGATCAATGAACTCCCAGTTGCCTCCAGACTCCAAAAGGTACTATCAAAGGATACACCTATTGATATTGGACTTCTAGAGAAACCAGATGGTTCTCTAACAACAAGCAGCTCAGAAACATTAGAAGTATTACTGGCGACTCACTTTCCAGGCTGTAAAATCATAGAAAATCAAGAAGATGAATACACAGAGGAAAGGATTCAACGTCCTTCTCCACACAGTAGCAGCTTAGCTGCCAAGATCTTCACTCCAGAAAAGATTAAATGGGCTATAAACTCATTAAAACCCTTTAAATCAGCTGGAGTAGACAAAGTCTTCCCGGCACTACTTCAGCAGGGATTAGAGATTCTTATGCCAGCCATAATAAGAATCTTTAAAGCAAGTTTTATATGGGGCTACATCCAAAAATATGGAGGAAAGCTAGGGTGGTATTTATACCAAAGGCAGGGAACCGTCCCATCGAAAAACCTAAGTCATACCGTCCTATCAGCCTCACATCATTCTTCGTTAAAACAATGGAGAAATTAGTGGATTACCACATCAGAACTGGACCAAGTAAAGTCCGATTACATCCTAAGCAACATGCTTACCAAAAAGGAAAATCAACCGAATCAGCCCTTCATGATCTAGTTAGAAACATTGAAAAGGCGATAGAATTCAAAGAAATAGCACTATGCGCTTTCTTGGATATAGAAGGAGCCTTTGATAATACTCCACATGACGCAATCATAGCGGCAGCCAGGAAAAAAGGTATAGAGCCTACGACCACTAAATGGATTCATGCCATGCTAAAAAGCCGAATGACAACGGCGGCCATAGGCAACAGCACATTAACAGCACAAACCTATAGGGGATGTCCCCAAGGAGGAGTACTATCTCCACTACTTTGGTCTATTGTTGTTGATGAGCTCCTAGATCGCCTTACAACGCAAGGTTTCGAGACCATAGGATACGCCGACGATCTCGTCATAATCATAAGAGGCAAACATGACTTTGTCATCTCTGAGAGGCTACAATTGGCCTTAAACTTGATTATGAACTGGTGTCAGTCTAAGAATCTTAACATTAATCCAACAAAAACCGACATCATACCATTTACAAATAGAAGAAAGATACATATCACAGCACCTTCATTAAATGGCATAACAATACCCTGTTCCAATAAAGTCAAATATCTAGGTATTACACTGGATAGAAAACTAAATTGGAACAGTCACTTAGAAACGACTCATGCTAAAGCACTAAGGGCGATGTGGGCCTGTAAAAGCTTATTTGGCAGAAAATGGGGGCTACAACCCAAGATGATTTACTGGTGTTACAGAACAATCATTCTACCAATAGTGACATATGGCGCCACGGTGTGGTGGACCAAAACGCTACAACTTACAGCACAAGTTATGCTACAAAAAATACAACGACTAGCATGCCTTGGAATAACAGGTGCGATGAGAACCTGTCCAACTGCATCAATGGAAATGCTCCTAAATCTCCCACCGATACATCTTCAAATTAAAAAAGAAGCGGCAAGGGGCATGATCCGAATTCAGAAGGAAAAACAATACTTACCAGGAGATTTTAGAGGACACCTCAAAATTTTAAACAATAAAATAATAGAGGCAACGACCTCGCATTTAACGGACATAATGCCGACAACTTATAACTTTGAAATACCATTCAAAGTTATAATCAATGAACGCAAGGACTGGCAATCCAAGCTTCATGAATTAGAAGAAGGTTCGACCATCTGGTACACAGATGGTTCAAGAACCAAAGATGGTACAGGAGCCGGTGTGAAAGGACCAAACTTCGCACTATCCAAACCACTCGGTAAAGAAGCAACAATCTTCCAGGCCGAACTTATTGCGATGGAGCTATGCATCCAAGAGATTATTAGGAGGGCTCACCGCAACCAAACAATTTATATACTATCAGACAGCCAAGCAGTCCTTAAAGCTCTCTTATCCCACAAACAGGAGTCCAAATTGGTATGGAGCTGTCTTCAAAACCTAAAGATCCTGGCTAAAAGGAACAAAGTAACCTTAATGTGGGTACCAGGACATATAGGTGTTGAAGGAAATGAAGAGGCGGACAGCCTTGCAAAGGAGGGTGCAACTACAAAGTTCATTGGACCAGAACCATTCTGTGGCAAACCCAGAGGGCACTCAAAACTCATAATTCACAGGTGGGTCGAACAAGAGCACAGACTCTACTGGAACAGACTACCAGGTCTGAAGGTATCAAAAAAAATTATCCAGCCACAAAAACTCAAAGTGGATAAACTACTAAATCTCAGCAAAAAGGACATCAGAACCTTAACAGGTCTCATAACAGGACACCACCCTGTCAACTACCACCTTAAAAAAATGGGACTAGCTGAAGATGATAAATGCCGACTCTGTCTGTTAGACAAAGAGACTACAGAGCATCTACTCTGCACCTGTGAAGCAGCAGGACGGAGGAGAATGGATCATTTGGGAAAAGGAATCCTTACCACAAATGAATTGGCCGAAAAGGCCCCCGAACACATACTAAGATTTTACAAATCTCTAGAAATGGGCTAGGGTTTAGGGCAATATGTACAATAGATCTTTAGGTCGCGGTACTCTCGAGTCCCTTTTAAAAAAAAAAAAAAAAAAAAAAAAGGACAAAAACTGAAAACCAAAATATTTCATATAACTTCTTTTACTTTTTTCCCGTTATTTGGGTGCAAAATAAGGACAAAAACAGAAAATCAAAATATTTCAGATAGCTTTTTTTTTCTTTTTTCCCATTATTTAGGTGTAAAAAAAGGACAAAACAGAAAACCAAAATATTTCAAATAACATTATTTTTCTTTTTTCCCGTTATTTAGGTGCAAAATAAGGACGCAAACAGAAAACAAAAATATTTCAGATAACTTTTTTTTTCTTTTTTCCCGTTATTTGGGTGCAAAATAAGGATAAAAAAGAACACCAAAATATTTCAGATAACTTTTTTTTTCTTTTTTCCCGTTATTTGGGTGCAAAATAAGGACAAAAACAGAAAATCAAAATATTTCATAGAACTTCTTTTTCTCTTTTCCCGTTATTTAGGTGCAAAATAAGGAGAAAAATAGAAAACCAAAATATTTCAGGTAACTTTTTTTTTTTTCCCGTTATTTGAGTGCAAAATAAGGACGAAAACAGAAAACCAAAATATTTCAGTTAACTTTTTTTTTCTTATTTGCCGTTATTTGGGTGCAAAATAAGGACAAAAAAAGAACACCAAAATATTTCAGATAACTTTTTTTTTCTTATTTCCCCTGATTTAGGTGCAAAAGTAGGAGAAAAGCAGAAAATCAAAATATTTCAGATAACTCTTTTTTTCTTTTTTCCCATTATTTAGGTGCAAAAAAGGTACAAAACAGAAAATCAAAATATTCCAAATAACTTTATTTTACTTTTTTCCCGTTATTTTGGTGCAAAATAAGGACGAAAACAGAAAACCAAAATATTTCATATAACTTTTCTTTTCTTTTTTCCGGTTATTTGGGTGCAAAATAAGGACAAAAACAGAAAATCAAAAGATTTCATATAACTTCTTTTTCTCTTTTCCCGTTATTTAGGTGCAAAATAAGGAGAAAAATAGAAAACCAAAATATTTCAGGTAACTTTTTTTTTTTCCCGTTATTTGAGTGCAAAATAAGGACGAAAACAGAAAACCAAAATATTTCAGTTAACTTTTTTTTTCTTATTTGCCGTTATTTGGGTGCAAAATAAGGACAAAAAAAGAACACCAAAATATTTCAGATAACTTTTTTTTTCTTATTTCCCCTGATTTAGGTGCAAAAGTAGGAGAAAAGCAGAAAATCAAAATATTTCAGATAACTCTTTTTTTCTTTTTTCCCATTATTTAGGTGCAAAAAAGGTACAAAACAGAAAATCAAAATATTCCAAATAACTTTATTTTACTTTTTTCCCGTTATTTAGGTGCAAAATAAGGAGAAAAGCAGAAAATCAAAATATTTCAGATACCTTTTTTTTTCTTTTTTCCCGTTATTTAGGTGCAAAATAAGGAGAAAAATGGAATATCAAAATATTTCAATTAACTTTTTTTTTCTTATTTCCCGTGATTTAGGTGCAAAATAAAGACGAAAACAGAAGACCAAAATATTTCAGATAACTTTTTTTTTTCTTATTTCCCGTTATTTAGGCGCAAAATAAGGAGAAAAAGAGAAAACCAAAATATTTCAGATAACTTTTTTTTCTGTTTTGCTGTTATTTGGGTGAAAAATAAGGACAAAAACAGAAAACCAAAATATTTCAGATAACTTTTTTTTTCTTTTTTCCCGTTATTTGGGCACAAAATAAGGACAGAAACAGAAATCCAAAATATTCCAGATAACTTTTTTTTTTCTTTTTTCCCAGTATTTAGGTGCAAAAAAGGGCAAAAACAGAATACCAAAATATATCAAATAACTTTTTTTTTCTTTTTTCCCGTTCGTTGTTTAGGTGCAAAATAAGGACAAAAACAGAAAACCAAAATATTTCAGATAACTTTTGTTTTTTTCCCCGTTATTTAGGTGCAAAATAAGGACAAAAACAGAAAATAAAATATTTCAGATAACTTTTTTTCACTTTTGTCCCGTTATTTAGGTGCAAAATAAGGAAAGAACAGAAAACCAAAATATTTCAGATAACTTTTTTTACTTTTTTCCCGTTATTTAGGTGCAAAATAAGGAAAGAACAGAAAACCAAAATATTTGAGATAACTTTTTTTTTCTTTTTTCCCGTTATTTGGGTGCAAAATAAGGACAAAAAAAGAACACCAAAATATTTCAGATAACTTTTTTTTTCTTTTTTCCCGTTATTTGGGTGCAAAATAAGGACGCAAACAGAAAACAAAAATATTTCAGATAACTTTTTTTTTCTTTTTTCCCGTTATTTGGGTGCAAAATAAGGACAAAAAAAGAATACCAAAATATTTCAGATAACTTTTTTTTCTTTTTTCCCGTTATTTGGGTGCAAAATAAGGACAAAAACAGAAAATCAAAATATTTCGTATAACTTCTTTTTCTCTTTTCCCGTTATTTATGTGCAAAATAAGGAGAAAAGCAGAAAATCAAATTATTTCAGATAACTTTTTTTTTCTTTTTTCCCGTTATTTGGGTGAAAACTAAGGACAAAAACAGAAAACCAAAATTTTTCAAATAACTTTATTTTTCTTTTTTCCCCGTTATTTGGGTGCAAAATAAGGACAAAAGCAGAACACCAAAATATTTCAGATAACTTTTTTTTCTTTTTTCCCGTTATTTGGGTGAAAAATAAGGACAAAAACATAACACCAAAATATTGCAAATAACTTTTTTTTTCTTATTTCCCGTGATTTAGGTGCAAAAAAAGGACAAAACAGAAAACCAAAATATTTTAGATAATTTTTTTTTCTTTTTTCCTTTTATTTCGGTGCAAATTAAGGACAAAAACAGAAAATCTAAATATTTCAAATAACTTTCTTTTTCTTTGTTCCCGTTAATGAGGTTAAAAATAAGGACAAAAACAGAAAACCAAAATATTTCTAATAACGTTATTTTTCTCTTTTCCCGTTAATTAGGTGCAAAATAAGGACGAAAACAGAAAACCAAATTATTTCAGATAACTTTTTTTTTCTTTTTATTTGGGTGCAAAATAAGGACAAAAACAGAAAACCAAAATATTTCAAATAACTTTTTCCCGTTAATGAGGTTCAAAATTATTTTTTTTTTTGTATACTAAAACTGGTCTATAAGACCAACCATCAGTTTGCGTCTGTTAAATCTTAAAACTATAGGTTTAAAACATTTGCTCTCCCATTGGAGAAGAAAATGATTCAGCTGATGATTGAATATATCTTAGCTCATTAAATCGAAAGGCTTTTTTAGTTTAAGTCTCCTTCTATTATTGACTGATTGCAGTAGTTTCGAAGCTTCTGTGTTTTGATTATTTAAAATTCTGTTGTGGTGTTTTATGGCGTGGGTTTTTATCTCATCTACAACTGTCTTTATGTTAAGATCCCTGTGCAAATCCGCGTTTCGAATATACCAGGGGGCCCCGACCGTATTCCTTAGTACCTTATTTTGAAATCTCTGTATAGATAGAATGTGGCATTTACTGGCACAGCCCCAAAGCTGTATTCCATAACTCCATACAGGTTTCAATACTTGGTTATAGATTAGAGTTTTGTTCGTAATTGTTAGTTTTGAGTTAGGCCCGAGTAACCAGTATAACTTTCTGTATTTTATATTAAGTTCTTTTATTTTTGTTTTTAGATGTTCTCTAAATTTTAGCTTTTTGTCTAGTATCATACCCAAGTATTTTACTGTTGGCATATGTGGAACGATGTTATTGTTTAATTTGAGGTTTAGGTGATGACTAAGCTTTTTATTTGTAAAATTTATGTGTACAGATTTTGAATCGTTTATTTTTAACTTCCATTTTTTTGTCCAGTCTTGAATGCTGTTACTAGCAATCTGAAGTTTGTTGGTAGCTACGTCTAATTTTTTGTCCGTGACAAGTAACGCAGTATCATCTGCAAATGTTGCTGCTAGTGCACCATCGGATACAGGAAGGTCGTACGTGAAAATAAGATAAAGAAAAGGACCTAGAATACTCCCTTGGGGTACACCTGCCTGGATTTCTTTCAATTCCGAGTATTCATCTTCGTATTTTACTCTGAAGAGTCTATCATTTAAATATGATGAAATAAACTCAACGTATTGTGATGGTAGGAGTAGATTTAATTTTGAGATCAGACCTTGGTGCCAGACCTTATCGAAGGCCTGGGCAACATCTATAAATAGGGCTGAACAAATGTCCTTTTCTTTCAGAGCCTGTTCAATTTTATTGGTTATGCGATGTATCTGGTCAGCAGTTGAGTGATTTTCTCGGAATCCGAACTGGAAGTCAGGCATTATATTTTTATTTTTTATGATTTTTTTTAGATTAATTAGAAACAGCTTTTCGATTAGTTTCGATAGTATTGGTAGCAGCGATATCGGTCTGTATGAGCTTGTTTCATTAGGTGGTTTACCAGGTTTCGGTATCATAATTACCTCCGATATTTTCCAGAACTGTGGCATATATTTTAATCTAAAACAAGCGTTAATGATTAGTGTTAGTAAGATAATACCTTTTTTGGTAAATTTGTAAGTATATCCGAAGTAATCAGGTCGAAGCCTGGAGCCTTCTTTTTATTAAAGATTTTCTTGATTTGTTGGGCTAACTCATTCGGAGTAACTAGTGGTATTTTGATCCCGGTGTCATAAACCAGTGGCACTGGCGGCTGCTCGACGACTGGAGTACTGTTTTGATCATTGTTGGGTTTGATCACTTCAGCAAGATGGTCAGCAAAAGCGAAAGCTTTCTCTTTGTTACTTCGCGCCCAGTTACCATCCCTGGTTTTTATAGGTGGAATGTGTGGTATAGTTTTTTTTATGTTTCTTGTCATTTTCCACAGAGAGTAGTCCGTTTTTACATCTGAAGTTAGACTTTGCAGGTGAGTAGACATGTTATTCTCTTTGAAAAGCTTTATTTCACGTTTTAATTGTTGTGATTTTCTGTTTAACGTATTTTTATGCTCCGGGTCTCTAGAGGATTGCCACCTTCTTCTGGCTCGTCTTTTTTCTTCTATTAGAATTTTTATTTCTTCAGGATAGTTAATAGTTTTAATTGTGGGCTTCTTTTCCTTAGTATTTTTCCAGATCGCAGTTTGAATTAAGTTTGTGAATTTTTCCACCTCTATATCTATTTGGTTTTTTGATTTCAGATTTATTTTAAGATCTATCATTTTTTCAATGTCTATTTTAAAACTGGTCCAATCGGTGGTTTTATTTGCGAGCTGAGGTTTATTTTCTTTCAGACCAAGAGCTTCACTAAGGGTAAGTATTACTGCACAGTGGTCCGAATTTAAGTCAAAATTATCTGTAATAGTAATATAATTTGATAGTACTTTTTTTGATATGAAAAAGTCCAAAAGGTCTGGAATTTTTTGAGTGTCACATGGCCAATAAGTCGGACCACCTGAAGAGTGGTAATTGCAGCCAAGTTCTACTATTGCTGATTTGAGCTCTTTACCTTTGGTAGTTGACAGCCTGGAACCCCAGACCACATGTTTGGCATTCAGATCACCTCCTAGAATAAATCTTTCACCTAGATTTCCTAAGATATACAGGTAATCCATTTTTTTCTGGTTATGACGTGGTGGAATGTATGCTGCTCCTAAGGTAAGTTTCTGTTTACTTGACTCAACAACAACCCTTGTAAGTTGGCAATCAGGTCTTTGAATACTGTGTTCAGTGTAGTGTTTAATTTTTTCCTTAACGAGTATCGCACTACCGCCACTTGCTTTATTATCGGGATGGTTCGTGTTATATATATCATAACCTTTGATTTTAATGTACATCTGGTTGGTAAGATGGGTTTCAGATAGTAAGCAGAAGTCTATGTTGTGTATATTTAAGAAAATTTCAAGTTCCTGGATTTTATTTAAGATGCCATTCGCGTTCCAGGTGGCAATTTTAAAATTAACGTTAGACATTAATTCAGGTTTCGATGGGATGAATATGGAAATACTTTTTCCAATCTATCCAACCTGCAAGAGAGTGTGTTTACCAAATCGTAGATTTTATATAATATTGACGATTGATTTATTTCCTGATTATTATTGTTATTTTTTAATTGATTATGATTACCAACAGCTTGAGCAAATGTTAATTCCTTAGAAACTAGTAGGTGATTAACATTTTTTAAATTGTTATTTGTTCTATTTTTGGCGTTTAGATCAGCATACCGTCTCTTTTGCAGCTCCTTTGCGATGATACAACCCCTGTAATTGGCTGCGTGATTTTGTGCACAATTTGAGCATTTCGCCGGAACATCTTTACTTTTCGTGCATAGCGTAGTCAGGTGATTCCCTGCACATTTTACACAACTCTTCTGCAATATTTCTGGGTGTGTCCATATCTTTGGCACCTTTTACATTGTGGTATGGATTTGTTATTTCTAATGGCTTCAATTTTAATTTTCATTTGATTTAAGTATTTTATCTCGTATATCCTTTTCACATCTTCTGAGTTATCAAATGATAGCATAAATATAGGTAAGTTTATTATGTAATCTTTGTCATTAGATTTCTTTTTTATATATTTATTTTCTACTGATAATATTTTAAAATTTTTTTCCAGGAGTTCATTTTTTATTTCTTCAGGATCGCAACTTGGGTGGAGATTTTTTGCTACAACTCTAATTGGCCTTGACTGTTTATTTTCGTACGAATGCCATTCTAATTTTGATTCATTTGCATACTTTGTTAATTCTCTGTATTCACTTTCGTTGTTTACGTTAATTTTAATTTGTTCGTTATTAAGCATGTTGGCTGTGTAGTTTAAATTTATTTTTTTTAGATGTTGATTTATTTCGTTGTAGCTCTTAATTTTACTAAATATAACTGGCGGAGGTCTAATTTCCTTTTTCTGAATGTTCTTTGATGTTGAAGCTGGTATGTTAATTGATTTTTCACTCCTAGGTGAATCATTATAAACGCTGTTATTTGAATCGATGTTATTCTCAACGTTTGATTGTGCTAGTAAATGAAATCTGTTACTCGAACCATTAAGTTTTGGAAATGCAAGATGACTAGAATTGTTTATTTTTGTACTGTTTTTTAACATATTTTTTTTCGCAGATCTATTAACTACTGGAGCTGGTGATGGATTACCATATATTGACTTGGTAGATTTAGCTTTTTTACCTTTTTTGTTATTTAGGAGCAACCATTCGGTTTCTTTTGCTACTGTAGGATTTATTCCTTCTTCTGCTGATATGGTTTTAGACGTTGCAATCTGAAACGAAGATTTAGCAGGAGCTGCTATCTGAGACAAGGAAGGAGGATTTTTTAACTGTATTTCCGTTAACATCTTTTTTAGTTCCAAGATTTCTCTGTTTGTTTCCAATATTTTAATGTTGGCTTTCAACAGTTCATTTTCTAGTTTTTTAATTTTTCCATTTTCAATTTCTCTGGCGTTTTCTAGTACATGCATATCTGACAGATTACTTTCCGAAACCATTTTTTTCCTTTTTGGAGTTTGGTAAGAATCGCTATTTAACATTAGGACCATAACCGAACGATGATGGATATTAATATTACGATCTGCTAAATTGTTAGCTTTATTTAAATTGGTATCTGAAATTGATGGCGAAATACCAATAGTTGGAGATCTACTTATTTTTTTATTGCCTAGGTTCAAAATAAGGACAAAAACAGAAAACCAAAATATTTCAAATTACTTTATTTTTCTTTTGTCCCGTTATTTAGGTGCAAAATAAGGACGAAAACATAAAACCAAAATCTTTCAGATAACTTTTTTTTTCTTATTTCCCGTTATTTAGTCGCAAAATAAGGAAAAAAACAGAAAACCAAAATATTTCAGATAACTTTTTTTTTCTTTTTTCCCGTTATTTGGGTGCAAAATAAGGACTAAAACAGAAAACCAAAATATTTCAGATAACTTTTTTTTTTTTTTTATTTGGGTGCAAAATAAGGACAAAAACAAAAAAACAAAATATTTCAAATAACTTTATTTTTCTTTTTTCCCGTTATTTAGGTGCAAAATAAGAACAAAAATAGAGAACTAAAATATTTCAGATAACTCTTTTTTCTTTTTTTCCGTTATTTAGGTGTAAAATAAGGACAAAAACAGAAAATCAAATTATTTCAGATAACTTTTATTCTTTTTTCCCGTAGGTGCAAAATAAGGACAAAAACAGAAATCCAAAATATTTCATATAACTTTTTTTCGCTTTTCCCGTTATTTAGGTGCAAAGTAAGGACAAAAACAGAAAACCAAAATATTTCAGATAACTTTGTTTTCTTTTTGCCGTTATTTAGGTGCAAAATAAGGACAAAAACAGAAAACCAAAATATTTCAGATAGGTTTTTTTCCGCTTTTCCCGTTATTTAGGTGCAAAAAAAGGACAAAACAGAAAACCAAAATATTTTAGATAACTTTTTTTTTCTTTTTTCCCTTTATTTCGGTGCAAATTAAGGAAAAAAACAGAAAATCTAAATATTTCAAATAACTTTCTTTTTCTTTGTTCCCGTTAATGAGTTTCAAAATAAGGACAAAAACAGAAAACCAAAATATTTCAGATAGGTTTTTTTTCGCTTCTCTCGTTATTTAGGTGCAAAATAAGGCCAAAAATAGAACACCAAAATATTTCAGATAACTTTTTTTTTCTTTTTTCCCGTTATTTAGGTGCAAAATAAGAACAAAAATAGAGAACTAAAATATTTCAGATAACTCTTTTTTCTTTTTTTATTTAGGTGTAAAATAAGGACAAAAACAGAAAATCAAAATATTTCAGATAACTTTTATTCTTTTTTCCCGTTATTTAGGTGCAAAATAAGGACAAAAACAGAAATCCAAAATATTTCATATAACTTTTTTTCGCTTTTCCCGTTATTTAGGTGCAAAGTAAGGACAAAAACAGAAAACCAAAATATTTCAGATAACTTTGTTTTCTTTTTCCCGTTATTTAGGTGCAAAATAAGGACAAAAACAGAAAACCAAAATATTTCAAATAACTTTATTTTTTCTTATTTCCCGTTATTTAGGCGCAAAATAATGAGAAAAACAGAAAACCAAAATATTTCAGATAACTTTTTTTTTCTTTTTTCCCGTTATTTGAGTGCAAAATAATGAGAAAAACAGAAAACCAAAATATTTCAGATAACTTTTTTTTTCTTTTTTCCTGTTATTTGGGTGGAAAATAAGGACAAAGGCACAAAACCAAAATATTTCATATAACTTTTTTGTTCTTTTTACGCGTTATTTGGGTGGAAAATAAGGACAAAAACAGAAAACCAAAATATTTCAGATAACTTTTTTTTTTCTTTTTATTTGGGTGCAAAATAAGGATAGAAACAGAAAAAAAAATTTCAGATAACTTTTTTTTTCTTTTTTCCCGTTATTTGGGTGCAAAATAAGAACAAAAACAGAAAAACCACAATATTTCAAATAATTTTATTTTTCTTTTTTCCCGTTATTTAGGTGCAAAGTAAGGCCGAAAACAGAAAACCAAAATATTTCAGATAATTTGTTTTTCTCTTTTCCCATTATTTAGGTGCAAAATAAAGACAAAAAGAGAAAACCAAAATATTTCACATTACATTTTTTTTTTTTTTCCTGTTATTTAGGTAATATAAGGACAAGAACAGAAAACCAAAATATTTCAGATAACTTTTTTTTCGCTTTTCCCGTTATTTAGGTGCAAAATAAGGACAAAAACAGAAAAGCAAAATATTTCAGATAACTTTCTTTTATTTTTCCCGTTATTTAGGTGCAAAATAAGGACAAAAACAGGAAACCAAAATATCTCAGAGGAGTTTTATTTTCTTGTTTTTCGTTATTTAGGTGCAAAATAAGGACAAAAATAGACAACCAAAATATTTCAGATAACTTTTTTTTTTCCGTTATTTAGGTGCAAAATAAAGACAAAAACAGAAAATCAAAATATTTCAGATAACTTTTATTCTTCTTTCCCGTTATTTAGGTGCAAAATAAGGACAAGAACAGAAAACCAAAATACTTCAGATAACTTTCTTTTCTTTTTCCCCGTTATTTAGGTGCAAAATAAGGACAAACACAGAAAACCAAAATATTTCAGATACCTATATTTTCTCTTTTCCTGTTGTTTAGGTGCAAAATAAGAACAAAAACAGAAAACCAAAATATTTCAGAGGAGTGTTTTTTTCTTTTTTCCGTTATTTAGGTGCAAAATAAGGACAAAAACAGAAAACCAAAATATTTCAGATAACCTTTTTTCTTTTTTCCCGTTATTTAGGTGAAAAATAAGGACAAGAACAGAAATCCAAAGTATTTCAGATAACTTTTTTTTCGCTTTTCCCGTTATTTAGGTGCAAAATAAGGACAAAAACAGAAAAGCAAAATATTTCAGATAACTTTCTTTTCTTTTTCCCGTTATTTAGGTGCAAAATAAGAACAAGAACAGAAATCCAAAATATTTCATATAACTTTTTTTTCGCTTTTCCCGTTATTTAGGTGCAAAATAAGGACAAAAACAGAAAAGCAAAATATTTCAGATAACTTTCTTTTTCCCCGTTATTTAGGTGCAAAATAAGGACAAACACAGAAAACCAAAATATTTCAGATACCTATATTTTCTCTTTTCCTGTTGTTTAGGTGCAAAATAAGAACAAAAACAGAAAACCAAAATATTTCAGAGGAGTTTTTTTTTCTTTTTTCTCGTTATTTAGGTGCAAAATAAGGACAAAAACAGAAAACCAAAATATTTCAGATAACCTTTTTTTCTTTTTTCCCGTTATTTAGGCGCAAAATAATGAGAAAAACAGAAAACCAAAATATTTCAGATAACTTTTTTTTTCTTTTTTCCCGTTATTTGAGTGCAAAATAAGGACAAAAACAGAAAACCAAAATATTTCAGATAACTTTTTTTTTCTTATTTCCCGTTATTTAGGCGCAAAATAATGAGAAAAACAGAAAACCAAAATATTTCAGATAACTTTTTTTTTCTTTTTTCCCGTTATTTGAGTGCAAAATAAGGACAAAAACAGAAAACCAAAATATTTCAGATAACTTTTTTTTTCTTTTTATTTGGGTGCAAAATAAGGACAAAAACAGAAAACCAAAATATTTCAAATAACTTTATTTTTCTTTTTTCCCGTTAATGAGGTTCAAAATAAGGACAAAAACAGAAAACCAAAATATTTCAAATAACTTTATTTTTCTTTTTTTCCGTTATTTAGGTGCAAAATAAGAACGAAAACAGAAAACCAAAATATTTCAGATAATTTTTTTTTTTCTTATTTTCTTAACTTTTTTTTTCTTTTTTCCCGTTATTTGGGTGCAAAATTAAGACAAAAATAGAAAACCAAAATATTTCACATTACTCTTTTTTCTTTTTTCCTGTTATTTAGGTGAAAAATAAGAACAAAAACAGAAAAACCAAAATATTTCAAATAACTTTATTTTTCTTTTTTCCCGTTATTTAGGTGCAAAGTAAGGACGAAAACAGAAAACCAAAATATTTCAGATAATTTTTTTTCCTCTTTTCTCATTATTTAGGTGCAAAATAAAGACAAAAATAGAAAACCAAAATATTTCAAATTACTTTTTTTTCTTTTTTCCTGTTATTTAGGTGAAAAATAAGGACAAGAACAGAAATCCAAAATATTTCAGATAACTTTTTTTTCGCTTTTCCCGTTATTTAGGTGCAAAATAAAGACAAAAACAGAAAAGCAAAATATTTCAGATAACTTTCTTTTATTTTTCCCGTTATTTAGGTGCAAAATAAGGACAAAAACAGGAAACCAAAATATCTCAGAGGAGTTTTATTTTCTTGTTTTTCGTTATTTAGGTGCAAAATAAGGACAAAAATAGACAACCAAAATATTTCAGATAACTTTTTTTTTTTTTTTTCCGTTATTTAGGTGCAAAATAAAGACAAAAACAGAAAATCAAAATATTTCAGATAACTTTTATTCTTCTTTCCCGTTATTTAGGTGCAAAATAAGGACAAGAACAGAAAACCAAAATACTTCAAATAACTTTCTTTTATTTTTCCCCGTTATTTAGGTGCAAAATAAGGACAAACACAGAAAACAAAAATATTTCAGATACCTATATTTTCTCTTTTCCTGTTGTTTAGGTGCAAAATAAGAACAAAAACAGAAAACCAAAATATTTCAGAGGAGTGTTTTTTTCTTTTTTCCGTTATTTAGGTGCAAAACAAAAATAAGGACAAAAACAGAAAACCAAAATATTTCAGATAACCTTTTTTCTTTTTTCCCGTTATTTAGGTGAAAAATAAGGACAAGAACAGAAATCCAAAGTATTTCAGATAACTTTTTTTTCGCTTTTCCCGTTATTTAGGTGCAAAATAAGGACAAAAACAGAAAAGCAAAATATTTCAGATAACTTTCTTTTCTTTTTCCCGTTATTTAGGTGCAAAATAAGAACAAGAACAGAAATCCAAAATATTTCAGATAACTTTTTTTTCGCTTTTCCCGTTATTTAGGTGCAAAATAAGGACAAAAACAGAAAAGCAAAATATTTCAGATAACTTTCTTTTCTTTTTCCCCGTTATTTAGGTGCAAAATAAGGACAAACACAGAAAACCAAAATATTTCAGATACCTATAGTTTCTCTTTTCCTGTTGTTTAGGTGCAAAATAAGAACAAAAACAGAAAACCAAAATATTTCAGAGGAGTTTTTTTTCTTTTTTCTCGTTATTTAGGTGCAAAATAAGGACAAAAACAGAAAACCAAAATATTTCAGATAACCTTTCTTTCTTTTTTCCCGTTATTTAGGTGCAAAATAAGGACAAAAACCGAAAACCAAAATATTTCAGATAACTTTTTTTTTTTTTCCCCGTTATTTAGGTGCAAAATAAAGACAAATACAGAAAACCAAAATATTTCAGATAATTTTTTTTTCTTTTTTCCTGTTATTTAGGTGCAAAATAAGGACAGAAACAGAAAACCAAAATATTTCAGATAACTTTCTTTTCTTTATTACCGTTATTTAGGTGCAAAATAAGGACAAACACAGAAAACCAAAATATTTCAGATACCTATATTTTCTTTTTTCCTGTTGTTTAGGTGCAAAATAAGGATAAACACAGAAAACCAAAATATTTCAGATAACTTTTTTTTCGCTTCTCTCGTTATTTAGGTGCAAAATAAGGCCAAAAATAGAAAACTAAAATATTTCAGATAACTTTTTTTTCGCTTCTCTCATTATTTAGGTGCAAAATAAGGCCAAAAATAGAAAACCAAAATATTTCAGATAACTTTTTTTTTCTTTTTTCCCGTTATTTAGGTGCAAAATAAGAACAAAAATAGAGAACTAAAATATTTCAGATAACTTTTTTTTCTTTTTTTCCGTTATTTAGGTGTAAAATAAGGTCAAAAACAGAAAATCAAAATATTTCAGATAACTTTTATTCTTTTTTCCCGTTATTTAGGTGCAAAATAAGGACAAACACAGAAAACCAAAATTTTAGAGGTAACTTTTTTTTCGCTTCTATCGTTATTTAGGTGCAAAATAAGGCCAAAAATAGAAAACCAAAATATTTCAGATAACTTTTTTTTTCTTTTTTCCCGTTATTTAGGTGCAAAATAAGAACAAAAATAGAGAACTAAAATATTTCAGATAACTTTTTTGTCATTTTTTCCGTTATTTTGGTGTAAAATAAGGACAAAAACAGAAAATCAAAATATTTCAGATAACTTTTATTCTTTTTTCCCGTTATTTAGGTGCAAAATAAGGACAAACACAGAAAACCAAAATATTTCACATAACTTTTTTTTCGCTTCTCTCGTTATTTAGGTGCAAAATAAGGACAAAAACAGAATACCAAAATATTTCAGATAACTTTTTTCTTTTTTCCCGTTATTTAGGTGCAAAATAAGGACAAACACAGAAAACCAAAATATTTCAGATACCTATATTTTCTTTTTTCCTGTTGTTTAGGTGCAAAATAAGGACAAACACAGAAAACCAAAATATTTCAGATAACTTTTTTTCGCTTCTCTCGTTATTTAGGTGAAAAATAAGGCCAAAAATACAAAACCAAAATATTTCATATAACTTTTTTTTCTTTTTTTCCGTTATTTAGGTGCAAAATAAGGAGAAAAACAGAAAATCAAAATATTTCAGATAACTTTTATTCTTTTTTCCCGTTATTTAGGTGCAAAATAAGGACAAACACAGAAAACCAAAATATTTCAGATACCTATATTTTCTTTTTTTCTGTTATTTAGGTGCAAAATAAGGACAAGAACTCAAATCCAAAATATTTCATATAACTTTTTTTCGCTTTTCCCGTTATTTAGGTGCAAAATAAGGACAAAAACAGAAAACCAAAATATTTCAGATAACTTTGTTTTCTTTTTCCCTTATTTAGGTGCAAAATAAGGACAAAAACAGAAAACCAAAATATTTCAGATAGGTTTTTTTTCGCTTTTCCCGTTATTTAGGAGCAAAAAAATGACAAAACAGAAAACCAAAATATTTTAGATAACTTTTTTTATCTTTTTTCCCTTTATTTCGGTGCAAATTAAGGACAAAAACAGAAAATCTAAATATTTCAAATAACTTTCTTTTTCTTTGTTCCTGTTATTTAGGAGCCAAATAAGGACAAAAACAGAAAACCAAAATATTTCAAATAACTTTTTTTTTTTTATTTCCTGTTGTTTAGGCGCAAAATAAGGAGAAAAACAGAAAACCAAAATATTTCAGATAACTTTTTTTTTCTTTTTTCCCGTTATTTGAGTGCAAAATAAGGACAAAAACAGAAAACCAAAATATTTCAGATAACTTTTTTTTTCTTTTTATTTGGGTGCAAAATAAGGACAAAAACAGAAAACCAAAATATTTCAAATAACTTTATTTTTCTTTTTTCCCGTTAATGAGGTTCAAAATAAGGACAAAAACAGAAAACCAAAATATTTCAAATAACTTTATTTTTCTTTTTTTCCGTTATTTAGGTGCAAAATAAGGACAAACACAGAAAACCAAAATATTTCAGATACCTATATTTTCTTTTTTCCTGTTGTTTAGGTGCAAAATAAGGACAAACACAGAAAACCAAAATATTTCAGATAACTTTTTTTCGCTTCTCTCGTTATTTAGGTGAAAAATAAGGCCAAAAATACAAAACCAAAATATTTCAGATAACTTTTTTTTTCTTTTTTCCCGTTATTTAGGTGCAAAATAAGAACAAAAATAGAGAACTAAAATATTTCATATAACTTTTTTTTCTTTTTTTCCGTTATTTAGGTGCAAAATAAGGACAAAAACAGAAAATCAAAATATTTCAGATAACTTTTATTCTTTTTTCCCGTTATTTAGGTGTAAAATAAGAACAAAAATAGAAAACAAAAATATTTCAGATAACTATTTTCTCTTTTTTTCTGTTATTTAGGTGCAAAATAAGGACAAGAACAGAAATCCAAAATATTTCATATAACTTTTTTTCGCTTTTCCCGTTATTTAGGTGCAAAATAAGGACAAAAACAGAAAACCAAAATATTTCAGATAACTTTGTTTTCTTTTTCCCTTATTTAGGTGCAAAATAAGGACAAAAACAGAAAACCAAAATATTTCAGATAGGTTTTTTTTCGCTTTTCCCGTTATTTAGGAGCAAAAAAATGACAAAACAGAAAACCAAAATATTTTAGATAACTTTTTTTATCTTTTTTCCCTTTATTTCGGTGCAAATTAAGGACAAAAACAGAAAATCTAAATATTTCAAATAACTTTCTTTTTCTTTGTTCCCGTTAATGAGGTTCAAAATAAGGACAAAAACAGAAAACCAAAATATTTAAAATAACTTTATTTTTCTCTTTTCCCGTTATTTAGGTGCAAAATAAGGACGAAAACAGAAAACCAAAATATTTCAAATAACTTTTTTTTTTCTTATTTCCCGTTATTTAGGCGCAAAATAAGGAGAAAAACAGAAAACCAAAATATTTCAGATAACTTTTTTTTTCTTTTTTCCCGTTATTTGAGTGCAAAATAAGGACAAAAACAGAAAACCAAAATATTTCAGATAACTTTTTTTTTCTTTTTATTTGGGTGCAAAATAAGGACAAAAACAGAAAACCAAAATATTTCAAATAACTTTATTTTTCTTTTTTTCCGTTATTTAGGTGCAAAATAAGGACGAAAACATAAAACCAAAATATTTCAGATAACTTTTTTTTTTCTTATTTCCCGTTATTTAGGCGCAAAATAAGGAGAAAAACAGAAAACCAAAATATTTCAGATAACTGTTTTTTTCTTTTTTCCCGTTATTTGGGTGCAAAAGAAGGACCAAAACAGAAAACCAAAATATTTCAGATAACTTATTTTTTCTTTTTATTTGGGTGCAAAATAAGGACAAAAACAGAAAAAAAAAAAATTTTAGATAACTTTTTTTTTCTTTTTTCCCGTTATTTGGGTGCAAAATAAGAACAAAAACAGAAAACCAAAAATATTTCAAATAACTTTATTTTTCTTTTTTCCCGTTATTTAGGTACAAAATAAGGACGAAAACAGAAAACCAAAATATTTCAATTAAATTTTTTTTTTCTTATTTGAAGTTATTTAGGCGCAAAATAAGCAGAAAAACAGAAAATCAAAATATTTCAGATAATTTTTTTTTTCTTATTTCCCGTTATTTAGGCGCAAAATAAGGAGAAAAACAGAAAACCAAAATATTTCAGATAACTTTTTTTTTCTTTTGCCCGTTATTTGGGTGCAAAATATGGACAAAACAGAAATCCAAAATATTTTAGATCACTTTCTTTTTCTTTTTCCCGTTATTTCGGTACAAAATAAGGAGAAAAACAGAAAACCAATATATTTTAGATAACTTTTTTTTTCTTTTTTCCCGTTATTTGGGTGCAAAATAAGGACAAAAACAGAAAACCAAAATATTTCAAATAACTTTATTTTTCTTTTTTCCCATTATTTAAGTGCAAAATAAGGACAAAAACAGAAAACCAAAATATTTCAGTTAAATTTTTTTTTTCTTATTTGAAGTTATTTAGGCGCAAAATAAGCAGAAAAACAGAAAATCAAAATATTTCAAATAACTTTATTTTCATTTTTTCCCGTTATTGAGGTGCAAAATAAGGACGAAAACAGAATACCAAAATATTTTAGATAACTTTTTTTTTCTTTTTTCCCGTTATTTGGGTGCAAAATATGGACAAAACAGAAATCCAAAATATTTTAGATCACTTTCTTTTTCTTTTTTCCCGTTATTTCGGTACAAAATAAGGAGAAAAACAGAAAACCAATATATTTCAGATAACTTTTTTTTTCTTTTTTCCCGTTATTTGGGTGCAAAATAAGGACAAAACAGAAAACCAAAATATTTCATATAACTTTTTTGTCTTTTTTCCCGTTATTTGGGTGCAAAATAAGGAGTAAAATAGAAAATCAAAATATTTCAGATAACTTTTTTTTTCTTATATCCCGTGATTTAGGTGCAAAATAAGGAGAAAAGCAGAAAATCAAAATATTTCAGATAACTCTTTTTTTCTTTTTTCCCATTATTTAGGTGCAAAAAAAGGGACAAAACAGAGAACCAAAATATTTCAAATAACTTTCTTTTTCTTTTCTCCCGTTAATGAGGTTCAAAGTAAGGACAAAAACAGAAAACCAAAATATTTCAATTAACTTTATTTTTCTTTTTTCCCGTTATTTAGGTGCAAAATAAGGACAAAAACAGAAAACCAAAATATTTCAAATAACTTTATTTTTCTTTTTTCGCGTTATTTAGGTGCAAAACAAGGACAAAAACAGAACACCAAAATATTTCAGATAACGTTTTTTTCTTTTTTCCCGTTATTTGGGTGTAAAATAAGGACAAAAACATAAAACCAAAATATTTCAAATAACTTTATTTTTCTTTTTTCCCGTTATTTAGGTGCAAAGCAAGGACAAAAACAGAATACCAAAATATTTCAGATAACTTTTTTTTCTTTTTTCCCGTTATTTGGGTGCAAAATAAAGACAAAAACAGAACACCAAAATATTTCAGATAACTTTTTTTTTCTTTTTTCCCGTCATTTGCGTGAAAAATAAGGATAAAAACAGAAAACCAAAATATTGCAAATAACTTTATTTTTATTTTTTCCCGTTATTTGGGTGCAAAATAAGGACAAAACAGAAAACCAAAATATTTCATATAACTTTTTTGTCTTTTTTCCCGTTATTTGGGTGCAAAATAAGGAGAAAAATAGAAAATCAAAATATTTCAGATAACTTTTTTTTTCTTATATCCTGTGATTTAGGTGCAAAATAAGGAGAAAAGCAGAAAATCAAAATATTTCAGATAACTCTTTTTTTCTTTTTTCCCATTATTTAGGTGCAAAAAAAGGGACAAAACAGAAAACCAAAATATTTCAAATAACTTTCTTTTTCTTTTCTACCGTTAATGAGGTTCAAAATAAGGACAAAAACAGAAAACCAAAATATTTCAATTAACTTTATTTTTCTTTTTTCCCGTTATTTAGGTGCAAAATAAGGACAAAAACAGAAAACCAAAATATTTCAAATAACTTTATTTTTCTTTTTTCGCGTTATTTAAGTGCAAAACAAGGACAAAAACAGAACACCAAAATATTTCAAATAACTTTCTTTTTCTTTTCTCCCGTTAATGAGGTTCAAAATAAGGACAAAAACAGAAAACCAAAATATTTCAATTAACTTTATTTTTCTTTTTTCCCGTTATTTAGGTGCAAAATAAGGACAAAAACAGAAAACCAAAATATTTCAAATAACTTTATTTTTCTTTTTTCCCATTATTTAGGTGCAAAACAAGGACAAAAACAGAACACCAAAATATTTCAGATAACTTTTTTTTCTTTTTTCCCATTATTTGGGTGCAAAATAAGGACAAAAACAGAACACCAAAATATTTCAGATAACTTTTTTTTCTTTTTTCCCGTTATTTGGGTGTAAAATAAGGACTAAAACAGAAAACCAAAATATTTCAAATAACTTTATTTTTCTTTTTTCCCGTTATTTAGGTGTAAAACAAGGACAAAAACAGAATACCAAAATATTTCAGATAACTTTTTTTTCTTTTTTCCCGTTATTTGGGTGCAAAATAAGGACAAAAACAGAAAACCAAAATATTGCAAATAGTTTTATTTTTCTTTTTTCCCGTTATTTAGGTTCAAAATAAGGACCAAAATATTTCAGATAACTTTTTTTTTCTTTTTTCCCGTTATTTGGGTGCAAAATAAGGACAAAAACAGAAAACCAAAATATTTCACATAACTTTATTTTTCTTACTTCCCGTTATTTAGGTGCAAAATAAGTACAAACACAGAAAACCAAAATATTTCAGATAACTTTTTTTTTTCTTATTTCCTGTTATTTAGGTGCAAAATAAGGACAAAAATAGAAAATCAAAATATTTCAGATAACTTTTTTTTTCTTATTTCCCGTGAATTAGGTGCAAAATAAGGACAAAAACATAAAACCAAAATATTTCAAATAACTTTATTTTTCTTTTTTCCCGTTATTTAGGTGCAAAATAAGGACAAAAACAGAAAACCTAATTATTTCAGATAACTTTTTTTTTCTTATTTCCGGTGATTTAGGTGCAAAATAAGGACAAAAACAGAAAACCAAAATATTTCATATAACTTTTTTTCGCTTTTCCCGTTATTTAGGTGCAAAATAAGGACAAAAACAGAAAACCAAAATATTTCAGATAACTTTGTTTTCTTTTTCCCTTATTTAGGTGCAAAATAAGGACAAAAACAGAAAACCAAAATATTTCAGATAGGTTTTTTTTCGCTTTTCCCGTTATTTAGGAGCAAAAAAATGACAAAACAGAAAACCAAAATATTTTAGATAACTTTTTTTATCTTTTTTCCCTTTATTTCGGTGCAAATTAAGGACAAAAACAGAAAATCTAAATATTTCAAATAACTTTCTTTTTCTTTGTTCCCGTTATTTAGGTGCAAAATAAGGACGAAAACAGAAAACCAAAATATTTCAAATAACTTTTTTTTTCTTATTTCCCGTTATTTAGGCGCAAAATAAGGAGAAAAATAGAAAACCAAAATATTTCAGATAACATTTTTTTTTCTTTTTTCCCGTTATTTGTGTGCAAAATAAGGACAAAAACAGAAAACCAAAATATTTCAGATAACTTTTTTTTTCTTTTTATTTGGGTGCAAAATAAGGACAAAAACAGAAAACCAAAATATTTCAAATAACTTTATTTTTCTTTTTTCCCGTTAATGAGGTTCAAAATAAGGGCAAACACAGAAAACCAAAATATTTCAGATACCTATATTTTCTTTTTTCCTGTTGTTTAGGTGCAAAATAAGGACAAACACAGAAAACCAAAATATTTCAGATAACTTTTTTTCGCTTCTCTCGTTATTTAGGTGAAAAATAAGGCCAAAAATACAAAACCAAAATATTTCAGATAACTTTTTTTTTCTTTTTTCCCGTTATTTAGGTGCAAAATAAGAACAAAAATAGAGAACTAAAATATTTCATATAACTTTTTTTTCTTTTTTTCCGTTATTTAGGTGCAAAATAAGGACAAAAACAGAAAATCAAAATATTTCAGATAACTTTTATTCTTTTTTCCCGTTATTTAGGTGTAAAATAAGAACAAAAATAGAAAACCACAATATTTCAGATAACTATTTTTTCTTTTTTTCTGTTATTTAGGTGCAAAATAAGGACAAGAACTGAAATCCAAAATATTTCATATAACTTTTTTTCGCTTTTCCCGTTATTTAGGTGCAAAATAAGGACAAAAACAGAAAACCAAAATATTTCAGATAACTTTGTTTTCTTTTTCCCTTATTTAGGTGCAAAATAAGGACAAAAACAGAAAACCAAAATATTTCAGATAGGTTTTTTTTCGCTTTTCCCGTTATTTAGGAGCAAAAAAATGACGAAACAGAAAACCAAAATATTTTAGATAACTTTTTTTATCTTTTTTCCCTTTATTTCGGTGCAAATTAAGGACAAAAACAGAAAATCTAAATATTTCAAATAACTTTCTTTTTCTTTGTTCCCGTTAATGAGGTTCAAAATAAGGACAAAAACAGAAAACCAAAATATTTCAAATAACTTTATTTTTCTCTTTTCCCGTTATTTAGGTGCAAAATAAGGACGAAAACAGAACACCACAATATTTCAGATAACTTTTTTTTTTCTTATTTCCCGTTATTTAGGCGCAAAATAAGGAGAAAAACAGAAAACCAAAATATTTCAGATAACTTTTTTTTTCTTTTTTCCCGTTATTTGAGTGCAAAATAAGGACAAAAGCAGAAAACCAAAATATTTCAGATAACTTTTTTTTTCTTTTTATTTGGGTGCAAAATAAGGACAAAAACAGAAAACCAAAATATTTCAAATAACTTTATTTTTCTTTTTTCCCGTTAATGAGGTTCAAAATAAGGACAAAAACAGAAAACCAAAATATTTCAAATAACTTTAATTTTCTTTTTTTCCGTTATTTAGGTGCAAAATAAGGACGAAAACATAAAACCAAAATATTTCAGATAACTTTTTTTTTCTTATTTCCCGTTATTTAGGCGCAAAAAAAGGAGAAAAACAGAAAACCAAAATATTTCAGATAACTGTTTTTTTCTTTTTTCCCGTTATTTGGGTGCAAAATAAGGACCAAAACAGAAAACCAAAATATTTCAGATAACTTATTTTTTCTTTTTATTTGGGTGCAAAATAAGGACAAAAACAGAAAAAAAAAAAATTTTAGATAACTTTTTTTTTCTTTTTTCCCGTTATTTGGGTGCAAAATAAGAACAAAAACAGAAAACCAAAAATATTTCAAATAACTTTATTTTTCTTTTTTCCCGTTATTTAGGTACAAAATAAGGACGAAAACAGAAAACCAAAATATTTCAATTAAATTTTTTTTTTCTTATTTGAAGTTATTTAGGCGCAAAATAAGCAGAAAAACGAAAATCAAAATATTTCAGATAACTTTTTTTTTTCTTATTTCCCGTTATTTAGGCGCAAAATAAGGAGAAAAACAGAAAACCAAAATATTTCAGATAACTTTTTTTTTCTTTTGCCCGTTATTTGGGTGCAAAATATGGACAAAACAGAAATCCAAAATATTTTAGATCACTTTCTTTTTCTTTTTCCCGTTATTTCGGTACAAAATAAGGAGAAAAACAGAAAACCAATATATTTCAGATAACTTTTTTTTTCTTTTTTCCCGTTATTTGGGTGCAAAATAAGGACAAAAACAGAAAACCAAAATATTTCAAATAACTTTATTTTTCTTTTTTCCCATTATTTAGGTGCAAAATAAAGACGAAAACAGAAAACCAAAATATTTCAGTTAAATTTTTTTTTTCTTATTTGAAGTTATTTAGGCGCAAAATAAGCAGAAAAACAGAAAATCAAAATATTTCAAATAACTTTATTTTCATTTTTTCCCGTTATTGAGGTGCAAAATAAGGACGAAAACAGAATACCAAAATATTTTAGATAACTTTTTTTTTCTTTTTTCCCGTTATTTGGGTGCAAAATATGGACAAAACAGAAATCCAAAATATTTTAGATCACTTTCTTTTTCTTTTTTCCCGTTATTTCGGTACAAAATAAGGAGAAAAACAGAAAACCAATATATTTCAGATAACTTTTTTTTTCTTTTTTCCCGTTATTTGGGTGCAAAATAAGGACAAAACAGAAAACCAAAATATTTCATATAACTTTTTTGTCTTTTTTCCCGTTATTTGGGTGCAAAATAAGGAGTAAAGTAGAAAATCAAAATATTTCAGATAACTTTTTTTTTCTTATATCCCGTGATTTAGGTGCAAAATAAGGAGAAAAGCAGAAAATCAAAATATTTCAGATAACTCTTTTTTTCTTTTTTCCCATTATTTAGGTGCAAAAAAAGGGACAAAACAGAGAACCAAAATATTTCAAATAACTTTCTTTTTCTTTTCTCCCGTTAATGAGGTTCAAAGTAAGGACAAAAACAGAAAACCAAAATATTTCAATTAACTTTATTTTTCTTTTTTCCCGTAATTTAGGTGCAAAATAAGGACAAAAACAGAAAACCAAAATATTTCAAATAACTTTATTTTTCTTTTTTCGCGTTATTTAGGTGCAAAACAAGGACAAAAACAGAACACCAAAATATTTCAGATAACGTTTTTTTCTTTTTTCCCGTTATTTGGGTGTAAAATAAGGACAAAAACATAAAACCAAAATTTTTCAAATAACTTTATTTTTCTTTTTTCCCGTTGTTTAGGTGCAAAGCAAGGACAAAAACAGAATACCAAAATATTTCAGATAACTTTTTTTTCTTTTTTCCCGTTATTTGGGTGCAAAATAAAGACAAAAACAGAACACCAAAATATTTCAGATAACTTTTTTTTTCTTTTTTCCCGTCATTTGCGTGAAAAATAAGGATGAAAACAGAAAACCAAAATATTGCAAATAACTTTATTTTTATTTTTTCCCGTTATTTGGGTGCAAAATAAGGACAAAACAGAAAACCAAAATATTTCATATAACTTTTTTGTCTTTTTTCCCGTTATTTGGGTGCAAAATAAGGAGAAAAATAGAAAATCAAAATATTTCAGATAACTTTTTTTTTCTTATATCCCGTGATTTAGATGCAAAATAAGGAGAAAAGCAGAAAATCAAAATATTTCAGATAACTCTTTTTTTATTTTTTCCCATTATTTAGGTGCAAAAAAAGGGACAAAACAGAAAACCAAAATATTTCAAATAACTTTCTTTTTCTTTTCTACCGTTAATGAGGTTCAAAATAAGGACAAAAACAGAAAACCAAAATATTTCAATTAACTTTATTTTTCTTTTTTCCCGTTATTTAGGTGCAAAATAAGGACAAAAACAGAAAACCAAAATATTTCAAATAACTTTATTTTTCTTTTTTCGCGTTATTTAAGTGCAAAACAAGGACAAAAACAGAACACCAAAATATTTCAAATAACTTTCTTTTTCTTTTCTCCCGTTAATGAGGTTCAAAATAAGGACAAAAACAGAAAACCAAAATATTTCAATTAACTTTATTTTTCTTTTTTCCCGTTATTTAGGTGCAAAATAAGGACAAAAACAGAAAACCAAAATATTTCAAATAACTTTATTTTTCTTTTTTCGCGTTATTTAGGTGCAAAACAAGGACAAAAACAGAACACCAAAATATTTCAGATAACTTTTTTTTCTTTTTTCCCGTTATTTGGGTGCAAAATAAGGACAAAAACAGAACACCCAAATATTTCAGATAACTTTTTTTTCTTTTTTCCCGTTATTTGGGTGTAAAATAAGGACTAAAACAGAAAACCAAAATATTTCAAATAACTTTATTTTTCTTTTTTCCCGTTATTTAGGTGTAAAACAAGGACAAAAACAGAATACCAAAATATTTCAGATAACTTTTTTTTCTTTTTTCCCGTTATTTGGGTGCAAAATAAGGACAAAAACAGAAAACCAAAATATTGCAAATAGTTTTATTTTTCTTTTTTCCCGTTATTTAGGTTCAAAATAAGGACCAAAATATTTCAGATAACTTTTTTTTTCTTTTTTCCCGTTATTTGGGTGCAAAATAAGGACAAAAACAGAAAACCAAAATATTTCACATAACTTTATTTTTCTTACTTCCCGTTATTTAGGTGCAAAATAAGCACAAACACAGAAAACCAAAATATTTCAGATAACTTTTTTTTTTCTTATTTCCTGTTATTTAGGTGCAAAATAAGGACAAAAATAGAAAATCAAAATATTTCAGATAACTTTTTTTTTCTTATTTCCCGTGATTTAGGTGCAAAATAAGGACAAAAACATAAAACCAAAATATTTCAAATAACTTTATTTTTCTTTTTTCCCGTTATTTAGGTACAAAATAAGGACAAAAACAGAAAACCTAATTATTTCAGATAACTTTTTTTTTCTTATTTCCGGTGATTTAGGTGCAAAATAAGGACAAAAACAGAAAACCAAAATATTTTAGATAATTTTTTTTTCTTATTTCCCGTTATTTAGGTGCAAAATAAGGACAAAAACAGAAAACCAAAATATTTCAGATAACTTTTTTTTTCTTATTTCCCGTTATTTAGGTGCAAAATAAGGAGAAAAATAGAAAATCAAAATATTTCAGATAACTTTTTTTTTCTTATTTCCCGTGATTTAGGTGCCAAATAAGGACAAAACTAGAAAACCAAAATATTTCAGATAAGTTTTTTTTTTTTTTTCCCGTTATTTGGGTGCAAAATAAGGACAAAAACAGAAAACCAAAATATTTCAAATAACTTTTTTTTTCTTTTTTACCGTTATTTAGGTGCAAAATAAGGACAAAAACAGAAAACTAAAATATTTCAGATAACTTTTTTTTCTATGTTACCGTTATTTAGCTGCAAAATAAGGACAAAAACAGAAAACCAAAATACTTCAAATAACTTTTTTTTTCTTTTTTCCCGTTATTTAGGTGCAAAATAAGGACAAAAACAGAAAACCAAAATATTTTAGATAACTTTATTTTTCTTATTTCCCGTTATTTAGGAGCAAAATAAGGACGAAAAGAGAAAACCAAAATAATTCAAATAATTTTTTTTTCCCCGTTATTTAGGTGCAAAATAAGGACAAAAACAGAAAACCAAGATATTTCAGATAACTTTATTTTTCTTATTTCCCGTTATTTAAGTGCAAAATAAGGACAAAAACAGAACACCAAAATATTTCAGATAACTTTTTTTTTTCTTTTTTCCCGTTATTTGGGTGCAAAATAAGGACAAAAACAGAAAACCTAAATATTTCAGATAACTTTTTTTTCCCGTTACTTAGGTGCAAAATAAGAACAAAACAGAAAATCAAAATATTTCAGATAACTTTTTTTTTCTTATTTCCGGTGATTTAGGTGCAAAATAAGGACAAAAACAGAAAACCAAAATATTTCAAATAACTTTGTTTTCTTTTTTCCGGTTATTTGGTTGCAAAATAAGGACAAAAACAGAAAACCAAAATATTTCAAATAACTTTATTTTTCTGTTTTCCCGTCATTTAGATGCAAAATAAGGACAACAACAGAAAACTAAAATATTTCAGATAACTTTTTTTTCTTTTTTCCCGTTATTTAGCTGCAAAATAAGGACATAAACAGAAAACCAAAATACTTCAAATAACTTTTTTTTTCTTTTTTCCCGTTATTTAGGTGCAAAATAAGGACAAAAACAGAACACCAAAATATTTCACATAACTTTTTTTTTCTTTTTTCCCGTTATTTGGGTGCCAAATAAGTACAAAAACAGAAAACCAAAATATTTCACATAACTTTATTTTTCTTACTTCCCGTTATTTAGGTGCAAAATAAGCACAAACACAGAAAACCAAAATATTTCAGATACATTTTTTTTTTCTTATTTCCCGTTATTTAGATGCAAAATAAGGAGAAAAATAGAAAATCAAAACATTTCAGATAACTTTTTTTTTAATTTTTTCCATTATTTAGGTGCAAAATAAGGACAAAACAGAAAACCAAGATATTTTAGATAACTTCTTTTTTTCTTATTTCCCGTTATTTGGGTGCAAAATAAGGACAAAAACAGAAACCAAAATATTTCAGATAACTTATTTTTTCTTATTTCCCTTTATTTAGGTGCAAAATAAGCAGAAAAATAGAAAACTAAAATATTTTAGTTAACTTTTTTTTCTTTTTTCCCGTTATTTCTGTGCAAAATAAAGACAGAAACAGAAAATCAAAATATTTCAGATAACTTCTTTTTTTCTTATTTCCCGTTATTTGGGTGCAAAATAAGGACAAAAACAGAAAACCAAAATATTTCAAATAACTTTATTTTCCTTTTTTCCAGTTATTTAGGTTCAAAATAAGGACAAACACAGAAAACCAAAATATTTCAAATAACTTTATTCTTCGTTTTTCCAGTTATTTAGGTGCAAAATAAGGACAAAAACTGAAAACCAAAATATTTCACATAACTTTTTTTTTCTTATTTCCCGTGATTTAGGTTATAAATAAGGAGAAAAACAGAAAATCAAAATATTTCAGATAACTTTTTTTTTCTTTTTTCCCGTTATTTAGGTGCAAAATAAGGACAAACACAGAAAACCAAAATATTTCAGATAACTTTTTTTTTCTTATTTCCCGTTATTTAGGTGCAAAATAAGGAGAAAAACAGAAAACCAAAATATTTCAGATAACTTTTTTTTTCTTTTTTCCCATTATTTAGGTGCAAAAAAAGGACAAAACAGAAAACGAATATTTTAGATAACTTTTTTTTTCTTTTTTCCCGTTATTTGGGTGCAAAATAAGGACAGAAACAGAAAATCAAAATATTTCAGATAACTTTTTTTTTCTTTTTTCCCATTATTTAGGTGCAAAATAAGGACAAAACAGAAAACCAAAATATTTTAGATAACTTTTTTTTCTTTTTTCCCGTTATTTGGGTGCAAAATAAGGACAAAAACAGAAAACCAAAATATTTCAAATAACTTTATTTTTCTTTTTTCCCGTTATTTATGTGCAAAATAAGGACAAAAACAGAAAACCAAAATATTTCATATAACTTTTTTTTCTTATTTCCCGTTACTTAGGTGCAAAATAAGCAAAAAAACGGAAAATCAAAATATTTCAGATAACTTTTTTTTTCTTATTTCCCGTGATTTAGGTGCTAAATAAGGAGAAAAACAGAAAATCAAAATATTTCAGATAACTTTTTTTTCTTTTTTCCCATTATTTAGGTGCAAAATAAGGACAAACACAGAAAACCAAAATATTTCAAATTACTTTATTTTTCTTTTTTCCCGTTATTTAGGTGCAAAGTAAGGACAGAAACAGCAAACCAAAATATTTTAGATAATGTTATTTTTCTTATTTCCCGTTATTTAGGTGCAAAATAAGGACAAAGCAGAAAACTAAAATATTTCAGATAACTTTTTTTCTCTTTTCCCGTTATTTAGCTGCAAAATAAGGACAAAAACAGAAAACCAAAATATTTTAGATAACTTTTTTTTTCTTTTTTCTCGTTATTTGGGTGCAAAATAAGGACAGAAACAGAAAATCAAAACTTTATTTTCCTTTTTTCCAGTTATTTAGGTGCAAAATAAGGACAAACACAGAAAACCAAAATATTTCAAATAACTTTATTGTTCGTTTTTCCAGTTATTTAGGTGCAAAATAAGGAGAAAAATAGAAAATCAAAATATTTCAGATAACTTTTTTTTTCTTATATCCCGTGATTTAGGTGCAAAATAAGGAGAAAAGCAGAAAATCAAAATATCTCAGATAACTCTTTTTTTCTTTTTTCCCATTATTTAGGTGCAAAAAAAGGGACAAAACAGAAAACCAAAATATTTCAAATAACTTTCTTTTTCTTTTCTCCCGTTAATGAGGTACAAAATAGGGACAAAAACAGAAAACCAAAATATTTCAATTAACTTTATTTTTCTTTTTTCCCGTTATTTGGGTGCAAAATAAGGACAAAAACAGAACACCCAAATATTTCAGATAATTTTTTTTTAATTTTTCCATTTATTTGGGTGGAAAATAAGGACAAAGACAGAAAACCAAAATATTTCAGATAACTTTTTTTTTTCTTTTTACCTGTTATTTAGATGCAAAATAAGGACAACAACAGAAAACCAAAATATTTCAGATAACTTTTTTTCATTTTTCCCAATATTTGGGTGGAAAATAAGGACAAAGACAGAAAACCAAAATATTTCAGATAACTTTTTTTTTTCTTTTTACCTGTTATTTAGATGCAAAATAAGGACAACAACAGAAAACCAAAATATTTCAGGTAACTTTTTTTTCGCTTCTCTCGTTATTTAGGTGCAAAATAAGGCCAAAAATAGAAAACCAAAATATTTCAGATAACTTTTTTTTTCTTTTTTCCCATTATTTAGGTGCAAAAAAAGGACAAAACAGAAAGCGAATATTTTAGATAACTTTTTTTTTCTTTTTTCCCGTTATTTGGGTGCAAAATAAGGACAGAAACAGAAAATGAAAATATTTCAGATAACTTTTTTTTTCTTTTTTCCCATTATTTAGGTGCAAAATAAGGACAAAACAGAAAACTAAAATATTTTAGATAACTTTTTTTTCTTTTTTCCCGTAATTTGGGTGCAAAATAAGGACAAAAACAGAAAACCAAAATATTTCAAATAACTTTATTTTTCTTTTTTCCCGTTATTTATGTGCAAAATAAGGACAAAAACAGAAAACCAAAATATTTCATATAACTTTTTTTTCTTATTTTCCGTTACTTAGGTGCAAAATAAGCAAAAAAACGGAAAATCAAAATATTTCAGATAACTTTTTTTTTCTTATTTCCCGTGATTTAGGTGCTAAATAAGGAGAAAAACAGAAAATCAAAATATTTCAGATAACTTTTTTTTCTTTTTTCCCATTATTTAGGTGCAAAATAAGGACAAACACAGAAAACCAAAATATTTCAAATTACTTTATTTTTCTTTTTTCCCGTTATTTAGGTGCAAAGTAAGGACAGAAACAGCAAACCAAAATATTTTAGATAATGTTATTTTTCTTATTTCCCGTTATTTAGGTGCAAAATAAGGACAAAGCAGAAAACTAAAATATTTCAGATAACTTTTTTTCTCTTTTCCCGTTATTTAGCTGCAAAATAAGGACAAAAACAGAAAACCAAAATATTTTAGATAACTTTTTTTTTCTTTTTTCTCGTTATTTGGGTGCAAAATAAGGACAGAAACAGAAAATCAAAACTTTATTTTCCTTTTTTCCAGTTATTTAGGTGCAAAATAAGGACAAACACAGAAAACCAAAATATTTCAAATAACTTTATTGTTCGTTTTTCCAGTTATTTAGGTGCAAAATAAGGAGAAAAATAGAAAATCAAAATATTTCAGATAACTTTTTTTTTCTTATATCCCGTGATTTAGGTGCAAAATAAGGAGAAAAGCAGAAAATCAAAATATCTCAGATAACTCTTTTTTTCTTTTTTCCCATTATTTAGGTGCAAAAAAAGGGACAAAACAGAAAACCAAAATATTTCAAATAACTTTCTTTTTCTTTTCTCCCGTTAATGAGGTTCAAAATAGGGACAAAAACAGAAAACCAAAATATTTCAATTAACTTTATTTTTCTTTTTTCCCGTTATTTGGGTGCAAAATAAGGACAAAAACAGAACACCCAAATATTTCAGATAATTTTTTTTTCATTTTTCCATTTATTTGGGTGGAAAATAAGGACAAAGACAGAAAACCAAAATATTTCAGATAACTTTTTTTTTTCTTTTTACCTGTTATTTAGATGCAAAATAAGGACAACAACAGAAAACCAAAATATTTCAGATAACTTTTTTTCATTTTTCCCAATATTTGGGTGGAAAATAAGGACAAAGACAGAAAACCAAAATATTTCAGATAACTTTTTTTTTTCTTTTTACCTGTTATTTAGATGCAAAATAAGGACAACAACAGAAAACCAAAATATTTCAGGTAACTTTTTTTTCGCTTCTCTCGTTATTTAGGTGCAAAATAAGGCCAAAAATAGAAAACCAAAATATTTCAGATAACTTTTTTTTTCTTTTTTCCCGTTATTTAGGTGCAAAATAAGAACAAAAACAGAAAATCAAAATATTTCAGATAACTTTTATTCTTTTTTCCCGTTATTTAGGTGCAAAATAAGGACAAACACAGAAAACCAAAATATTTCAGATAACTTTTTTTTCGCTTCTCTCGTTATTTAGGTGCAAAATAAGGACAAAAACAGAATACCAAAATATTTCAGATAACTTTTTTCTTTTTTCCCGTTATTTAGGTGCAAAATAAGGACAAACACAGAAAACCAAAATATTTCAAATACCTATATTTTCTTTTTTCCTGTTGTTTAGGTGCAAAATAAGGACAAACACAGAAAACCAAAATATTTCAGATAACTTTTTTTTCGCTTCTCTCGTTATTTAGGTGCAAAATAAGGCCAAAAATAGAAAACCAAAATATTTCAGATAACTTTTTTTTTCTTTTTTCCCATTATTTAGGTGCAAAATAAGAACAAAAATAGAGAACTAAAATATTTCAAATAACTTTTTTTTCTTTTTTTCCGTTATTTAGGTGCAAAATAAGGACAAAAACAGAAAATCAAAATATTTCAGATAACTTTTATTCTTTTTTCCCGTTATTTAGGTGTAATATAAGAACAAAAATAGAAAACCAAAATATTTCAGATAACTATTTTTTCTTTTTTTCTGTTATTTAGGTGCAAAATAAGGACAAGAACTGAAATCCAAAATATTTCAGATAACTTTTTTTTCGCTTCTCTCGTTATTTAGGTGCAAAATAAGGACAAAAACAGAATACCAAAATATTTCAGATAACTTTTTTCTTTTTTCCCGTTATTTAGGTGCAAAATAAGGACAAACACAGAAAACCAAAATATTTCAAATACCTATATTTTCTTTTTTCCTGTTGTTTAGGTGCAAAATAAGGACAAACACAGAAAACCAAAATATTTCAGATAACTTTTTTTTCGCTTCTCTCGTTATTTAGGTGCAAAATAAGGCCAAAAATAGAAAACCAAAATATTTCAGATAACTTTTTTTTTCTTTTTTCCCATTATTTAGGTGCAAAATAAGAACAAAAATAGAGAACTAAAATATTTCAAATAACTTTTTTTTCTTTTTTTCCGTTATTTAGGTGCAAAATAAGGACAAAAACAGAACACCAAAATATTTCACATAACTTTTTTTTTCTTTTTTCCCGTTATTTGGGTGCCAAATAAGTACAAAAACAGAAAACCAAAATATTTCACATAACTTTATTTTTCTTACTTCCCGTTATTTAGGTGCAAAATAAGCACAAACACAGAAAACCAAAATATTTCAGATACATTTTTTTTTTCTTATTTCCCGTTATTTAGATGCAAAATAAGGAGAAAAATAGAAAATCAAAACATTTCAGATAACTTTTTTTTTAATATTTTCCATTATTTAGGTGCAAAATAAGGACAAAACAGAAAACCAAGATATTTTAGATAACTTTTTTTTCTTATTTCCCGTTATTTAGGTGCAAAATAAGGACAAAAATAGAAAATCAAAATATTTCAGATAACTTATTTTTTTTTATTTCCCTTTATTTAGGTGCAAAATAAGGAGAAAAATAGAAAATCAAAATATTTCAGATAACTTTTTTTTGCTTATCTCCCGTGATTTAGGTGCCAAATAAGGACAAAAACCGAAAACCAAAATATTTCAGATCAGTTTTTTTTTCTTTTTTCCCGTTATTTGGGTGCAAAATAAGGACAAAAACAGAAAACCAAAATATTTCAGATAACTTTTTCTTTCTATTTTCCAATTATGTAGGTGCAAAAAAAGGACAAAACAGAAAACCAAAATACTTCAAATAACTTTTTTTTTTCTCTTTTCCCGTTATTTAGCTGCAAAATAATGACAAAAACAGCAAACCAAAATATTTCAAATATCTTTATTTTTCTTTTTTCCCGTTATTTAAGTGCAAAATATGGACAAAAACAGAAAACCAAAATATTTCAGATAACTTTTTTTTTCTTTTTTCCCGTTATTTGGGTGCAAAATAAGGACAAAAACAGAAAACCAAAATATTTCAAATAACTTTATGTTTCTTTTTTCCCGTTATTTAGGTGCAAAATTAACACAAACACAGAAAACCAAAATATTTCAAATAACTTTATTTTTCTTTTTTCCCGTTATTTAAGTGCAAAATAAGGACAAAAAAGAAAATCAAAATATTTCAGATAACTTCTTTTTTTCTTATTTCCCGTTATTTAAGTGCAAAATATGGACAAAAACAGAAAACCAAAATATTTCAGATAACTTTTTTTTTCTTTTTTCCCGTTATTTGGGTGCAAAATAAGGACAAAAACAGAAAACCAAAATATTTCAAATAACTTTATGTTTCTTTTTTCCCGTTATTTAGGTGCAAAATTAACACAAACACAGAAAACCAAAATATTTCAAATAACTTTATTTTTCTTTTTTCCCGTTATTTAAGTGCAAAATAAGGACAAAAAAGAAAATCAAAATATTTCAGATAACTTCTTTTTTTCTTATTTCCCGTTATTTGGGTGCAAAATAAGGACAAAAACAGAAAACCAAAATATTTCAGATAACTTTTTCTTTCTATTTTCCAATTATGTAGGTGCAAAAAAAGGACAAAACAGAAAACCAAAATACTTCAAATAACTTTTTTTTTTCTCTTTTCCCGTTATTTAGCTGCAAAATAATGACAAAAACAGCAAACCAAAATATTTCAAATATCTTTATTTTTCTTTTTTCCCGTTATTTAAGTGCAAAATATGGACAAAAACAGAAAACCAAAATATTTCAGATAACTTTTTTTTTCTTTTTTCCCGTTATTTGGGTGCAAAATAAGGACAAAAACAGAAAACCAAAATATTTCAAATAACTTTATGTTTCTTTTTTCCCGTTATTTAGGTGCAAAATTAACACAAACACAGAAAACCAAAATATTTCAAATAACTTTATTTTTCTTTTTTCCCGTTATTTAAGTGCAAAATAAGGACAAAAAAGAAAATCAAAATATTTCAGATAACTTCTTTTTTTCTTATTTCCCGTTATTTGGGTGCAAAATAAGGACAAAAACAGAAACCAAAATATTTCAGATAACTTTATTTTTCTTATTTCCCGTTATTTATGTGCAAAATAAGCAGAAAAATAGAAAACTAAAATATTTTAGTTAACTTTTTTTTCTTTTTTCCCGTTATTTCTGTGCAAAATAAGGACAGAAACAGAAAACCAAAATATTTCAAATAACTTTATTTTCCTTTTTTCCAGTTATTTAGGTTCAAAATAAGGACAAACACAGAAAACCAAAATATTTCAAATAACTTTATTCTTCGTTTTTCCAGTTATTTAGGTGCAAAATAAGGACAAAAACTGAAAACCAAAATATTTCACATAACTTTTTTTTTTCTTATTTCCCGTTATTTAGGTGCAAAATAAGGAGAAAAACAGAAAATCAAAATATTTCAGATAACTTTTTTTTTCTTATTTCCCGTGATTTAGGTGATAAATAAGGAGAAAAACAGAAAATCAAAATATTTCAGATAACTTTTTTTTTCTTTTTTCCCGTTATTTAGGTGCAAAATAAGGACAAACACAGAAAACCAAAATATTTCAGATAACTTTTTTTTTCTTATTTCCCGTTATTTAGGTGCAAAATAAGGAGAAAAACAGAAAACCAAAATATTTCAGATAACTTTTTTTTTCTTTTTTCCCATTATTTAGGTGCAAAAAAAGGACAAAACAGAAAACGAATATTTTAGATAACTTTTTTTTTCTTTTTTCCCGTTATTTGGGTGCAAAATAAGGACAGAAACAGAAAATCAAAATATTTCAGATAACTTTTTTTTTCTTTTTTCCCATTATTTAGGTGCAAAATAAGGACAAAACAGAAAACTAAAATATTTTAGATAACTTTTTTTTCTTTTTTCCCGTTATTTGGGTGCAAAATAAGGACAAAAACAGAAAACCAAAATATTTCAAATAACTTTATTTTTCTTTTTTCCCGTTATTTATGTGCAAAATAAGGACAAAAACAGAAAACCAAAATATTTCATATAACTTTTTTTTCTTATTTCCCGTTACTTAGGTGCAAAATAAGCAAAAAAACGGAAAATCAAAATATTTCAGATAACTTTTTTTTTCTTATTTCCCGTGATTTAGGTGCTAAATAAGGAGAAAAACAGAAAATCAAAATATTTCAGATAACTTTTTTTTCTTTTTTCCCATTATTTAGGTGCAAAATAAGGACAAACACAGAAAACCAAAATATTTCAAATTACTTTATTTTTCTTTTTTCCCGTTATTTAGGTGCAAAGTAAGGACAGAAACAGCAAACCAAAATATTTTAGATAATGTTATTTTTCTTATTTCCCGTTATTTAGGTGCAAAATAAGGACAAAGCAGAAAACTAAAATATTTCAGATAACTTTTTTTCTCTTTTCCCGTTATTTAGCTGCAAAATAAGGACAAAAACAGAAAACCAAAATATTTTAGATAACTTTTTTTTTCTTTTTTCTCGTTTTTTGGGTGCAAAATAAGGACAGAAACAGAAAATCAAAACTTTATTTTCCTTTTTTCCAGTTATTTAGGTGCAAAATAAGGACAAACACAGAAAACCAAAATATTTCAAATAACTTTATTGTTCGTTTTTCCAGTTATTTAGGTGCAAAATAAGGAGAAAAATAGAAAATCAAAATATTTCAGATAACTTTTTTTTTCTTATATCCCGTGATTTAGGTGCAAAATAAGGAGAAAAGCAGAAAATCAAAATATCTCAGATAACTCTTTTTTTCTTTTTTCCCATTATTTAGGTGCAAAAAAAGGGACAAAACAGAAAACCAAAATATTTCAAATAACTTTCTTTTTCTTTTCTCCCGTTAATGAGGTACAAAATAGGGACAAAAACAGAAAACCAAAATATTTCAATTAACTTTATTTTTCTTTTTTCCCGTTATTTGGGTGCAAAATAAGGACAAAAACAGAACACCCAAATATTTCAGATAATTTTTTTTTCATTTTTCCATTTATTTGGGTGGAAAATAAGGACAAAGACAGAAAACCAAAATATTTCAGATAACTTTTTTTTTTCTTTTTACCTGTTATTTAGATGCAAAATAAGGACAACAACAGAAAACCAAAATATTTCAGATAACTTTTTTTCATTTTTCCCAATATTTGGGTGGAAAATAAGGACAAAGACAGAAAACCAAAATATTTCAGATAACTTTTTTTTTTCTTTTTACCTGTTATTTAGATGCAAAATAAGGACAACAACAGAAAACCAAAATATTTCAGGTAACTTTTTTTTCGCTTCTCTCGTTATTTAGGTGCAAAATAAGGCCAAAAATAGAAAACCAAAATATTTCAGATAACTTTTTTTTTCTTTTTTCCCGTTATTTAGGTGCAAAATAAGAACAAAAACAGAAAATCAAAATATTTCAGATAACTTTTATTCTTTTTTCCCGTTATTTAGGTGCAAAATAAGGACTAACACAGAAAACCAAAATATTTCAGATAACTTTTTTTTCGCTTCTCTCGTTATTTAGGTGCAAAATAAGGACAAAAACAGAATACCAAAATATTTCAGATAACTTTTTTCTTTTTTCCCGTTATTTAGGTGCAAAATAAGGACAAACACAGAAAACCAAAATATTTCAAATACCTATATTTTCTTTTTTCCTGTTGTTTAGGTGCAAAATAAGGACAAACACAGAAAACCAAAATATTTCAGATAACTTTTTTTTCGCTTCTCTCGTTATTTAGGTGCAAAATAAGGCCAAAAATAGAAAACCAAAATATTTCAGATAACTTTTTTTTTCTTTTTTCCCATTATTTAGGTGCAAAATAAGAACAAAAATAGAGAACTAAAATATTTCAAATAACTTTTTTTTCTTTTTTTCCGTTATTTAGGTGCAAAATAAGGACAAAAACAGAAAATCAAAATATTTCAGATAACTTTTATTCTTTTTTCCCGTTATTTAGGTGTAATATAAGAACAAAAATAGAAAACCAAAATATTTCAGATAACTATTTTTTCTTTTTTTCTGTTATTTAGGTGCAAAATAAGGACAAGAACTGAAATCCAAAATATTTCATATCACTTTTTTCCGCTTTTCCCGTTATTTAGGTGCAAAATAAGAACAAAAACAGAAAACCAAAATATTTCAGATAACTTTGTTTTCTTTTTCCCGTTATTTAGGTGCAAAATAAGGACAAAAACAGAAAACCTAAATATTTCAGATAGGTTTTTTTTCGCTTTTCCCGTTATTTAGGTGCAAAAAAATGACAAAACAGAAAACCAAAATATTTTAGATAACTTTCTTTTTCTTTTTTCCCTTTATTTCGGTGCACATTAAGGACAAAAACAGAAAATCTAAATATTTCAAATAACTTTCTTTTTCTTTGTTCCCGTTAATGAGGTTCAAAATTAGGACAAAAACAGAAAACCAAAATATTTCAAATAACTTTATTTTTCTCTTTTCCCGTTATTTAGGTGCAAAATAAGGACGAAAACAGAAAACCAAAATATTTCAAATAACATTTTTTTTTCTTATTTCCCGTTATTTAGGCGCAAAATAAGGAGAAAAACAGAAAACCAAAATATTTCAGATAACTTTTTTTTTCTTTTTTCCCGTCATTTGCGTGCAAAATAAGGATAAAAACAGAAAACCAAAATATTGCAAATAACTTTATTTTTCTTTTTTCCCGTTATTTAGCTGCAAAACAAGGACAAAAACAGAATACCAAAATATTTCAGATAACTTTTTTTTCTTTTTTCCCGTTATTTGGGTGCAAAATAAGGACAAAAACAGAACACCAAAATATTTCAGATAACATTTTTTTTCTTTTTTCCCGTCATTTGCGTGCAAAATAAGGATAAAAACAGAAAACCAAAATATTGCAAATAACTTTATTTTTATTTTTTCCCGTTATTTAGGTGCAAAATAAGGACAAAAACAGAACACCACAATATTTCAGATAACTTTTTTTTTCTTTTTTCCCGTTATTTAGGTGCAACATAAGGAGAAAATAGAAAATCAAAATATTTCAGATAACTTTTTTTTTCTTATTTCCCGTGATTTAGGTGCAAAAAAAGGACAAAACAGAAAACCAAAATATTTTAGATAACTTTTTTTTTCTTTTTCCCCTTTAATTCGGTGCAAATTAAGGACAAAAACAGAAAATCTAAATATTTCAAATAACTTTCTTTTTCTTTTTTCCCGTTAATTAGGCGCAAAATAAGGAGAAAAACAGAAAACCAAAATATTCCAAATAACTTTTTTTTTCTTTTTTCCCGTTATTTAGGTGCAAAAAAGGACAAACACAGAATACCAAAATATATCATGATAACTTTTTTTTTCTTTTTTCCCGAAATTTAGGTGCAAAATAAGGACAAAACCAGAAAACGAAAATACTTCAGATACCTATTTTTTCTTTTTTCCCGTTATTTAGGTGCAAAATAAGGACAAAAACAGAAAACCAAAATATTTCAGATAACTTTTTTTCCCGTCATTTAGGTGTAAAATATGGAAAGAACAGAAAACCAAAATATTTCAGATAACTTTTTTTTACTTTTTTCCCGTTATTTAGGTGCAAAATAAGGAAAGAACAGAAAACCAAAATATTTGAGATAACTTTTTTTTCCACGTTGTTTTGGTGCAAAATAAATACAAAAACACAAAACCAAAATATTTCAGATAATTTTTTTTTCTCTTTTCCCATTATTTAGGTGCAAAATAAAGACAAAAATAGAAAACCAAAATATTTCGCTTTACTTTTTTTTTCTTTTTTCCTGTTATTTAGGTGAAAAATAAGGACAACAACAGAAATCCAAAATATTTCAGATAACTTTTTTTTCGCTTTTCCCGTTATTTAGGTGCAAAATAAGGACAAAAACAGAAAAGCAAAATATTTCAGATAACTTTCTTTTCTTTTTCCCGTTATTTAGGTGCAAAATAAGGACAAAAACAGAAAACCAAAATATCTCAGAGGAGTTTTATTTTCTTGTTTCTCGTTATTTAGGTGCAAAATAAGTAACCAAAATATCTCAGAGGAGTTTTATTTTCTTGTTTCTCGTTATTTAGGTGCAAAATAAGGACAAAAATAGACAACCAAAATATTTCAGATAACTTTTTTTTCTTTTTTTCCTTTATTTAGGTGCAAAATAAGGACAAAAACAGAAAATCAAAATATTTCAAATAACTTTCTTTTTCTTTTTTCCCGTTATTTAGGGGCAAAATAAGGACGAAAAAAAAAAACAAAATATTTCAGATAACTTTTTTTTTTCTTATTTCCCGTTATTTAGGCGCAAAATAAGGATAAAAACAGAAAACCAAAATATTTCAGATAACTTTTTTTTTCTTTTTTCCCGTTATTTAGGTGCAAAAAAGGACAAAAACAGAATACCAAAATATATCAGATAACTTTTTTTTTCTTTTTTCCCGTTATTTAGGTGCAAAATAAGGACAAAAACAGAAAACGAAAATACTTCAGATACCTATTTTTTCTTTTTTCCTGTTATTTAGGTGCAAAATAAGGACAAAAACAGAAAACCAAAATATTTCAGATAACTTTTTTTTTCTTCTTTCCCGTTATTTGGGTGCAAAATAAGGACAGAAACAAAAATCCAAAATATTCCAGATAACTTTTTTTTTCTTTTGTTATTTAGGTGCAAAAAAAGGACAAAATCAGAATACCAAAATATATCAGATAACTTTTTTTTTCTTTTTTCCCGTTATTTCGATGCAAAATAAGGACAAAACCAGAAAACGAAAATACTTCAGATACCTAATTTTTCTTTTTTTCTGTTATTTAGGTGCAAAATAAGCACAAAATTCGAAAACCAAAATATTTCAGATAACTTTTTTTTTTCCCCTTATTTAGGTGCAAAATAATGACAAAAACAGAAAACCAAAATATTTCACATAACTTTTTTTTAATTTTTTCCCGTTATTTAGGTGCAAAATAAGGAAAGAACAGAAAACCAAAATATTTCAGATAACTTTTTTTTACTTCTTTCCCGTTATTTAGGTGCAAAATAAAGAAAGAACAGAAAACCAAAAAATTTGAGATAACTTTTTTTTACCACGTTGTTTTGGTGCAAAATAAATACAAAAAACACAAAACCAAAATATTTCAGATAACTTTTTTTTTCTTTTTTCCCGTTATTTAGGTGCAAAAAAGGACAAAAACAGAATACCAAAATATATCAGATAACTTTTTTTTTCTTTTTTCCCGTTATTTAGGTGCAAAATAAGGACAAAAACAGAAAACGAAAATACTTCAGATACCTATTTTTTCTTTTTTCCTGTTATTTAGGTGCAAAATAAGGACAAAAACAGAAAACCAAAATATTTCAGATAACTTTTTTTTTCTTCTTTCCCGTTATTTGGGTGCAAAATAAGGACAGAAACAAAAATCCAAAATATTCCAGATAACTTTTTTTTTTCTTTTATCCCGTTATTTAGGTGCAAAAAAAGGACAAAAACAGAATACCAAAATATATCAGATAACTTTTTTTTACTTCTTTCCCGTTATTTAGGTGCAAAATAAAGAAAGAACAGAAAACCAAAAAATTTGAGATAACTTTTTTTACCACGTTGTTTTGGTGCAAAATAAATACAAAAACACAAAACCAAAATATTTCAGATAATTTTTTTTTCTCTTTTCCCATTATTTAGGTGCAAAATAAAGACAAAAATAGAAAACCAAAATATTTCACTTTACTTTTTTTTTCTTTTTTCCTGTTATTTAGGTGCAAAATAAGCACAAAATTCGAAAACCAAAATATTTCAGATAACTTTTTTTTTCCCCCTTATTTAGGTGCAAAATAATGACAAAAACAGAAAACCAAAAATATTTCACATAACTTTTTTTTACTTTTTTCCCGTTATTTAGGTGCAAAATAAGGAAAGAACAGAAAACCAAAATATATCAGATAACTTTTTTTTCTTCTCTCCCGTTATTTAGGTGCAAGATAAGGACCAAAACAGAAAACCAAAATATTTCAGATAATTTTTTTTCTTTTTTCCCGTTAATTAGGTGCAAAATAAGGACAGAAACAGAAAACCAAAATATTTCAGATAACTTTCTTTTCTTTATTACCGTTATTTAAATGCAAAATAAGGACAAAAACGGAATACCAAAATATTTCAGATAACTTTTTTCTTTTTTCCTGTTATTTAGGTGCAAAATAAGGACAAGCACAAAAAACCAAAATATTTCAGATACCTATATTTTCTTTTTTCCTGTTGTTTAGGTGCAAAATAAGGACAAAAACAGAAAACCAAAATATTTCAGAGGAATTTTTTTTTCTTTTTTCTCGTTATTTAGGTGCAAAATAAGGACAAAAACAAAAAACCAAAATATTTCAGAAAACCTTTTTTTCTTTTTTCCCGTTATTTAGGTGCAAAATATGGACAAAAACAGAAAACCAAAATATTTCAGATAACTTTTTTTTTCTTTTTTCCCGTTATTTAGGTGCAAAATAAAGACAAATACAGAAAACCAAAATATTGCAGATAATTTTTTTTTCTTATTTCCCGTTATTTAGATGCAAAATAAGGACAGAAACAGAAAACCAAAATATTTCAGATAATTTTTTCATTTCTTTATTACCGTTATTTAGGTGCAAAATAAGGACAAAAACAGAATACCAAAATATTTCAGATAACTTTTTTCTTTTTTCCCATTATTTAGGTGCAAAATATGGACAAACACAGAAAACCAAAATATTTCAGATACCTATATTTTCTTTTCTCCTGTTGTTTAGGTGCAAAATAAGGACAAAAACAGAAAACCAAAATATTTCAGAGGAGTTTTTTTTTGTTTTTTCTCGTTATTTAGGTGCAAAATAAGGACAAAAACAGAAAACCAAAATATTTCAGATAACCTTTTTTTCTTTTTTCCCGTTATTTAGGTGCAAAATAAGGACAAAAACAGAAAACCAAAATATTTCAGATAACTTTTTTTTTCTTTTTTCCCGTTATTTAGGTGCAAAATAAAGACAAATACAGAAAACCAAAAATATTTCAGATAATTTTTTTTTCTTTTTTCCCGTTAGTTAGGTGCAAAATAAGGACAGAAACAGAAAACCAAAATATTTCAGATAACTTTCTTTTCTTTATTACCGTTATTTAGGTGCAAAATAAGGACAAAAACAGAATACCAAAATATTTCAGATAATTTTTTTCTTTTTCCCGTTATTTAGGTGCAAAATAAGGACAAACACAGAAAACCAAAATATTTCAGATACCTATATTTTCTTTTTTCCTGTTGTTTAGGTGCAAAATAAGGACAAACACAGAAAACCAAAATATTTCAGATAACTTTTTTTTCGCTTCTCTCGTTATTTAGGTGCAAAATAAGGCCGAAAATAGAAAACCAAAATATTTCAGATAACTTTTTTTTTCTTTTTTCCCGTTATTTAGGTGGAAAATAAGAACAAAAATAGAGAACTAAAATATTTCAGATAACTTTTTTTTCTTTTTTTCCGTTATTTAGGTGCAAAATAAGGACAAAAACAGAAAATCAAAATATTTCAGATATTATTCTTTTTTCCCGTTATTTAGGTGCAAAATAAGGACAAACACAGAAAACCAAAATATTTCAGATACCTATATTTTCTTTTTTCCTGTTGTTTAGGTGCAAAATAAGGACAAACACAGAAAACCAAAATATTTCGGATAACTTTTTTTTGCGCTTCTCTCGTTATTTAGGTGCAAAATAAGGCCAAAAATAGAAAACCAAAATATTTCAGATAACTTTTTTTTCTTTTTTCCCGTTATTTAGGTGCAAAATAAGAACAAAAATAGAGAACTAAAATATTTCACATAACTTTTTAAACAAAAATAGAAAACCAAAATATTTCAGATAACTTTTGTTTCCCCCGTTATTTAGGTGCAAAATACGGGAAAAACAGAAAACCAAAATATTTCAGATAACTTTTTTTTCGCTTTTCCCGTTATTTAGGTGCAAAATAAGGACAAAAACAGAAAACCAAATATTTCAGATAACTTTGTTTTCTTTTTCCCGTTATTTAAGTGCAAAATAAGAATAAAAACAGAAAACCAAAAAATTTCAGATAACTTTTTTTTCTCTTTTCCCGTTATTTAGGTGCAAAATAAGGCCAAAATTAGAAAACCAAAATATTTCAAAAAACTTTTTTTTTTCCCCGTTATTTAGGTGCAAAATAAGGAAAAAACAGAAAACCAAAATATTTCAGATAACTTTTTTTTTCTTTTTTCCCGTTATTTAGGTGCAAAATAAGGAAAAGAACAGGAATCCAAAATATTTCAGATAACTTTTTTTTCGCTTTTCCTGTTATGTAGGTGCAAAATAAGGACAAAAACAGAAAACCAAAATATTTCAGATAACTTTGTTTTCTTTTTTCGTGTTATTTAGGTGCAAAAATAAGGACAAAAACAGAAAACCAAAATATTTCAGATAGGTTTTTTTTTCTATTTTCCCGTTATTTAGGTTCAAAATAAGAACAAAAATAGAAAACCAAAATATTTCAGATAACTTTTTTTTTCTTTTTTCTCGTTATTTAGGTGCAAAATAAGGACAAAAACAGAAAACCGAAATATTTCACATAACTTTTTTTTTCTTTTTTCCGTTATTTAGGTGCAAAATAAAGACAAAAACTGAAAACCAAAATTTTTCAGAAAACTTTTTTTTATTTTTTCCCGTTATTTAGGTGCAAAATAAGGACAAAAATAGAAAACCAAAATATTTCAGATAACTTTTTTTTTCTCCCGTTATTTAGGTGCAAAATAAGGAAAAAACCGAAAACCAAAATATTTCACATAACTTTTTTTTTCTTTTTTCCCGTTATTTAGGTGCAAAATAAGGACAAGAACAGAAATCCAAAATATTTCAGATAACTTTTTTGTCGCTTTACCCGTTATTTAGGTGCAAAATTAGAAAACCAAAATATTTCAGATAACTTTTTTATTCTTTTTTCCCGTTATTTAGGTGCAAAATAAGGTCAAGAACAGAAATCTAAAATATTTCATATAACTTTTTTTTCGCTTTTCCCGTTATTTAGGTGCAAAATAAGGACAAAAACAGAAAATCAAAATATTTCAGATAACTTTCTTTTCTTTTTCCCCGTTATTTAGGTGCAAAAAAGGACAAAAACAGAAAACCAAAATATATCAGATAACTCTTTTTTCTCTGTTCCCGTTATTTAGGTGCAAAATGAGGACAAAAACAGAAAACCAAAATATTTCAGATAACTTTTTTTTCTTTTTTCCCGTTATATAGTTGCAAAATAAGGACAAAAACCGAAAACCAAAATATTTCAGTTAACTTTTATTTTTTTTCCCGTTATTTAGGTGCAAAATAAGGACAAAAACAGAAAACCAAAATATTACAGATAACTGTTTTTTACTTTTTTCCCGTTATTTAGGTGCAAAATAAGGAAAGAAATGAAAACCAAAATATTTGAGATAACTTTTTTTCCTCGTTATTTTGGTGCAAAATAAATACAAAAACACAAAACCAAAATATTTCACATAATTTTTTTTTCTCTTTTCCCATTATTTATGTGCAAAATAAGGTCAAGAACAGAAATCTAAAATACTTCATATAACTTTTTTTTCGCTTTTCCCGTTATTTAGGAGCAAAATAAGGACAAAAACAGAAAACCAAAATATTTCATATAACTTTTTTTTCGCTTTTATTTCAGATTGGTTTTTTATTTCAGATAGAAATATTTCAGATAGGTTTTTTTTTCTTTTTTCTCGTTATTTAGGTGCAAAATAAGGACAAAAATAGAAAACCAAAATATTTCAGATAACTTTTTTTTCTTTTTTTCCGTTATTTCGGTGCAAAATAAAGACAAATACAGAAAACCAAAAAAATTTCAGATAATTTTTTTTTCTTTTTTCCCGTTATTTAGATGCAAAATAAGGACAGAAACAGAAAACCAAAATATTTCATATAACTTTCTTTTCTTTATTACCGTTATTTAGGTGCAAAATAAGGACAAAAACAGAATACCAAAATATTTCAGATAACTTTTTTCTTTTTTCAAGTTATTTAGGTGCAAAATATGGACAAACACAGAAAACCAAAATATTTCAGATACATATATTTTCTTTTTTCCTGTTGTTTAGGTGCAAAATAAGGACAAAAACAGAAAACCAAAATATTTCAGATAACCTTTTTTTCTTTTTTACCGTTATTTAGGTGCAAAATAAGGACAAAAACAGAAAACCAAAATATTTCAGATAACTTTTTTTTTCTTTTTTCCCGTTATTTAGGTGCAAAATAAAGACAAATACAGAAAACCAAAATATTTCAGATAATTTTTTTTTCTTTTTTCCCGTTATTTAGGTGCAAAATAAGGACAGAAACAGAAAACCAAAATATTTCAGATAACTTTCTTTTCTTTATTACCGTTATTTAGGTGCAAAATAAGGACAGAAACAGAAAACCAAAATATTTCAGATAACTTTTTTCTTTTTTCCCGTTATTTAGGTGCAAAATAAGGACAAACACAGAAAACCAAAATATTTCAGATACCTATATTTTCTTTTTTCCTGTTGTTTAGGTGCAAAATAAGGACAAACACAGAAAACCAAAATATTTCAGATAACTTTTTTTTCGCTTCTCTCGTTATTTAGGTGCAAAATAAGGCCAAAAATAGAAAACCAAAATATTTCAGATAACTTTTTTTTTCTTTTTTCCCGTTATTTAGGTGCAAAATAAGAACAAACATAGAGAACTAAAATATTTCAGATAACTTTTTTTTCTTTTTTCCCGTTATATAGTTGCAAAATAAGGACAAAAACCGAAAACCAAAATATTTCAGATAACTTTTATTTTTTTTCCCGTTATTTAGGTGCAAAATAAGGACAAAAACAGAAAACCAAAATATTACAGATAACTGTTTTTTACTTTTTTCCCGTTATTTAGGTGCAAAATAAGGAAAGAAATGAAAACCAAAATATTTCAGATAACTTTTTTTTTCTTTTTTCCCGTTATTTAGGTTCAAAATAAGAACAAAAATAGAGAACTAAAATATTTCACATAACTTTTTAAACAAAAATAGAAAACTAAAATATTTCAGATAACTTTTGTTTCCCCCGTTATTTAGGTGCAAAATAAGGACAAAAACAGAAAACCAAAATATTTCAGATAACCTTTTTTTCTTTTTTACCGTTATTTAGGTGCAAAATAAGGACAAAAACAGAAAACCAAAATATTTCAGATAACTTTTTTTTTCTTTTTTCCCGTTATTTAGGTGCAAAATAAAGACAAATACAGAAAACCAAAATATTTCAGATAATTTTTTTTTCTTTTTTCCCGTTATTTAGGTGCAAAATAAGGACAGAAACAGATAACCAAAATATTTCAGATAACTTTCTTTTCTTTATTACCGTTATTTAGGTGCAAAATAAGGACAGAAACAGAAAACCAAAATATTTCAGATAACTTTTTTCTTTTTTCCCGTTATTTAGGTGCAAAATAAGGACAAACACAGAAAACCAAAATATTTCAGATACCTATATTTTCTTTTTCCTGTTGTTTAGGTGCAAAATAAGGACAAACACAGAAAACCAAAATATTTCAGATAACTTTTTTTTCGCTTCTCTCGTTATTTAGGTGCAAAATAAGGCCAAAAATAGAAAACCAAAATATTTCAGATAACTTTTTTTTTCTTTTTTCCCGTTATTTAGGTGCAAAATAAGAACAAACATAGAGAACTAAAATATTTGATATAACTTTTTTGTCTTTTTTTCCGATATTTAGGTGCAAAATAAGGACAAAAACAGAAAATCAAAATATTTCAGATAACTTTTATTCTTTTTTCCCGTTATTTAGGTGCAAAATAAGGACAAACATAGAAAACCAAAATATTTCAGATACCTATATTTTCTTTTTTCCTGTTGTTTAGGTGCAAAATAAGGACAAACACAGAAAACCAAAATATTTCGGATAACTTTTTTTTGCGCTTCTCTCGTTATTTAGGTGCAAAATAAGGCCAAAAATAGAAAACCAAAATATTTCAGATAACTTTTTTTTTCTTTTTTCCCGTTATTTAGGTGCAAAATAAGAACAAAAATAGAGAACTAAAATATTTCACATAACTTTTTAAACAAAAATAGAAAACTAAAATATTTCAGATAACTTTTGTTTCCCCCGTTATTTAGGTGCAAAATAAGGGAAAAACAGAAAACCAAAATATTTCAGATAACTTTTTTTTTCTTTTTTCCTGTTATTTACCTGCAAAATAAGGACGAAAACAGAAAACCAAATTATTTCAGGTAACTTTTTTTCGCTTTTCCGTTATTTAGGTGCAAAATAAGGACAAAAATAGAAAACCAAAATATTTCAGATAACTTTCCCCCCCCCCCCCTTATTTAGGTGCAAAATAAGGAAAAAACAGAAATCCAAAATATTTCAGATAGGTTTTTTTTTCTTTTTTCCCGTTATTTAGGTGCAAAATAAGGTCAAGAACAGAAATCCAAAATATTTCATATAACTTTTTTTTCGCTTTTCCCGTTATTTAGGTGCAAAATAAGGACAAAAACAGAAAACCAAATATTTCAGATAACTTTGTTTTCTTTTTCCCGTTATTTAAGTGCAAAATAAGGACAAAAACAGAAAACCAAAAAATTTCATATAACTTTTTTTTCTCTTTTCCCGTTATTTAGGTGCAAAATAAGGCCAAAATTAGAAAACCAAAATATTTCAGATAACTTTTTTTTTCCCCGTTATTTAGGTGCAAAATAAGGAAAAAACAGAAAACCAAAATATTTCAGATAACTTTTTTTTTCTTTTTTCCCGTTATTTAGGTGCAAAATAAGGACAAGAACAGGAATCCAAAATATTGCAGATAACTTTTTTTTCGCTTTTCCCGTTATGTAGGTGCAAAATAAGGACAAAAACAGAAAACCAAAATATTTCAGATAACTTTGTTTTCTTTTTCGTGTTATTTAGGTGCAAAATAAGGACAAAAACAGAAAACCAAAATATTTCAGATAGGTTTTTTTTTCTTTTTTCCCGTTATTTAGGTGCAAAATAAGGTCAAGAACAGAAATCCAAAATATTTCATATAACTTTTTTTTCTCTTTTCCCGTTATTTAGGTGCAAAATAAGGCCAAAATTAGAAAACCAAAATATTTCAGATAACTTTTTTTTCCCCCGTTATTTAGGTGCAAAATAAGGAAAAAACAGAAAACCAAAATATTTCAGATAACTTTTTTTTTCTTTTTTCCCGTTATTTAGGTGCAAAATAAGGACAAGAACAGGAATCCAAAATATTGCAGATAACTTTTTTTTCGCTTTTCCCGTTATGTAGGTGCAAAATAAGGACAAAAACAGAAAACCAAAATATTTCAGATAACTTTGTTTTCTTTTTCGTGTTATTTAGGTGCAAAATAAGGACAAAAACAGAAAACCAAAATATTTCAGATAGGTTTTTTTTTCTCTTTTCCCGTTATTTAGGTTCAAAATAAGAACAAAAATAGAAAACCAAAATATTTCAGATAACTTTTTTTTTCTTTTTTCCCGTTATTTAGGTGCAAAATAAGGTCAAGACTAGAAATCCAAAATATTTCATATAACTTTTTTTTCGCTTTTCCCGTTATGTAGGGGCAAAATAAGGACAAAAACAGAAAACCAAAATATATCAGATAACTTTTTTTTCTCTGTTCCCGTTATTTAGGTGCAAAATAAGTACAAAAATAGAAAACCAAAATATTTCAGATAAGTTTGTTTTCTTTTTCGTGTTATTTAGGTGCAAAATAAAGACAAAAACAGAAAACCAAAATATTTCAGATAGGTTTTTTTTTCTCTTTTCCCGTTATTTAGGTTCAAACTAAGAACAAAAATAGAAAACCAAAATATTTCAGATAACTTTTTTATTTTTTTTTCCCGTTATTTAGGTGCAAAATAAGGTCAAGAACAGAAATCTAAAATATTTCATATAACTTTTTTTTCGCTTTTCCCGTTATTTAGGTGCAAAATAAGGTCAAGAATAGAAATCCAAAAAATTTCATATAACTTTTTTTTCTCTTTTCCCGTTATTTAGGTGCAAAATAAGGCCAAAATTAGAAAACCAAAATATTTCAGATAACTTTTTTTTTCCCCGTTATTTAGGTGCAAAATAAGGAAAAAACAGAAAATCAAAATATTTCAGATAACTTTCTTTTCTTTTTCCCCGTTATTTAGGTGCAAAAAAGGACAAAAACAGAAAACCAAAATATATCAGATAACTTTTTTTTCTCTGTTCCCGTTATTTAGGTGCAAAATGAGGACAAAAACAGAAAACCAAAATATTTCAGATAACTTTTTTTTCTTTTTTCCCGTTATATAGTTGCAAAATAAGGACAAAAACCGAAAACCAAAATATTTCAGATAACTTTTATTTTTTTTCCCGTTATTTAGGTGCAAAATAAGGACAAAAACAGAAAACCAAAATATTACAGATAACTTTTTTTTTACTTTTTTCCCGTTATTTAGGTGCAAAATAAGGAAAGAACAGAAAACCAAAATATTTGAGATAACTTTTTTTCCTCGTTATTTTGGTGCAAAATAAATACAAAAACAGAAAACTAAAATATTTCAGATAACTTTTTTTTCGCTTTTCCCGTTATTTAGGAGCAAAATAAGGACAAAAACAGAAAACCAAAATATTTCAGATAACTTTGTTTTCTTTTTCCCGTTATTTAGGTGCAAAATAAGGACAAAAACAGAAAACCAAAATATTTCAGATAACTTTTTTTTTCTTTTTTCCAGTTATTTAGGTGCAAAATAAGGTCAAGAACAGAAATCTAAAATATTTCATATAACTTTTTTTTCGCTTTTATTTCAGATTGGTTTTTTATTTCAGATAGAAATATTTCAAATAGGTTTTTTTTTTCTCTTTTCCCGTTATTTAGGTTCAAAATAAGAACAAAAATAGAAAACCAAAATATTTCAGATAACTTTTTTTTTCTTTTTTCCCGTTATTTAGGTGCAAAATAAGGTCAAGAATAGAAATCCAAAATATTTCATATAACTTTTTTTTCGCTTTTCCCGTTATGTAGGGGCAAAATAAGGACAAAAACAGAAAACCAAAATATATCAGATAACTTTTTTTTCTCTGTTCCCGTTATTTAGGTGCAAAATAAGAACAAAAATAGAAAACCAAAATATTTCAGATAACTTTTTTTTTTCTCCCGTTATTTAGGTGCAAAATAAGGAAAAAACCGAAAACCAAAATATTTCAGATAACTTTTTTTTTCTTTTTTCCCGTTATTTAGGTGCAAAAAAAGGACAAAAACCGAATACCAAAATATATCAGATAACTTTTTTTTTCTTTTATCCCGGTATTTAGGTGCAAAATAAGGACAAAAACAGAAAAGAAAATACTTCAGATATCTATTTTATCTTTTTCCTGTTATTTAGGTGCAAAATAAGGACAAAAACAGAAAACCAAAATATTTCAGATAACTTTTTTTTCTTTTTTCCCGTTATATAGTTGCAAAATAAGGACATAAACCGAAAACCAAAATATTTCAGATAACTTTTATTTTTTTTCCCGCAAAATAAGGACAAAAACAGAAAACCCTAATATTTCAGATAACTTTTTTTACTTTTTTTTACTTAAGATAACTTTGTTTTCTATTTCCCGTTATTTAGGTGCAAAATACGGACAAAAGCAGAAAACCAAAATATTTCAGATAACTTTTTTTTTCTTTTTTCCCGTTATTTAGGTGCAAAATAAGGTCAAAAACAGAAATCTAAAATATTTCATATAACTTTTTTTTCGCTTTTATTTCAGATAGGTATTTTATTTCAGATAGAAATATATCAGATAGGTTTTTTTTTCTTTTTTCTCGTTATTTAGGTGCAAAATAAGGACAAAAATAGAAAACCAAAATATTTCAGATAACTTTTTTTTTCTTTTTTCCCGTTATTTAGGTGCAAAATAAGAACAAAAATAGAGAACTAAAATATTTCACATAACTTTTTAAACAAAAATAGAAAACTAAAATATTTCAGATAACTTTTGTTTCCCCCGTTATTTAGGTGCAAAATAAGGGAAAAACAGAAAACCAAAATATTTCAGATAACTTTTTTTTTCTTTTTTCCCGTTATTTAGGTGCAAAATAAGGACAAGAACAGGAATCCAAAATATTGCAGATAACTTTTTTTTCTCTTTTCCCGTTATTTAGGTGCAAAATAAGGCCAAAATTAGAAAACCAAAATATTTCAGATAACTTTTTTTTCCCCCGTTATTTAGGTGCAAAATAAGGAAAAAACAGAAAACCAAAATATTTCAGATAACTTTTTTTTTCTTTTTTCCCGTTATTTAGGTGCAAAATAAGGACAAGAACAGGAATCCAAAATATTGCAGATAACTTTTTTTTCGCTTTTCCCGTTATGTAGGTGCAAAATAAGGACAAAAAACAGAAAACCAAAATATTTCAGATAACTTTGTTTTCTTTTTCGTGTTATTTAGGTGCAAAATAAGGACAAAAACAGAAGACCAAAATATTACAGATAACTTTTTTTTACTTTTTTCCCGTTATTTTGGTGCAAAATAAGGAAAGAACAGAAAACCAAAATATTTGAGATAACTTTTTTTCCTCGTTATTTTGGTGCAAAATAAATACAAAAACAGAAAACTAAAATATTTCAGATAACTTTTTTTTCTTTTTCCCGTTATTTAGGTGCAAAATAAGAACAAAAATAGAAAACCAAAATATTTCAGATAACTTTTTTTTTCTTTTTTCCCGTTATTTAGGTGCAAAATAAGGTCAAGAATAGAAATCCAAAATATTTCATATAACTTTTTTTTCGCTTTTCCCGTTATGTAGGGGCAAAATAAGGACAAAAACAGAAATCCAAAATATTTCAGACAACTTTTTTGTCGCTTTACCCGTTATTTAGGTGCAAAATTAGAACAAAAATAGAAAACCAAAATATTTCAGATAACTTTTTTATTTTTTTTTCCCGTTATTTAGGTGCAAAATAAGGTCAAGAACAGAAATCTAAAATATTTCATATAACTTTTTTTTCGCTTTTCCCGTTATTTAGGTGCAAAAAAAGGACAAAAACAGAAAATCAAAATATTTCAGATAACTTTCTTTTCTTTTTCCCCGTTATTTAGGTGCAAAAAAGGACAAAAACAGAAAACCAAAATATATCAGATAACTTTTTTTTCTCTGTTCCCGTTATTTAGGTGCAAAATGAGGACAAAAACAGAAAACCAAAATATTTCAGATAACTTTTTTTTCTTTTTTCCCGTTATATAGTTGCAAAATAAGGACAAAAACCGAAAACCAAAATATTTCAGATAACTTTTATTTTTTTTCCCGTTATTTAGGTGCAAAATAAGGACTAAAACAGAAAACCAAAATATTACAGATAACTTTTTTTTACTTTTTTCCCGTTATTTTGGTGCAAAATAAGGAAAGAACAGAAAACCAAAATATTTGAGATAACTTTTTTTCCTCGTTATTTTGGTGCAAAATAAATACAAAAACAGAAAACTAAAATATTTCAGATAACTTTTTTTTCTTTTTCCCGTTATTTAGGTGCAAAATAAGAACAAAAATAGAAAACCAAAATATTTCAGATAACTTTTTTTTTCTTTTTTTCCCGTTATTTAGGTGCAAAATAAGGTCAAGAATAGAAATCCAAAATATTTCATATAACTTTTTTTTCGCTTTTCCCGTTATGTAGGGGCAAAATAAGGACAAAAACAGAAAACCAAAATATATCAGATAACTTTTTTTTCTCTGTTCCCGTTATTTAGGTGCAAAATAAGGACAAAAATAGAAAACCAAAATATTTCAGATAACTTTTTTTTTTCTCCCGTTATTTAGGTGCAAAATAAGGAAAAAACCGAAAACCAAAATATTTCAGATAACTTTTTTTTTCTTTTTTCCCGTTATTTAGGTGCAAAAAAAGGACAAAAACAGAATACCAAAATATATCAGATAACTTTTTTTTTCTTTTATCCCGGTATTTAGGTGCAAAATAAGGACAAAAACAGAAAAGAAAATACTTCAGATATCTATTTTATCTTTTTCCTGTTATTTAGGTGCAAAATAAGGACAAAAACAGAAAACCAAAATATTTCAGATAACTTTTTTTTCTTTTTTCCCGTTATATAGTTGCAAAATAAGGACATAAACCGAAAACCAAAATATTTCAGATAACTTTTATTTTTTTTCCCGCAAAATAAGGACAAAAACAGAAAACCCTAATATTTCAGATAACTTTTTTTACTTTTTTTTACTTAAGATAACTTTGTTTTCTATTTCCCGTTATTTAGGTGCAAAATACGGACAAAAGCAGAAAACCAAAATATTTCAGATAACTTTTTTTTTCTTTTTTCCCGTTATTTAGGTGCAAAATAAGGTCAAAAACAGAAATCTAAAATATTTCATATAACTTTTTTTTCGCTTTTATTTCAGATAGGTATTTTATTTCAGATAGAAATATATCAGATAGGTTTTTTTTTCTTTTTTCTCGTTATTTAGGTGCAAAATAAGGACAAAAATAGAAAACCAAAATATTTCAGATAATATTCTTTTTTTGTCCCCTTATTTAGGTGCAAAATAAGGACAGAAACAGAAAACCAAAATATTTCAGATAACTTTCTTTTCTTTTTTCCCGTTATTTAGGTGCGAAATAAGGACAAAAACAGAAAACCAAAATATTTCAGATAACTTTTTTTTTCTTTTTTCCCGTTATTTAGGTGCAAAAAAAGGACAAAAACAGAAATCTAAAATATTTCATATAACTTTTTTTTCACTTTTATATCAGATAGGTATTTTATTTCAGATAGAAATATATCAGATAGGTTTTTTTTTCTTTTTTCTCGTTATTTAGGTGCAAAATAAGGACAAAAATAGAAAACCAAAATATTTCAGATAACTTTTTTTCCGCTTTATCCGTTATTTAGGTGCAAAATAAGAACAAAAATAGAAAACCAAAATATTTCAGATAACTTTTCTTTTCTTTTTTCCCGTTATTTAGGTGCAAAATAAGGTCAAGAACAGAAATCCAAAATATTTCAGATAACTTTTTTTTCTTTTTTCCCGTTATTTAGGTGCAAAATAAGGTCAAGAACAGAAATCCAAAATATTTCAGATAACTTTTTTTTCGCTTTACCCGTTATTTAGGTGCAAAATAAGAAAAAAATTGAAAGCCAAAATATATCAGATAACTTTTTTTTCCTTTTATCCCGTTATTTAGGTGCAAAATAAGGACAAAACAGAAAACGAAAATACTTCAGATACCTATTTTTTCTTTTTTATCCTGTTTTTTAGGTGCAAAGTAAGGACAAAAACAGAAAACCCAAATATTTCAGATAACTTTTTTTTACTTTTTTCCCGTTATTTAGGTGCAAAATAAGGTCAAGAACAGAAATCCAAAATATTTAATATAACTTTTTTTTCGCTTTTCCCGTTATTTAGGTGCAAAATAAGGACAAAAAGAGAAAACCAAAATATTTCAGATAAGTTTGTTTTCTTTTTCCCGTTATTTAGGTGCAAAATAAGAACAAAAACAGAAAACCAAAATATTTCAGATAGATTTTTTTTTTTTTTCTCGTTATTTAGGTGCAAAATAAGGACAAGAACAGAAATCCAAAATATTTCAGATAACTTTTTTTTCGCTTTACCCGTTATTTAGGTGCAAAATAAGAACAAAAATAGAAAACCAAAATATTTCAGATAACTTTTTTTTTCTTTTTTCCCGTTATTTAGGTGCAAAATAAGGTCAAGAACAGAAATCCAAAATATTTCATATAACTTTTTTTTCGCTTTTCCCGTTATTTAGGTGCAAAATAAGGACAAAAACAGAAAACCAAAATATTTCAGATAACTTTGTTTTCTTTTTCCCGTTATTTAGGTGCAAAATATGGACAAAATTAGAAAACCAAAATATTTCAGATAACTTTTTTTTTCCTTTTTTCCCGTTATTTAGGTGCAAAATAAGGTCAAGAACAGAAATCCAAAATATTTCATATAACTTTTTTTTCGCTTTTCCCGTTATTTAGGTGCAAAATAAGGACAAAAACAGAAAACCAAAATATTTCAGATAACTTTGTTTTCTTTTTCCCGTTATTTAGGTGCAACATAAGGACAAAAACAGAAAACCAAAATATTTCAGATAACTTTTCTTTCTTTTTTCTCGTTATTTAGGTGCAAAATAAGGTCAAGAACAGAAATCTAAAATATTTCATATAACTTTTTTTCGCTTTTATTTCAGATAGGTTTTTTATTTCAGATAGAAATATTTCAGATAGGTTTTTGTTTCTTTTTTCCCGTTATTTAGTTGCAAAATAAGGACAAAAACAGAAAACCAAAATATTGCAGATAGATTTTTTTTTTTTTTTTTCGTTATTTAGGTGCAAAATAAGGACAAGAACAGAAATCCAAAATATTTCAGATAACTTTTTTTTCGCTTTACCCGTTATTTAGGTGCAAAATAAGAACAAAAATAGAAAACCAAAATATTTCAGATAACTTTTTTTTTCTTTTTTCCCGTTATTTAGGTGCAAAATAAGGTCAAGAACAGAAATCCAAAATATTTCATATAACTTTTTTTTCGCTTTTCCCGTTATTTAGGTGCAAAATAAGGACAAAAACAGAAAACCAAAATATATCAGATAACTTTGTTTTCTTTTTCCCGTTATTTAGGTGCAAAATAAGGACAAAAACAGAAAACCAAAATATTTCAGATAACTTTTTTTTCTCTTTTCCCGTTATTTAGGTGCAAAATATGGACAAAATTAGAAAACCAAAATATTTCAGATAACTTTTTTTTTCTTTTTTTCCCGTTATTTAGGTGCAAAATAAGGTCAAGAACAGAAATCCAAAATATTTCATATAACTTTTTTTTCGCTTTTCCCGTTATTTAGGTGCAAAATAAGGACAAAAACAGAAATCCAAAATATTTCAGATAACTTTGTTTTCTTTTTCCCTTTATTTAGGTGCAACATAAGGACAAAAACAGAAAACCAAAATATTTCAGATAACTTTTTTTTTCTTTTTTCCCGTTATTTAGGTGCAAAATAAGGTCAAGAACATAAATCTAAAATATTTCATATAACTTTTTTTTCGCTTTTATTTCAGATAGGTTTTTTATTTCAGATAGAAATATTTCAGATAGGTTTTTGTTTCTTTTTTCTCGTTATTTAGGTGCAAAATAAGAAAAAAATTGAAAACCAAAATATTTCAGATAACTTTGTTTTCTGTTTCCCTTTATTTAGGTGCAACATAAGGACAAAAACAGAAACCAAAATATTTCAGATAACTTTTTTTTCTCTTTTCCCGTTATTTAGGTGCAAAATAAGGTCAAGAACAGAAATCCAAAATATTTAATATAACTTTTTTTCGCTTTTCCCGTTATTTAGGTGCAAAATAAGGACAAAAAGAGAAAACCAAAATATTTCAGATAACTTTTTTTTACTTTTTTCCCGTTATTTAGGTGCAAAATAAGGTCAAGAACAGAAATCCAAAATATTTAATATAACTTTTTTCGCTTTTCCCGTTATTTAGGTGCAAAATAAGGACAAAAAGAGAAAACCAAAATATTCAGATAACTTTGTTTTCTTTTTCCCGTTATTTAGGTGCAAAATAAGGACAAAAACAGAAAACCAAAATATTTCAGATAACTTTGTTTTCTTTTTCCCTTTATTTAGGTGCAACATAAGGACAAAAACAGAAAACCAAAATATTTCAGATAACTTTTTTTTCTCTTTTCCCGTTATTTAGGTGCAAAATATGGACAAAATTAGAAAACCAAAATATTTCAGATAACTTTTTTTTCCTTTTATCCCGTTATTTAGGTGCAAAATAAGGACAAAACAGAAAACGAAAATACTTCAGATACCTATTTTTTCTTTTTTCCTGTTATTTAGGTGCAAAGTAAGGACAAAAACAGAAAACCCAAATATTTCAGATAACTTTTTTTTACTTTTTTCCCGTTATTTAGGTGCAAAATAAGGTCAAGAACAGAAATCCAAAATATTTAATATAACTTTTTTTTCGCTTTTCCCGTTATTTAGGTGCAAAATAAGGACAAAAAGAGAAAACCAAAATATTTCAGATAACTTTGTTTTCTTTTTCCCGTTATTTAGGTGCAAAATAAGGACAAAAAGAGAAAACCAAAATATTTCAGATAAGTTTGTTTTCTTTTTCCCGTTATTTAGGTGCAAAATAAGGACAAAAACAGAAAACCAAAATATTTCAGATAGATTTTTTTTTTTTTCTCGTTATTTAGGTGCAAAATAATGACAAGAACAGAAATCCAAAATATTTCAGATAACTTTTTTTTCGCTTTTCCCGTTATTTAGGTGCAAAATAAGGACAAAAACAGAAAACCAAAATATTTCAGATAACTTTGTTTTCTTTTTCCCTTTATTTAGGTGCAACATAAGGACAAAAACAGAAAACCAAAATATTTCAGATAACTTTTTTTTTCTTTTTTCCCGTTATTTAGGTGCAAAATAAGGTCAAGAACATAAATCTAAAATATTTCATATAACTTTTTTTTCGCTTTTATTTCAGATAGGTTTTTTATTTCAGATAGAAATATTTCAGATAGGTTTTTGTTTCTTTTTTCTCGTTATTTAGGTGCAAAATAAGAAAAAAATTGAAAACCAAAATATTTCAGATAACTTTGTTTTCTTTTTCCCGTTATTTAGGTGCAAAATAAGGACAAAAAGAGAAAACCAAAATATTTCAGATAAGTTTGTTTTCTTTTTCCCGTTATTTAGGTGCAAAATAAGGACAAAAACAGAAAACCAAAATATTTCAGATAGATTTTTTTTTTTTTCTCGTTATTTAGGTGCAAAATAATGACAAGAACAGAAATCCAAAATATTTCAGATAACTTTTTTTTCGCTTTTCCCGTTATTTAGGTGCAAAATAAGGACAAAAACAGAAAACCAAAATATTTCAGATAACTTTGTTTTCTTTTTCCCTTTATTTAGGTGCAACATAAGGACAAAAACAGAAAACCAAAATATTTCAGATAACTTTTTTTTCTCTTTTCCCGTTATTTAGGTGCAAAATAAGGTCAAGAACAGAAATCCAAAATATTTAATATAACTTTTTTTCGCTTTTCCCGTTATTTAGGTGCAAAATAAGGACAAAAAGAGAAAACCAAAATATTCAGATAACTTTGTTTTCTTTATCCCGTTATTTAGGTGCAAAATAAAGACAAAACAGAAAACGAAAATACTTCAGATACCTATTTTTTCTTTTTTCCTGTTATTTAGGTGCAAAGTAAGGACAAAAACAGAAAACCCAAATATTTCAGATAACTTTTTTTTACTTTTTTCCCGTTATTTAGGTGCAAAATAAGGTCAAGAACAGAAATCCAAAATATTTAATATAACTTTTTTTCGCTTTTCCCGTTATTTAGGTGCAAAATAAGGACAAAAAGAGAAAACCAAAATATTCAGATAACTTTGTTTTCTTTTTCCCGTTATTTAGGTGCAAAATAAGGACAAAAACAGAAAACCAAAATATTTCAGATAACTTTGTTTTCTTTTTCCCTTTATTTAGGTGCAAAGTAAGGACAAAAACAGAAAACCCAAATATTTCAGATAACTTTTTTTTACTTTTTTCCCGTTATTTAGGTGCAAAATAAGGTCAAGAACAGAAATCCAAAATATTTAATATAACTTTTTTTTCGCTTTTCCCGTTATTTAGGTGGAAAATAAGGACAAAAAGAGAAAACCAAAATATTTCAGATAACTTTTTTTTACTTTTTTCCCGTTATTTAGGTGCAAAATAAGGTCAAAAACAGAAATCCAAAATATTTAATATAACTTTTTTTTCGCTTTTCCCGTTATTTAGGTGGAAAATAAGGACAAAAAGAGAAAACCAAAATATTTCAGATAACTTTGTTTTCTTTTTCCCGTTATTTAGGTGCAAAATAAGGACAAAAAGAGAAAACCAAAATATTTCAGATAAGTTTGTTTTCTTTTTCCCGTTATTTAGGTGCAAAATAAGGACAAAAACAGAAAACCAAAATATTTCAGATAGATTTTTTTTTTTTTCTCGTTATTTAGGTGCAAAATAATGACAAGAACAGAAATCCAAAATATTTCAGATAACTTTTTTTTCGCTTTACCCGTTATTTAGGTGCAAAATAAGAACAAAAATAGAAAACCAAAATATTTCAGATAACTTTATTTTTCTTTTTTCCCGTTATTTAGGTGCAAAATAAGGTCAAGAACAGAAATCCAAAATATTTCATATAACTTTTTTTTCGCTTTTCCCGTTATTTAGGTGCAAAATAAGGACAAAAACAGAAAACCAAAATATTTCAGATAACTTTGTTTTCTTTTTCCCGTTATTTAGGTGCAACATAAGGACAAAAACAGAAAACCAAAATATTTCAGATAACTTTTTTTTCGCTTTTCCCGTAATTTAGGTGCAAAATAAGGACAAAAAGAGAAAACCAAAATATTTCAGATAAGTTTGTTTTCTTTTTCCCGTTATTTAGGTGCAACATTAGGACAAAAACAGAAAACCAAAATATTTCAGATAACTTTTCTTTCTTTTTTCTCGTTATTTAGGTGCAAAATAAGGTCAAGAACAGAAATCTAAAATATTTCATATAACTTTTTTTCGCTTTTATTTCAGATAGGTTTTTTATTTCAGATAGGTTTTTGTTTCTTTTTTCCCGTTATTTAGTTGCAAAATAAGGACAAAAACAGAAAACCAAAATATTTCAGTTAGATTTTTTTTTTTTTTTCTCGTTATTTAGGTGCAAAATAAGGTCAAGAACGGAAATCCAAAATATTTCATATAACTTTTTTTTCGCTTTTCCCGTTATTTAGGTTCAAAATAAGGACAAAAACAGAAAACCAAAATATTTCAGATAACTTTGTTTTCTTTTTCCCGTTATTTAGGTGCAACATCAGGACAAAAACAGAAAACCAAAATATTTCAGATAACTTTTTTTTTCTTTTTTCCTCTTATTTAGGTGCAAAATAAGGTCAAGAACAGAAATCCAAAATATTTCATATAACTTTTTTTTCGCTTTTCCCGTTATTTAGGTGCAAAATAAGGACAAAAACAGAAAACCAAAATATTTCAGATAACTTTGTTTTCTTTTCCCCTTTATTTAGGTGCAACATAAGGACAAAAACAGAAAACCAAAATATTTCAGATAACTTTTTTTTTCTTTTTTCCCGTTATTTAGGTGCAAAATAAGGTCAAGAACAAAAATCTAAAATATTACATATAACTTTTTTTTCGCTTTTATTTCAGATAGGTTTTTTATTTCAGATAGAAATATTTCAGATAGGTTTTTGTTTCTTTTTTCTCGTTATTTAGGTGCAAAATAAGAAAAAAATTGAAAACCAAAATATTTCAGATAACTTTTTTTTTCTTTTTTCCCATTATTTAGGTGCAAAATAAGGTCAAGAACAGAAATCCAAAATATTTCATATAACTTTTTTTCGCTTTTGCCGTTATTTAGGTGGAAAATAAGGACAAAAACAGAAAACCAAAATATTTCAGATAATTTTGTTTTCTTTTTCCCGTTATTTAGGTGCAAAATAAGGACAAAAACAGAAAGCCAAAATATTTCAGATAACTTTGTTTTCTTTTTCTCGTTATTTAGGTGCAAAATAAGGACAAGAACAGAAATCCAAAATATTTCAGATAACTTCTTTTTCGCTTTACCCGTTATTTACGTGCAAAATAAGAACAAAAATAGAAAACGAAAATATTTCAGATAACTTTTTTTTTCTTTTTTCCCGTTACTTAGGTGCAAGATAAGGTCAAGAACAGAAATCCAAAATATTTCATATAACTTTTTTTTCGCTTTTCCCGTTATTTAGGTGCAAAATAAGGACAAAAACAGAAAACCAAAATATTTCAGATAACTTTGTTTTCTTTTTCCCGTTAATTAGGTGCAAAATAACGAAAAAACAGAAAACCAAAATATTTCAGATAACTTCGTTTTCTTTTTCTCGTTATTTAGGTGCAAAATAAGGACAAGAACAGAAATCCAAAATATTTCAGATAACTTTTTTTTCGCTTTACCCGTTATTTACGTGCAAAATAAGAACAAAAATAGAAAACGAAAATATTTCAGATAACTTTTTTTTTCTTTTTTCCCGTTACTTAGGTGCAAAATAAGGACAAAAACAGAAAACCAAAATATTTCAGATAGGTTTTTTTTTCTTTTTTCTCGTTATTTAGGTGCAAAATAAGGACAAGAACAGAAATCCAAAATATTTCAGATAACTTTTTTTTCGCTTTACCCGTTATTTAGGTGCAAAATAAGAACAAAAATAGAAAACCAAAATATTTCAGATAACTTTTTTTTTCTTTTTTCCCATTATTTAGGTGCAAAATAAGATCAAGAACAGAAATCCAAAATATTTCATATAACTTTTTTTTCGCTTTTGCCGTTATTTAGGTGCAAAATAAGGACAAGAACAGGAATCCAAAATATTTCAGATAACTTTTTTTTCGCTTTACCCGTTATTTAGGTGCAAAATAAGAACAAAAATAGAAAACCAAAATATTTCAGATAACTTTTTTTTTCTTTTTTCCCGTTAATTAGGTGCAAAATAAGGTCAAGAACAGAAATCCAAAATATTTCAGATAACTTTTTTTTGGCTTTACCCGTTATTTAGGTGCAAAATAAAGACAAAAACAGAAAATCAAAATATTTCAGATAACTTTCTTTTCTTTTTCCCCGTTATTTAGGTGCAAAAAAGGACAAAAACAGAAAACCAAAATATTTCAGATAACTTTTTTTTCTCTTTTCCTGTTATTTAAGTGCAATATAAGGAAAAAAAAAAGAAACCCAAAATATTTCAGATAATTCTGTTTTCTTTTTCCCGTTATTTAGGTGCAAAATAAGGGCAAAAACCGAAAACCAAAATATTTCAGATAACTTTTTTTTTTCCCGTTATTTAGGTGCAATAACTTTGTTTTCATTTTCCCGTTATTTAGGTACAAAATAAGGACAAAAACAGAAAACCGAAATATTTCAGATAACTTTTTTTTACTTTTTTCCCGTTATTTAGGTGCAAAATAAGGTCAAGAACAGAAATCCAAAATATTTCATATAACTTTTTTTTCGCTTTTCCCGTTATTTAGGTGCAAAATAAGGACAAAAACAGAAAACCAAAATATTTCAGATAAGTTTGTTTTCTTTTTCCCGTTATTTAGGTGCAAAATAAGGACAAAAACAGAAAAACAAAATATATCAGATAGTTTTTTTTTTCTTTTTTCTCGTTAATTAAGTGCAAAATAAGGACAAGAACAGAAATCCAAAATATTTCAGATAACTTTTTTTACGCTTTAGCCGTTATTTAGGTGCAAAATAAGAACAAAAATTGAAAACCAAAATATTTCAGCTAATTTTTTTTTTCTTTTTTCCCGATATTTAGGTGCAAAATAAGGTCAAGAACAGAAATCCAAAATATTTCATATAACTTTTTTTTCGCTTTTCCCGTTATTTAGGTGCAAAATAAGGACAAAAACAGAAAACCAAAATATTTCAAATAAGTTTGTTTTCTTTTTCCCGTTATTTAGGTACAAAATAAGGACAAAAACAGAAAACCGAAATATTTCAGATAACTTTTTTTTTCTTTTTTCCCGTTATTTAGGTGCAAAATAAGGTCAAGAACAAAAATCCAAAATATTTCATATAACTTTTTTTTCGCTTTTCCCGTTATTTAGGTGCAAAATAAGGACAAAAACAGAAAACACAAATATTTCAGATAACTTTTTTTTACTTTTTTCCCGTTATTTAGGTGCAAAATAAGGTCAAGAACAGAAATCCAAAATATGTCATATAACTTTTTTTTCGCTTTTCCCGTTATTTAGGTGCAAAATAACGACAAAAACAGAAAACCAAAATATTTCAGATAAGTTTGTTTTTTTTTCCCGTTATTTAGGTGCAAAATAAGGACAAAAACAGAAAACCAAAATATTTCAGATTGGTTTTTTTCTCTTTTCCTGTTATTTAGGTGCAAAATAAGGACAAAATTAGAAAACCAAAATATTTCAGATAACTTTTTTTTATCCCCCGTTATTTAGGTGCAAAATAAGGAAAAAACAGAAAACCAAAATATTTCAGATAGGTTTTTTTTTCTATTTTCCCGTTATTTAGGTTCAAAATAAGAACAAAAATAGAAAACCAAAATATTTCAGATAACTTTTTTTTTCTTTTTTCCTGTTATTTCGGTGCAAAATAAGGACAAAAACAGAAAACCAAAATATATCAGATAACTTTTTTTTTCTTTTTACCCGTTATTTAGGTGCAAAATAAGGACAAGAACAGAAATCCAAAATATATCAGATAACTTTTTTTTCGCTTTACCCGTTATTTAGGTGCAAAATAAGAACAAAAATTGAAAACCAAAATATTTCAGCTAACTTTTTTTTTCTTTTTTCCCGATATTTAGGTGCAAAATAAGGTCAAGAACAGAAATCCAAAATATTTCATATAACTTTTTTTTCGCTTTTCCCGTTATTTAGGTGCAAAATAAGGGCAAAAACAGAAAACCAAAATATTTCAGATAACTTTGTTTTCTTTTTCCCGTTATTTAGGTGCAAAATAAGGCCAAAAACAGAAAACCAAAATATTTCAGATAGGTTTATTTCTTTTTTCCCGTTATTTAAGTGCAAAATAAGGACAAAAACAGAAACCCAAAATATTTCAGATAATTTTCTTTCTTTTTTCCCGTTATTTAGGTGCAAAATAAGGTCAAGAACAGAAATAAAAAATATTTCATATAACTTTTTTTTCGCTTATCCCGCTATTTAGGTGCAAAATAAGGACAAAAACAGAAAACCAAAATATTTCAGATAAGTTTGTATTTTTTTTCCCGTTATTTAGGTGCAAAATAAGGACAAAAACAGAAAACCAAAATATTTCAGATTGGTTTTTTTCTCTTTTCCTGTTATTTAGGTGCAAAATAAGGACAAAATTAGAAAACCAAAATATTTCAGATAACTTTTTTTTTCCCCCCGTTATTTAGGTGCAAAATAAGGAAAAAACAGAAAACCAAAATATTTCAGATAACTTTGTTTTCTTTTTCCCGTTATTTAGGTGGAAAATATTGACAAAAACAGAACACCAAAATATTTCAGATAGGTTTTTTTTTCTATTTTCCCGTTATTTAGGTTCAAAATAAAAACAAAAATAGAAAACCAAAATATTTCAGATAACTTTTTTTTTCTTTTTTCCCGTTATTTCGGTGCAAAATAAGGACAAAAACAGAAAGTCCAAATATTTCAGATAACTTTTTTTTACTTTTTTCCCGTTATTTAGGTGCAAAATAAGGTCAAGAACAGAAATCCAAAATATTTCATATAACTTTTTTTTCGCTTTTCCCGTTATTTAGGTGCAAAATAAGGACAAAAACCCAAAATATTTCAGATAACTTTGTTTTCTTTTTCCCGTTATTTAGGTGCAAAATAAGGAAAAAACAGAAAACCAAAATATTTCAGATAACTTTGTTTTCTTTTTCTCGTTATTTAGGTGCAAAATAAGGACAAGAACAGAAATCCAAAATATTTCAGATAACTTTTTTTTCGCTTTACCCGTTATTTACGTGCAAAATAAGAACAAAAATAGAAAACGAAAATATTTCAGATAACTTTTTTTTTCTTTTTTCCCGTTATTTAGGTGCAAAATAAGGACAAAAACAGAAAACCAAAATATATCAGATAACTTTTTTTTTCTTTTTTCCCGTTACTTAGGTGCAAAATAAGGTCAAGAACAGAAATCCAAAATATTTCATATAACTTTTTTTTCGCTTTTCCCGTTATTTAGGTGCAAAATAAGGACAAAAACAGAAAACCAAAATATTTCAGATAACTTTGTTTTCTTTTTCCCGTTATTTAGGTGCAAAATAAGGAAAAAACAGAAAACCAAAATATTTCAGATAACTTTCTTTTCTTTTTCTCGTTATTTAGGTGCAAAATAAGGACAAGAACAGAAATCCAAAATATTTCAGATAACTTTTTTTTCGCTTTACCCGTTATTTACGTGCAAAATAAGAACAAAAATAGAAAACGAAAATATTTCAGATAACTTTTTTTTTCTTTTTTCCCGTTACTTAGGTGCAAAATAAGGACAAAAACAGAAAACCAAAATATTTCAGATAGGTTTTTTTCTCTTTTTTCTCGTTAGTTAAGTGCAAAATAAGGACAAGAACAGAAATCCAAAATATTTCAGATAACTTTTTTTTCGCTTTACCCGTTATTTAGGTGCAAAATAAGAACAAAAATAGAAAACCAAAATATTTCAGATAACTTTTTTTTTCTTTTTTCCCATTATTTAGGTGCAAAATAAGGTCAAGAACAGAAATCCAAAATATTTCATATAACTTTTTTTTCGCTTTTGCCGTTATTTAGGTGCAAAATAAGGACAAGAACAGGAATCCAAAATATTTCAGATAACTTTTTTTTCGCTTTACCCGTTATTTAGGTGCAAAATAAGAACAAAAATAGAAAACCAAAATATTTCAGATAACTTTTTTTTTCTTTTTTCCCGTTATTTAGGTGCAAAATAAGGTCAAGAACAGAAATCCAAAATATTTCAGATAACTTTTTTTTCGCTTTACCCGTTATTTAGGTGCAAAATAATAACAAAAATAGAAAACCAAAATATTTCAGATAACTTTTTTTTTCTTTTTTCCCATTATTTAGTTGCAAAATAAGGTCAAGAACAGAAATCCAAAATATTTCATATAACTTTTTTTCGCTTTTGCCGTTATTTAGGTGCAAAATAAGGACAAAAACAGAAAACCAAAATATTTCAGATAATTCTGTTTTCTTTTTCCCGTTATTTAGGTGCAAAATAAGGACAAAAACAGAAAACCAAAATATTTCAGATAACTTTGTTTTCTTTTTCCCGTTATTTAGGTGCAAAATAAGGAAAAAACAGAAAACCAAAATATTTCAGATAACTTTGTTTTCTTTTTCTCGTTATTTAGGTGCAAAATAAGGACAAGAACAGAAATCCAAAATATTTCAGATACCTTTTTTTTCGCTTTTATTTCAGATAGGTTTTTTATTTCAGATAGAAATATTTTAGATAGGTTTTTTTTTCTATTTTCTCGTTATTTAGGTGCAAAATAAGGACAAATATAGAAAACCAAAATATTTCAGATAACTTTGTTTTCTTTTTCCCGTTATTTAGGTGCAAAATAAGGAAAAAAACAGAAAACCAAAATATTTCAGATAACTTTTTTTTCTTTTTCCCCGTTATTTAGGTGCAAAAAAGGACAAAAACAGAAAACCAAAATATTTCAGATAACTTTTTTTTTCTTTTTTCCCGTTACTTAGGTGCAAAATAAGGTCAAGAACAGAAATCCAAAATATTTCATATAACTTTTTTTTCGCTTTTGCCGTTATTTAGGTGCAAAATAAGGACAAGAACAGGAATCCAAAATATTTCAGATAACTTTTTTTTCGCTTTACCCGTTATTTAGGTGCAAAATAAGAACAAAAATAGAAAACCAAAATATTTCAGATAACTTTTTTTTTCTTTTTTCCCATTATTTAGGTGCAAAATAAGGTCAAGAACAGAAATCCAAAATATTTCATATAACTTTTTTTTCGCTTTTGCCGTTATTTAGGTGCAAAATAAGGACAAGAACAGGAATCCAAAATATTTCAGATAACTTTTTTTTCGCTTTACCCGTTATTTAGGTGCAAAATAAGAACAAAAATAGAAAACCAAAATATTTCAGATAACTTTTTTTTTCTTTTTTCCCGTTATTTAGGTGCAAAATAAGGTCAAGAACAGAAATCCAAAATATTTCAGATAACTTTTTTTTCGCTTTACCCGTTATTTAGGTGCAAAATAATAACAAAAATAGAAAACCAAAATATTTCAGATAACTTTTTTTTTCTTTTTTCCCATTATTTAGTTGCAAAATAAGGTCAAGAACAGAAATCCAAAATATTTCATATAACTTTTTTTCGCTTTTGCCGTTATTTAGGTGCAAAATAAGGACAAAAACAGAAAACCAAAATATTTCAGATAATTCTGTTTTCTTTTTCCCGTTATTTAGGTGCAAAATAAGGACAAAAACAGAAAACCAAAATATTTCAGATAACTTTGTTTTCTTTTTCCCGTTATTTAGGTGCAAAATAAGGAAAAAACAGAAAACCAAAATATTTCAGATAACTTTGTTTTCTTTTTCTCGTTATTTAGGTGCAAAATAAGGACAAGAACAGAAATCCAAAATATTTCAGATACCTTTTTTTTCGCTTTTATTTCAGATAGGTTTTTTATTTCAGATAGAAATATTTTAGATAGGTTTTTTTTTCTATTTTCTCGTTATTTAGGTGCAAAATAAGGACAAATATAGAAAACCAAAATATTTCAGATAACTTTGTTTTCTTTTTCCCGTTATTTAGGTGCAAAATAAGGAAAAAAACAGAAAACCAAAATATTTCAGATAACTTTTTTTTCTTTTTCCCCGTTATTTAGGTGCAAAAAAGGACAAAAACAGAAAACCAAAATATTTCAGATAACTTTTTTTTTCTTTTTTCCCGTTACTTAGGTGCAAAATAAGGTCAAGAACAGAAATCCAAAAAATTTCATATAACTTTTTTTTCGCTTTTCCCGTTATTTAGGTGCAAAATAAGGACAAAAACAGAAAACCAAAATATTTCAGATAACTTTGTTTTCTTTTTCCCGTTATTTAGGTGCAAAATAAGGAAAAAACAGAAAACCAAAATATTTCAGATAACTTTTTTTTTCTTTTTTCCAGTTATTTAGGTGCAAAATAAGGTCAAGAACAGAAATCTAAAATATTTCATATAACTTTTTTTTCGCTTTTATTTCAGATAGGTTTTTTATTTCAGATAGAAATATTTTAGATAGGTTTTTTTTTCTATTTTCTCGTTATTTAGGTGCAAAATAAGGACAAATATAGAAAACCAAAATATTTCAGATAACTTTGTTTTCTTTTTCCCGTTATTTAGGTGCAAAATAAGGAAAAAAACAGAAAACCAAAATATTTCAGATAACTTTTTTTTCTTTTTCCCCGTTATTTAGGTGCAAAAAAGGATAAAAACAGAAAACCAAAATATTTCAGATAACTTTTTTTTCTTTTTTCCCGTTATTTAAGTGCAATATAAGGTCAAGAACAGAAATCCAAAATATTTCATATAACTTTTTATTCGCTTTTCTCGGTATTTAGGTGCAAAATAAAGACAAAAACAGAAAATCAAAATATTTCAGATAACTTTCTTTTCTTTTTCCCCGTTATTTAGGTGCAAAAAAGGATAAAAACAGAAAACCAAAATATTTCAGATAACTTTTTTTTCTTTTTTCCCGTTATTGAAGTGCAATATAAGGACAAAAACAGAAACCCAAAATATTTCAGATAATTTTCTTTCTTTTTTCCCGTTATATAGTTGCAAAATAAGGGCAAAAACCGAAAACCAAAATATTTCAGATAACTTTTTTTTTTCCCGTTATTTAGGTGCAATAACTTTGTTTTCTTTTTCCCGTTATTTAGGTACAAAATGAGGACAAAAACAGAAAACCGAAATATTTCATATAACTTTTTTTTACTTTTTTCCCGTTATTTAGGTGCAAAATAAGGTCAAGAACAGAAATCCAAAATATTTCATATAACTTTTTTTTCGCTTTTCCCGTTATTTAGGTGCAAAATAAGGACAAAAACAGAAAACCAAAATATTTCAGATAAGTTTGTTTTCTTTTTCCCGTTATTTAGGTGCAAAATAAGGACAAAAACAGAAAAACAAAATATATCAGATAGTTTTTTTTTCTTTTTTCTCGTTAATTAAGTGCAAAATAAGGACAAGAACAGAAATCCAAAATATTTCAGATAACTTTTTTTACGCTTTAGCCGTTATTTAGGTGCAAAATAAGAACAAAAATAGAAAACCAAAATATTTCAGATAACTTTTTTTTTCTTTTTTCCCGTTATTTAGGTGCAAAATAAGGTCAAGAACAGAAATCCAAAATATTTCATATAACTTTTTTTTCGCTTTTGCCGTTATTTAGGTGCAAAATAAGGACAAAAACAGAAAACCAAAATATTTCAGATAATTCTGTTTTCTTTTTCCCGTTATTTAGGTGCAAAATAAGGACAAAAACAGAAAACCAAAATATTTCAGATAACTTTGTTTTCTTTTTCCCGTTATTTAGGTGCAAAATAAGGAAAAAACAGAAAACCAAAATATTTCAGATAACTTTGTTTTCTTTTTCTCGTTATTTAGGTGCAAAATAAGGACAAGAACAGAAATCCAAAATATTTCAGATAACTTTTTTTTCGCTTTACCCGTTATTTACGTGCAAAATAAGAACAAAAATAGAAAACGAAAATATTTCAGATAACTTTTTTTTTCTTTTTTCCCGTTACTTAGGTGCAAAATAAGGTCAAGAACAGAAATCCAAAAAATTTCATATAACTTTTTTTTCGCTTTTCCCGTTATTTAGGTGCAAAATAAGGACAAAAACAGAAAACCAAAATATTTCAGATAACTTTGTTTTCTTTTTCCCGTTATTTAGGTGCAAAATAAGGAAAAAACAGAAAACCAAAATATTTCAGATAACTTTTTTTTTCTTTTTTCCAGTTATTTAGGTGCAAAATAAGGTCAAGAACAGAAATCTAAAATATTTCATATAACTTTTTTTTCGCTTTTATTTCAGATAGGTTTTTTATTTCAGATAGAAATATTTTAGATAGGTTTTTTTTTCTATTTTCTCGTTATTTAGGTGCAAAATAAGGACAAATATAGAAAACCAAAATATTTCAGATAACTTTGTTTTCTTTTTCCCGTTATTTAGGTGCAAAATAAGGAAAAAAACAGAAAACCAAAATATTTCAGATAACTTTTTTTTCTTTTTCCCCGTTATTTAGGTGCAAAAAAGGATAAAAACAGAAAACCAAAATATTTCAGATAACTTTTTTCTCTTTTTTCCCGTTATTTAAGTGCAATATAAGGACAAAAACAGAAACCCAAAATATTTCAGATAACTTTTTTTTTCTTTTTTCCCGTTATTTAGGTGCAAAATAAGGTCAAGAACAGAAATCCAAAATATTTCATATAACTTTTTATTCGCTTTTCTCGGTATTTAGGTGCAAAATAAAGACAAAAACAGAAAATCAAAATATTTCAGATAACTTTCTTTTCTTTTTCCCCGTTATTTAGGTGCAAAAAAGGATAAAAACAGAAAACCAAAATATTTCAGATAACTTTTTTTTCTTTTTCCCCGTTATTTAGGTGCAAAAAAGGATAAAAACAGAAAACCAAAATATTTCAGATAACTTTTTTTTCTTTTTTCACGTTATTGAAGTGCAATATAAGGACAAAAACAGAAACCCAAAATATTTCAGATAATTTTCTTTCTTTTTTCCCGTTATATAGTTGCAAAATAAGGGCAAAAACCGAAAACCAAAATATTTCAGATAACTTTTTTTTTTTCCGTTATTTAGGTGCAATAACTTTGTTTTCTTTTTCCCGTTATTTAGGTACAAAATAAGGACAAAAACAGAAAACCGAAATATTTCAGATAACTTTTTTTTACTTTTTTCCCGTTATTTAGGTGCAAAATAAGGTCAAGAACAGAAATCCAAAATATTTCATATAACTTTTTTTTCGCTTTTCCCGTTATTTAGGTGCAAAATAAGGACAAAAACAGAAAACCAAAATATTTCAGATAAGTTTGTTTTCTTTTTCCCGTTATTTAGGTGCAAAATAAGGACAAAAACAGAAAAACAAAATATATCAGATAGTTTTTTTTTTCTTTTTTCTCGTTAATTAAGTGCAAAATAAGGACAAGAACAGAAATCCAAAATATTTCAGATAACTTTTTTTACGCTTTAGCCGTTATTTAGGTGCAAAATAAGAACAAAAATAGAAAACCAAAATATTTCAGATAACTTTTTTTTTCTTTTTTCCCGTTATTTAGGTGCAAAATAAGGTCAAGAACAAAAATCCAAAATATTTCATATAACTTTTTTTTCGCTTTTCCCGTTATTTAGGTGCAAAATAAGGACAAAAACAGAAAACCAAAATATTTCAGATAACTTTGTTTTCTTTTTCCCGTTATTTAGGTGCAAAATAAGGACAAAAACAGAAAACCAAAATATTTCAGATAAGTTTTTTTTTCTATTTTCCCGTTATTTAGGTGCAAAATAAGGACAAAAACAGAAAACCAAAATATTTCAGATTGGTTTTTTTCTCTTTTCCTGTTATTTTCCTGTTATAAACCAAAATATTTCAGATTGGTTTTTTTCTCTTTTCCTGTTATAAACCAAAATATTTCAGATAACTTTTTTTTTCCCCGTTATTTAGGTGCAATAACTTTGTTTTCTTTTTCCCGTTATTTAGGTACAAAATAAGGACAAAAACAGAAAACCGAAATATTTCAGATAACTTTTTTTTACTTTTTTCCCGTTATTTAGGTGCAAAATAAGTTCAAGAACAGAAATCCAAAATATTTCATATAACTTTTTTTTCGCTTTTCCCGTTATTTAGGTGCAAAATAAGGACAAAAACAGAAAACCAAAATATTTCAGATAAGTTTGTTTTCTTTTTCCCGTTATTTAGGTGCAAAATAAGGACAAAAACAGAAAAACAAAATATATCAGATAGTTTTTTTTTTCTTTTTTCTCGTTAATTAAGTGCAAAATAAGGACAAGAACAGAAATCCAAAATATTTCAGATAACTTTTTTTACGCTTTAGCCGTTATTTAGGTGCAAAATAAGAACAAAAATAGAAAACCAAAATATTTCAGATAACTTTTTTTTTCGCTTTAGCCGTTATTTAGGTGCAAAATAAGAACAAAAATAGAAAACCAAAATATTTCAGATAACTTTTTTGTGCAAAATAAGGTCAAGAACAAAAATCCAAAATATTTCATATAACTTTTTTTTCGCTTTTCCCGTTATTTAGGTGCAAAATAAGGGCAAAAACAGAAAACCCAAATATTTCAGATAATTTTTTTTTACTTTTTTCCCGTTATTTAGGTGCAAAATAAGGTCAAGAACAGAAATCCAAAATATGTCATATAACTTTTTTTTCGCTTTTCCCGTTATTTAGGTGCAAAATAACGACAAAAACAGAAAACCAAAATATTTCAGATAAGTTTGTTTTTTTTTCCCGTTATTTAGGTGCAAAATAAGGATAAAAACAGAAAACCAAAATATTTCAGATTGGTTTTTTTCTCTTTTCCTGTTATTTAGGTGCAAAATAAGGACAAAATTAGAAAACCAAAATATTTCAGATAACTTTTTTTTATCCCCCGTTATTTAGGTGCAAAATAAGGAAAAAACAGAAAACCAAAATATTTCAGATAACTTTGTTTTCTTTTTCCCGTTATTTAGGTGCAAAATAAGGACAAAAACAGAAAACCAAAATATTTCAGATAGGTTTTTTTTCTTTTTTCCCGTTATTTCGGTGCAAAATAAGGACAAAAACAGAAAACCAAAATATATCAGATAACTTTTTTTCTCTTTTCCCGTTATTTAGGTGCAAAATAAGGAAAAAACAGAAAACCAAAATATTTCAGATAACTTTTTTTTTCTTTTTTCCCGTTATTTAGGTGCAAAATAAGGACAAGAACAGAAATCCAAAATATATCAGATAACTTTTTTTTCGCTTTACCCGTTATTTAGGTGCAAAATAAGAACAAAAATTGAAAACCAAAATATTTCAGCTAACTTTTTTTTTCTTTTTTCCCGATATTTAGGTGCAAAATAAGGTCAAGAACAGAAATCCAAAATATTTCATATAACTTTTTTTTCGCTTTTCCCGTTATTTAGGTGCAAAATAAGGGCAAAAACAGAAAACCAAAATATTTCAGATAACTTTGATTTCTTTTTCCCGTTATTTAGGTGCAAAATAAGGACAAAAACAGAAAACCAAAATATTTCAGATAGGTTTTTTTTTCTTTTTTCCCGTTATTTCGGTGCAAAATAAGGACAAAAACAGAAAACCAAAATATATCAGATAACTTTTTTTCTCTTTTCCCGTTATTTAGGTGCAAAATAAGGAAAAAACAGAAAACCAAAATATTTCAGATAACTTTTTTTTTCTTTTTTCCCGTTATTTAGGTGCAAAATAAGGACAAGAACAGAAATCCAAAATATATCAGATAACTTTTTTTTCGCTTTACCCGTTATTTAGGTGCAAAATAAGAACAAAAATTGAAAACCAAAATATTTCAGCTAACTTTTTTTTTCTTTTTTCCCGATATTTAGGTGCAAAATAAGGTCAAGAACAGAAATCCAAAATATTTCATATAACTTTTTTTTCGCTTTTCCCGTTATTTAGGTGCAAAATAAGGGCAAAAACAGAAAACCAAAATATTTCAGATAACTTTGTTTTCTTTTTCCCGTTATTTAGGTGCAAAATAAGGACAAAAACAGAAAACCAAAATATTTCAGATAGGTTTATTTCTTTTTTCCCGTTATTTAAGTGCAAAATAAGGACAAAAACAGAAACCCAAAATATTTCAGATAATTTTCTTTCTTTTTTCCCGTTATTTAGGTGCAAAATAAGGTCAAGAACAGAAATCCAAAATATTTCATATAACTTTTTTTTCGCTTTTCCCGTTATTTAGGTGCAAAATAAGGACAAAAACAGAAAACCAAAATATTTCAGATAAGTTTGTTTTTTTTCCCGTTATTTAGGTGCAAAATAAGGACAAAAACAGAAAACCAAAATATTTCAGATTGGTTTTTTCTCTTTTCCTGTTATTTAGGTGCAAAATAAGGACAAAATTAGAAAACCAAAATATTTCAGATAACTTTTTTTTTCCCCCCGTTATTTAGGTGCAAAATAAGGAAAAAACAGAAAACCAAAATATTTCAGATAACTTTGTTTTCTTTTTCCCGTTATTTAGGTGCAAAATAAGGACAAAAACAGAAAACCAAAATATTTCAGATAGGTTTTTTTTTCCATTTTCCCGTTATTTAGGTTCAAAATAAGAACAAAAATAGAAAACCAAAATATTTCAGATAACTTTTTTTTTCTTTTTTCCCGTTATTTCGGTGCAAAATAAGGACAAAAACAGAAAACCCAAATATTTCAGATAACTTTTTTTTACTTTTTTCCCGTTATTTAGGTGCAAAATAAGGTCAAGAACAGAAATCCAAAATATTTCATATAACTTTTTTTTCGCTTTTCCCATTATTTAGGTGCAAAATAAGGACAAAAACAGAAAACCAAAATATTTCAGATAAGTTTGTTTTTTTTCCCCGTTATTTAGGTGCAAAATAAGGACAAAAACAGAAAACCAAAATATTTCAGATTGGTTTTTTTCTCTTTTCCTGTTATTTAGGTGCAAAATAAGGACAAAATTAGAAAACCAAAATATTTCAGATAACTTTTTTTTCCCCCGTTATTTAGGTGCAAAATAAGGAAAAAACAGAAAACCAAAATATTTCAGATAACTTTGTTTTCTTTTTCCCGTTATTTAGGTGCAAAATAAGGACAAAAACAGAAAACCAAATTATTTCAGATAGGTTTTTTTTTCTTTTTTCCCGTTACTTAGGTGCAAAATAAGGTCAAGAACAGAAATCCAAAATATTTCATATAACTTTTTTTTCGCTTTTCCCGTTATTTAGGTGCAAAATAAGGACAAAAACAGAAAACCAAAATATTTCAGATAACTTTTTTTTTCTTTTTTCCCGTTACTTAGGTGCAAAATAAGGACAAAAACAGAAAACCAAAATATTTCAGATAACTTTGTTTTCTTTTTCTCGTTATTTAGGTGCAAAATAAGGACAAGAACAGAAATCCAAAATATTTCAGATAACTTTTTTTTCGCTTTACCCGTTATTTACGTGCAAAATAAGAACAAAAATAGAAAACGAAAATATTTCAGATAACTTTTTTTTTCTTTTTTCCCGTTACTTAGGTGCAAAATAAGGACAAAAACAGAAAACCAAAATATTTCAGATAACTTTGTTTTCTTTTTCCCGTTATTTAGGTGCAAAATAAGGACAAAAACAGAAAACCAAAATATTTCAGATAAGTTTTTTTTTCTATTTTCCCGTTATTTAGGTGCAAAATAAGGACAAAAACAGAAAACCAAAATATTTCAGATTGGTTTTTTTCTCTTTTCCTGTTATTTTCCTGTTATAAACCAAAATATTTCAGATTGGTTTTTTTCTCTTTTCCTGTTATAAACCAAAATATTTCAGATAACTTTTTTTTTCCCCGTTATTTAGGTGCAATAACTTTGTTTTCTTTTTCCCGTTATTTAGGTGCAAAATAAGGACAAAAACAGAAAACCAAAATATTTCAGATAGGTTTTTTTTTCTTTTTTCCCGTTATTTCGGTGCAAAATAAGGACAAAAACAGAAAACCAAAATATATCAGATAACTTTTTTTCTCTTTTCCCGTTATTTAGGTGCAAAATAAGGAAAAAACAGAAAACCAAAATATTTCAGATAACTTTGTTTTCTTTTTCCCGTTATTTAGGTGCAAAATAAGGACAAAAACAGAAAACCAAATTATTTCAGATAGGTTTTTTTTTCTTTTTTCCCGTTACTTAGGTGCAAAATAAGGTCAAGAACAGAAATCCAAAATATTTCATATAACTTTTTTTTCGCTTTTCCCGTTATTTAGGTGCAAAAAAGGATAAAAACAGAAAACCAAAATATTTCAGATAACTTTTTTTTCTTTTTTCACGTTATTGAAGTGCAATATAAGGACAAAAACAGAAACCCAAAATATTTCAGATAATTTTCTTTCTTTTTTCCCGTTATATAGTTGCAAAATAAGGGCAAAAACCGAAAACCAAAATATTTCAGATAACTTTTTTTTTTTCCCGTTATTTAGGTGCAATAACTTTGTTTTCTTTTTCCCGTTATTTAGGTACAAAATAAGGACAAAAACAGAAAACCGAAATATTTCAGATAACTTTTTTTTACTTTTTTCCCGTTATTTAGGTGCAAAATAAGGTCAAGAACAGAAATCCAAAATATTTCATATAACTTTTTTTTCGCTTTTCCCGTTATTTAGGTGCAAAATAAGGACAAAAACAGAAAACCAAAATATTTCAGATAAGTTTGTTTTCTTTTTCCCGTTATTTAGGTGCAAAATAAGGACAAAAACAGAAAAACAAAATATATCAGATAGTTTTTTTTTTCTTTTTTCTCGTTAATTAAGTGCAAAATAAGGACAAGAACAGAAATCCAAAATATTTCAGATAACTTTTTTTACGCTTTAGCCGTTATTTAGGTGTAAAATAAGAACAAAAATAGAAAACCAAAATATTTCAGATAACTTTTTTTTTCTTTTTTCCCGTTATTTAGGTGCAAAATAAGGTCAAGAACAAAAATCCAAAATATTTCATATAACTTTTTTTTCGCTTTTCCCGTTATTTAGGTGCAAAATAAGGACAAAAACAGAAAACCAAAATATTTCAGATAACTTTGTTTTCTTTTTCCCGTTATTTAGGTGCAAAATAAGGACAAAAACAGAAAACCAAAATATTTCAGATAAGTTTTTTTTTCTATTTTCCCGTTATTTAGGTGCAAAATAAGGACAAAAACAGAAAACCAAAATATTTCAGATTGGTTTTTTTCTCTTTTCCTGTTATTTTCCTGTTATAAACCAAAATATTTCAGATTGGTTTTTTTCTCTTTTCCTGTTATAAACCAAAATATTTCAGATAACTTTTTTTTTCCCCGTTATTTAGGTGCAATAACTTTGTTTTCTTTTTCCCGTTATTTAGGTACAAAATAAGGACAAAAACAGAAAACCGAAATATTTCAGATAACTTTTTTTTACTTTTTTCCCGTTATTTAGGTGCAAAATAAGTTCAAGAACAGAAATCCAAAATATTTCATATAACTTTTTTTTCGCTTTTCCCGTTATTTAGGTGCAAAATAAGGACAAAAACAGAAAACCAAAATATTTCAGATAAGTTTGTTTTCTTTTTCCCGTTATTTAGGTGCAAAATAAGGACAAAAACAGAAAAACAAAATATATCAGATAGTTTTTTTTTTCTTTTTTCTCGTTAATTAAGTGCAAAATAAGGACAAGAACAGAAATCCAAAATATTTCAGATAACTTTTTTTACGCTTTAGCCGTTATTTAGGTGCAAAATAAGAACAAAAATAGAAAACCAAAATATTTCAGATAACTTTTTTTTTCTTTTTTCCCGTTATTTAGGTTCAAAATAAGGTCAAGAACAAAAATCCAAAATATTTCATATAACTTTTTTTTCGCTTTTCCCGTTATTTAGGTGCAAAATAAGGGCAAAAACAGAAAACCCAAATATTTCAGATAATTTTTTTTTACTTTTTTCCCGTTATTTAGGTGCAAAATAAGGTCAAGAACAGAAATCCAAAATATGTCATATAACTTTTTTTTCGCTTTTCCCGTTATTTAGGTGCAAAATAACGACAAAAACAGAAAACCAAAATATTTCAGATAAGTTTGTTTTTTTTTCCCGTTATTTAGGTGCAAAATAAGGATAAAAACAGAAAACCAAAATATTTCAGATTGGTTTTTTTCTCTTTTCCTGTTATTTAGGTGCAAAATAAGGACAAAATTAGAAAACCAAAATATTTCAGATAACTTTTTTTTATCCCCCGTTATTTAGGTGCAAAATAAGGAAAAAACAGAAAACCAAAATATTTCAGATAACTTTGTTTTCTTTTTCCCGTTATTTAGGTGCAAAATAAGGACAAAAACAGAAAACCAAAATATTTCAGATAGGTTTTTTTTCTTTTTTCCCGTTATTTCGGTGCAAAATAAGGACAAAAACAGAAAACCAAAATATATCAGATAACTTTTTTTCTCTTTTCCCGTTATTTAGGTGCAAAATAAGGAAAAAACAGAAAACCAAAATATTTCAGATAACTTTTTTTTTCTTTTTTCCCGTTATTTAGGTGCAAAATAAGGACAAGAACAGAAATCCAAAATATATCAGATAACTTTTTTTTCGCTTTACCCGTTATTTAGGTGCAAAATAAGAACAAAAATTGAAAACCAAAATATTTCAGCTAACTTTTTTTTTCTTTTTTCCCGATATTTAGGTGCAAAATAAGGTCAAGAACAGAAATCCAAAATATTTCATATAACTTTTTTTTCGCTTTTCCCGTTATTTAGGTGCAAAATAAGGGCAAAAACAGAAAACCAAAATATTTCAGATAACTTTGATTTCTTTTTCCCGTTATTTAGGTGCAAAATAAGGACAAAAACAGAAAACCAAAATATTTCAGATAGGTTTTTTTTTCTTTTTTCGCGTTATTTCGGTGCAAAATAAGGACAAAAACAGAAAACCAAAATATATCAGATAACTTTTTTTCTCTTTTCCCGTTATTTAGGTGCAAAATAAGGAAAAAACAGAAAACCAAAATATTTCAGATAACTTTTTTTTTCTTTTTTCCCGTTATTTAGGTGCAAAATAAGGACAAGAACAGAAATCCAAAATATATCAGATAACTTTTTTTTCGCTTTACCCGTTATTTAGGTGCAAAATAAGAACAAAAATTGAAAACCAAAATATTTCAGCTAACTTTTTTTTTCTTTTTTCCCGATATTTAGGTGCAAAATAAGGTCAAGAACAGAAATCCAAAATATTTCATATAACTTTTTTTTCGCTTTTCCCGTTATTTAGGTGCAAAATAAGGGCAAAAACAGAAAACCAAAATATTTCAGATAACTTTGTTTTCTTTTTCCCGTTATTTAGGTGCAAAATAAGGACAAAAACAGAAAACCAAAATATTTCAGATAGGTTTATTTCTTTTTTCCCGTTATTTAAGTGCAAAATAAGGACAAAAACAGAAACCCAAAATATTTCAGATAATTTTCTTTCTTTTTTCCCGTTATTTAGGTGCAAAATAAGGTCAAGAACAGAAATCCAAAATATTTCATATAACTTTTTTTTCGCTTTTCCCGTTATTTAGGTGCAAAATAAGGACAAAAACAGAAAACCAAAATATTTCAGATAAGTTTGTTTTTTTTTCCCGTTATTTAGGTGCAAAATAAGGACAAAAACAGAAAACCAAAATATTTCAGATTGGTTTTTTTCTCTTTTCCTGTTATTTAGGTGCAAAATAAGGACAAAATTAGAAAACCAAAATATTTCAGATAACTTTTTTTTCCCCCCCGTTATTTAGGTGTAAAATAAGGAAAAAACAGAAAACCAAAATATTTCAGATAACTTTGTTTTCTTTTTCCCGTTATTTAGGTGCAAAATAAGGACAAAAACAGAAAACCAAAATATTTCAGATAGGTTTTTTTTTCCATTTTCCCGTTATTTAGGTTCAAAATAAGAACAAAAATAGAAAACCAAAATATTTCAGATAACTTTTTTTTTCTTTTTTCCTGTTATTTCGGTGCAAAATAAGGACAAAAACAGAAAACCCAAATATTTCAGATAACTTTTTTTTACTTTTTTCCCGTTATTTAGGTGCAAAATAAGGTCAAGAACAGAAATCCAAAATATTTCATATAACTTTTTTTTCGCTTTTCCCATTATTTAGGTGCAAAATAAGGACAAAAACAGAAAACCAAAATATTTCAGATAAGTTTGTTTTTTTTTCCCCGTTATTTAGGTGCAAAATAAGGACAAAAACAGAAAACCAAAATATTTCAGATTGGTTTTTTTCTCTTTTCCTGTTATTTAGGTGCAAAATAAGGACAAAATTAGAAAACCAAAATATTTCAGATAACTTTTTTTTCCCCCGTTATTTAGGTGCAAAATAAGGAAAAAACAGAAAACCAAAATATTTCAGATAACTTTGTTTTCTTTTTCCCGTTATTTAGGTGCAAAATAAGGACAAAAACAGAAAACCAAATTATTTCAGATAGGTTTTTTTTTCTTTTTTCCCGTTACTTAGGTGCAAAATAAGGTCAAGAACAGAAATCCAAAATATTTCATATAACTTTTTTTTCGCTTTTCCCGTTATTTAGGTGCAAAATAAGGACAAAAACAGAAAACCAAAATATTTCAGATAACTTTGTTTTCTTTTTCCCGTTATTTAGGTGCAAAATAAAGAAAAAACAGAAAACCAAAATATTTCAGATAACTTTGTTTTCTTTTTCTCGTTATTTAGGTGCAAAATAAGGACAAGAACAGAAATCCAAAATATTTCAGATAACTTTTTTTTCGCTTTACCCGTTATTTACGTGCAAAATAAGAACAAAAATAGAAAACGAAAATATTTCAGATAACTTTTTTTTTCTTTTTTCCCGTTACTTAGGTGCAAAATAAGGACAAAAACAGAAAACCAAAATATTTCAGATAGGTTTTTTTCTCTTTTTTCTCGTTATTTAGGTGCAAAATAAGGACAAGAACAGAAATCCAAAATATTTCAGATAACTTTTTTTTCGGTTTACCCGTTATTTAGGTGCAAAATAAGAACAAAAATAGAAAACCAAAATATTTCAGATAACTTTTTTTTTCTTTTTTCCCATTATTTAGGTGCAAAATAAGGTCAAGAACAGAAATCCAAAATATTTCATATAACTTTTTTTTCGCTTTTGCCGTTATTTAGGTGCAAAATAAGGACAAGAACTGGAATCCAAAATATTTCAGATAACTTTTTTTTCGCTTTACCCGTTATTTAGGTGCAAAATAAGAACAAAAATAGAAAACCAAAATATTTCAGATAACTTTTTTTTTCTTTTTTCCCGTTATTTAGGTGCAAAATAAGGTCAAGAACAGAAATCCAAAATATTTCAGATAACTTTTTTTTCGCTTTACCCGTTATTTAGGTGCAAAATAATAACAAAAATAGAAAACCAAAATATTTCAGTTAATTTTTTTTTTCTTTTTTCCCATTATTTAGTTGCAAAATAAGGTCAAGAACAGAAATCCAAAATATTTCATACAACTTTTTTTTCGCTTTTGCCGTTATTTAGGTGCAAAATAAGGACAAAAACAGAAAACCAAAATATTTCAGATAATTCTGTTTTCTTTTTCCCGTTATTTAGGTGCAAAATAAGGACAAAAACAGAAAACCAAAATATTTCAGATAACTTTGTTTTCTTTTTCCCATTATTTAGGTGCAAAATAAGGAAAAAACAGAAAACCAAAATATTTCAGATAACTTTGTTTTCTTTTTCTCGTTATTTAGGTGCAAAATAAGGACAAGAACAGAAATCCAAAATATTTCAGATAACTTTTTTTTCGCTTTACCCGTTATTTACGTGCAAAATAAGAACAAAAATAGAAAACGAAAATATTTCAGATAACTTTTTTTTCTTTTTTCCCGTTACTTAGGTGCAAAATAAGGTCAAGAACAGAAATCCAAAATATTTCATATAACTTTTTTTTCGCTTTTCCCGTTATTTAGGTGCAAAATAAGGACAAAAACAGAAAACCAAAATATTTCAGATAACTTTGTTTTCTTTTTCCCGTTATTTAGGTGCAAAATAAGGAAAAAACAGAAAACCAAAATATTTCAGATAACTTTTTTTTCTTTTTCCCCGTTATTTATGTGCAAAATAAGGACAAGAACAGGAATCCACAATATTCCAGATAACTTTTTTTTCGCTTTACCCGTTATTTAGGTGCAAAATAAGAACAAAAATAGAAAACCAAAATATTTCAGATAACTTTTTTTTTCTTTTTTCCCGTTATTTAGGTGCAAAATAAGGTCAAGAACAGAAATCCAAAATATTTCATATAACTTTTTATTCGCTTTTCTCGTTATTTAGGTGCAAAATAAGGACAAAAACAGAAAACCAAAATATTTCAGATAACTTTGTTTTCTTTTTCCCGTTATTTAGGTACAAAATAAGGACAAAAACAGAAAACCAAAATATTTCAGATAACTTTTTTTTTCTTTTTTCCAGTTATTTAGGTGCAAAATAAGGTCAAGAACAGAAATCTAAAATATTTCATATAACTTTTTTTTCGCTTTTATTTCAGATAGGTTTTTTATTTCAGATAGAAATATTTTAGATAGGTTTTTTTTTCTATTTTCTCGTTATTTAGGTGCAAAATAAGGACAAATATAGAAAACCAAAATATTTCAGATAACTTTGTTTTCTTTTTCCCGTTATTTAGGTGCAAAATAAGGAAAAAAACAGAAAACCAAAATATTTCAGATAACTTTTTTTTCTTTTTCCCCGTTATTTAGGTGCAAAAAAGGATAAAAACAGAAAACCAAAATATTTCAGATAACTTTTTTTTCTTTTTTCCCGTTATTTAAGTGCAATATAAGGACAAAAATAGAAAACCAAAATATTTCAGATAACTTTTTTTTTCTTTTTTCCCGTTATTTCGGTGCAAAATAAGGACAAAAACAGAAATCCAAAATATATCAGATAACTTTTTTTCTCTTTTCCCGTTATTTAGGTGCAAAATAAGGAAAAAACAGAAAACCAAAATATTTCAGATAACTTTTTTTTTCTTTTTTCCCGTTATTTAGGTGCAAAATAAGGACAAGAACAGAAATCCAAAATATATCAGATAACTTTTTTTTCGCTTTACCCGTTATTTAGGTGCAAAATAAGAACAAAAATTGAAAACCAAAATATTTCAGCTAACTTTTTTTTTCTTTTTTCCCGATATTTAGGTGCAAAATAAGGTCAAGAACAGAAATCCAAAATATTTCATATAACTTTTTTTTCGCTTTTCCCGTTATTTAGGTGCAAAATAAGGGCAAAAACAGAAAACCAAAATATTTCAGATAACTTTGATTTCTTTTTCCCGTTATTTAGGTGCAAAATAAGGACAAAAACAGAAAACCAAAATATTTCAGATAGGTTTTTTTTTCTTTTTTCCCGTTATTTCGGTGCAAAATAAGGACAAAAACAAAAAACCAAAATATATCAGATAACTTTTTTTCTCTTTTCCCGTTATTTAGGTGCAAAATAAGGAAAAAACAGAAAACCAAAATATTTCAGATAACTTTTTTTTTCTTTTTTCCCGTTATTTAGGTGCAAAATAAGGACAAGAACAGAAATCCAAAATATATCAGATAACTTTTTTTTCGCTTTACCCGTTATTTAGGTGCAAAATAAGAACAAAAATTGAAAACCAAAATATTTCAGCTAACTTTTTTTTTCTTTTTTCCCGATATTTAGGTGCAAAATAAGGTCAAGAACAGAAATCCAAAATATTTCATATAACTTTTTTTTCGCTTTTCCCGTTATTTAGGTGCAAAATAAGGGCAAAAACAGAAAACCAAAATATTTCAGATAACTTTGTTTTCTTTTTCCCGTTATTTAGGTGCAAAATAAGGACAAAAACAGAAAACCAAAATATTTCAGATAGGTTTATTTCTTTTTTCCCGTTATTTAAGTGCAAAATAAGGACAAAAACAGAAACCCAAAATATTTCAGATAATTTTCTTTCTTTTTTCCCGTTATTTAGGTGCAAAATAAGGTCAAGAACAGAAATCCAAAATATTTCATATAACTTTTTTTTCGCTTTTCCCGTTATTTAGGTGCAAAATAAGGACAAAAACAGAAAACCAAAATATTTCAGATAAGTTTGTTTTTTTTTCCCGTTATTTAGGTGCAAAATAAGGACAAAAACAGAAAACCAAAATATTTCAGATTGGTTTTTTTCTCTTTTCCTGTTATTTAGGTGCAAAATAAGGACAAAATTAGAAAACCAAAATATTTCAGATAACTTTTTTTTCCCCCCCGTTATTTAGGTGTAAAATAAGGAAAAAACAGAAAACCAAAATATTTCAGATAACTTTGTTTTCTTTTTCCCGTTATTTAGGTGCAAAATAAGGACAAAAACAGAAAACCAAAATATTTCAGATAGGTTTTTTTTTCCATTTTCCCGTTATTTAGGTTCAAAATAAGAACAAAAATAGAAAACCAAAATATTTCAGATAACTTTTTTTTTCTTTTTTCCCGTTATTTCGGTGCAAAATAAGGACAAAAACAGAAAACCCAAATATTTCAGATAACTTTTTTTTACTTTTTTCCCGTTATTTAGGTGCAAAATAAGGTCAAGAACAGAAATCCAAAATATTTCATATAACTTTTTTTTCGCTTTTCCCATTATTTAGGTGCAAAATAAGGACAAAAACAGAAAACCAAAATATTTCAGATAAGTTTGTTTTTTTTTCCCCGTTATTTAGGTGCAAAATAAGGACAAAAACAGAAAACCAAAATATTTCAGATTGGTTTTTTTCTCTTTTCCTGTTATTTAGGTGCAAAATAAGGACAAAATTAGAAAACCAAAATATTTCAGATAACTTTTTTTTCCCCCGTTATTTAGGTGCAAAATAAGGAAAAAACAGAAAACCAAAATATTTCAGATAACTTTGTTTTCTTTTTCCCGTTATTTATGTGCAAAATAAGGACAAAAACAGAAAACCAAATTATTTCAGATAGGTTTTTTTTTCTTTTTTCCCGTTACTTAGGTGCAAAATAAGGTCAAGAACAGAAATCCAAAATATTTCATATAACTTTTTTTTCGCTTTTCCCGTTATTTAGGTGCAAAATAAGGACAAAAACAGAAAACCAAAATATTTCAGATAACTTTGTTTTCTTTTTCCCGTTATTTAGGTGCAAAATAAAGAAAAAACAGAAAACCAAAATATTTCAGATAACTTTGTTTTCTTTTTCTCGTTATTTAGGTGCAAAATAAGGACAAGAACAGAAATCCAAAATATTTCAGATAACTTTTTTTTCGCTTTACCCGTTATTTACGTGCAAAATAAGAACAAAAATAGAAAACGAAAATATTTCAGATAACTTTTTTTTTCTTTTTTCCCGTTACTTAGGTGCAAAATAAGGACAAAAACAGAAAACCAAAATATTTCAGATAGGTTTTTTTCTCTTTTTTCTCGTTATTTAGGTGCAAAATAAGGACCAGAACAGAAATCCAAAATATTTCAGATAACTTTTTTTTCGGTTTACCCGTTATTTAGGTGCAAAATAAGAACAAAAATAGAAAACCAAAATATTTCAGATAACTTTTTTTTTCTTTTTTCCCATTATTTAGGTGCAAAATAAGGTCAAGAACAGAAATCCAAAATATTTCATATAACTTTTTTTTCGCTTTTGCCGTTATTTAGGTGCAAAATAAGGACAAGAACTGGAATCCAAAATATTTCAGATAACTTTTTTTTCGCTTTACCCGTTATTTAGGTGCAAAATAAGAACAAAAATAGAAAACCAAAATATTTCAGATAACTTTTTTTTTCTTTTTTCCCGTTATTTAGGTGCAAAATAAGGTCAAGAACAGAAATCCAAAATATTTCAGATAACTTTTTTTTCGCTTTACCCGTTATTTAGGTGCAAAATAATAACAAAAATAGAAAACCAAAATATTTCAGTTAATTTTTTTTTTCTTTTTTCCCATTATTTAGTTGCAAAATAAGGTCAAGAACAGAAATCCAAAATATTTCATACAACTTTTTTTTCGCTTTTGCCGTTATTTAGGTGCAAAATAAGGACAAAAACAGAAAACCAAAATATTTCAGATAATTCTGTTTTCTTTTTCCCGTTATTTAGGTGCAAAATAAGGACAAAAACAGAAAACCAAAATATTTCAGATAACTTTGTTTTCTTTTTCCCGTTATTTAGGTGCAAAATAAGGAAAAAACAGAAAACCAAAATATTTCAGATAACTTTGTTTTCTTTTTCTCGTTATTTAGGTGCAAAATAAGGACAAGAACAGAAATCCAAAATATTTCAGATAACTTTTTTTTCGCTTTACCCGTTATTTACGTGCAAAATAAGAACAAAAATAGAAAACGAAAATATTTCAGATAACTTTTTTTTTCTTTTTTCCCGTTACTTAGGTGCAAAATAAGGTCAAGAACAGAAATCCAAAATATTTCATATAACTTTTTTTTCGCTTTTCCCGTTATTTAGGTGCAAAATAAGGACAAAAACAGAAAACCAAAATATTTCAGATAACTTTGTTTTCTTTTTCCCGTTATTTAGGTGCAAAATAAGGAAAAAACAGAAAACCAAAATATTTCAGATAACTTTTTTTTCTTTTTCCCCGTTATTTAGGTGCAAAATAAGGACAAGAACAGGAATCCAAAATATTCCAGATAACTTTTTTTTCGCTTTACCCGTTATTTAGGTGCAAAATAAGAACAAAAATAGAAAACCAAAATATTTCAGATAACTTTTTTTTTCTTTTTTCCCGTTATTTAGGTGCAAAATAAGGTCAAGAACAGAAATCCAAAATATTTCATATAACTTTTTATTCGCTTTTCTCGTTATTTAGGTGCAAAATAAGGACAAAAACAGAAAACCAAAATATTTCAGATAACTTTGTTTTCTTTTTCCCGTTATTTAGGTACAAAATAAGGACAAAAACAGAAAACCAAAATATTTCAGATAACTTTTTTTTTCTTTTTTCCAGTTATTTAGGTGCAAAATAAGGTCAAGAACAGAAATCTAAAATATTTCATATAACTTTTTTTTCGCTTTTATTTCAGATAGGTTTTTTATTTCAGATAGAAATATTTTAGATAGGTTTTTTTTTCTATTTTCTCGTTATTTAGGTGCAAAATAAGGACAAATATAGAAAACCAAAATATTTCAGATAACTTTGTTTTCTTTTTCCCGTTATTTAGGTGCAAAATAAGGAAAAAAACAGAAAACCAAAATATTTCAGATAACTTTTTTTTCTTTTTCCCCGTTATTTAGGTGCAAAAAAGGATAAAAACAGAAAACCAAAATATTTCAGATAACTTTTTTTTCTTTTTTCCCGTTATTTAAGTGCAATATAAGGACAAAAACAGAAACCCAAAATATTTCAGATAACTTTTTTTTTCTTTTTTCCCGTTATTTAGGTGCAAAATAAGGTCAAGAACAGAAATCCAAAATATTTCATATAACTTTTTATTCGCTTTTCTCGTTATTTAGGTGCAAAATAAAGACAAAAACAGAAAATCAAAATATTTCAGATAACTTTCTTTTCTTTTTCACCGTTATTTAGGTGCAAAAAAGGATAAAAACAGAAACCAAAATATTTCAGATAACTTTTTTTTCTTTTTTCCCGTTATTTAAGTGCAATATAAGGACAAAAACAGAAACCCAAAATATTTCAGATAATTTTCTTTCTTTTTTCCCGTTATATAGTTGCAAAATAAGGGCAAAAACCGAAAACCAAAATATTTCAGATAACTTTTTTTTTTCCCCGTTATTTAGGTGCAATAACTTTGTTTTCTTTTTCCCGTTATTTAGGTGCAAAATAAGGACAAAAACAGAAAACCGAAATATTTCAGATAAGTTTGTTTTCTTTTTCCCGTTATTTAGGTGCAAAATAAGGACAAAAACAGAAAAACAAAATATATCAGATAGTTTTTTTTTTCTTTTTTCTCGTTAATTAAGTGCAAAATAAGGACAAGAACAGAAATCCAAAATATTTAAGATAACTTTTTTTACGCTTTAGCCGTTATTTAGGTGCAAAATAAGAACAAAAATAGAAAACCAAAATATTTCAGATAACTTTTTTTTTCTTTTTTCCCGTTATTTAGGTGCAAAATAAGGTCAAGAACAAAAATCCAAAATATTTCATATAACTTTTTTTTCGCTTTTCCCGTTATTTAGGTGCAAAATAAGGACAAAAACAGAAAACCAAAATATTTCAGATAACTTTGTTTTCTTTTTCCCGTTATTTAGGTGCAAAATAAGGACAAAAACAGAAAACCAAAATATTTCAGATAGGTTTTTTTTTCTATTTTCCCGTTATTTAGGTGCAAAATAAGGACAAAAACAGAAAACCAAAATATTTCAGATTGGTTTTTTTCTCTTTTCCTGTTATTTAGGTGCAAAATAAGGACAAAATTTGAAAACCAAAATATTTCAGATAACTTTTTTTTTTCCCCCGTTATTTAGGTGCAAAATAAGGAAAAACAGAAAACCAAAATATTTCAGATAACTTTGTTTTCTTTTTCCCGTTATTTAGGTGCAAAATAAGGACAAAAACAGAAAACCAAAATATTTCAGATAGGTTTTTTTTTCTATTTTCCCGTTATTTAGGTTCAAAATAAGAACAAAAATAGAAAACCAAAATATTTCAGATAACTTTTTTTTTCTTTTTTCCCGTTATTTCGGTGCAAAATAAGGACAAAAACAGAAATCCAAAATATATCAGATAACTTTTTTTCTCTTTTCCCGTTATTTAGGTGCAAAATAAGGAAAAAACAGAAAACCAAAATATTTCAGATAACTTTTTTTTTCTTTTTTCCCGTTATTTAGGTGCAAAATAAGGACAAGAACAGAAATCCAAAATATATCAGATAACTTTTTTTTCGCTTTACCCGTTATTTAGGTGCAAAATAAAAACAAAAATTGAAAACCAAAATATTTCAGCTAACTTTTTTTTTCTTTTTTCCCGATATTTAGGTGCAATATAAGGTCATGAACAGAAATCCAAAATATTTCATATAACTTTTTTTTCGCTTTTCCCATTATTTAGGTGCAAAATAAGGGCAAAAACAGAAAACCAAAATATTTCAGATAACTTTGTTTTCTTTTTCCCGTTATTTAGGTGCAAAATAAGGACAAAAACAGAAAACCAAAATATTTCAGATAGGTTTATTTCTTTTTTCCCGTTATTTAAGTGCAAAATAAGGACAAAAACAGAAAACCAAAATATTTCAGATAGGTTTATTTCTTTTTTCCCGTTATTTAAGTGCAAAATAAGGACAGAAACAGAAATCCAAAATATTTCATATAACTTTTTTTTCGCTTTTCCCGTTATTTAGGTGCAAAATAAGGACAAAAACAGAAAACCAAAATATTTCAGATAACTTTGTTTTCTTTTTCCCGTTATTTAGGTGCAAAATAAGGACAAAAACAGAAAACCAAAATATTTAAGATAGGTTTTTTTTTCATTTTTCTCGTTATTTAGGTGCAAAATAAGGACAAGAACAGAAATCCAAAATATTTCAGATAACTTTTTTTTCGCTTTACCCGTTATTTAGGTGCACAATAAGAACAAAAATAGAAAAACAAAATATTTCAGATAACTTTTTTTTTTCTTTTTTCCCATTATTTAGGTGCAAAATAAGGTCAAGAACAGAAACCCAAGATATTTCATATAACTTTTTTTTCGCTTTTGCCGTTATTTAGGTGCAAAATAAGGACAAAAACAGAAAACCAAAATATTTCAGATAATTTTGTTTTCTTTTTCCCGTTATTTAGGTGCAAAATAAGGACAAAAACAGAAAACCAAAATATTTCAGATAACTTTGTTTTCTTTTTCCCGTTATTTAGGTGCAAAATAAGGAAAAAACAGAAAACCAAAATATTTCAGATAACTTTGTTTTCTTTTTCTCGTTATTTAGGTGCAAAATAAGGACAAGAACAGAAATCCAAAATATTTCAGATAACTTTTTTTTCGCTTTACCCGTTATTTACGTGCAAAATAAGAACAAAAATAGAAAACGAAAATATTTCAGATAACTTTTTTTTTCTTTTTTCCCGTTACTTAGGTGCAAAATAAGGTCAAGAACAGAAATCCAAAATATTTCATATAACTTTTTTTTCGCTTTTCCCGTTATTTAGGTGCAAAATAAGGACAAAAACAGCAAACCAAAATATTTCAGATAACTTTGTTTTCTTTTTCCCGTTATTTAGGTGCAAAATAAGGAAAAAACAGAAAACCAAAATATTTCAGATAACTTGTTTTTCTTTTTTCCCGTTATTTAGGTGCAAAATAAGGACAAGAACAGGAATCCAAAATATTTCAGATAACTTTTTTTCGCTTTACCCGTTATTTAGGTGCAAAATAAGAACAAAAATAGAAAACCAAAATATTTCAGATAACTTTTTTTTTCTTTTTTCCCGTTATTTAGGTGCAAAATAAGGTGAAGAACAGAAATCCAAAATATTTCATATAACTTTTTATTCGCTTTTCCCGTTATTTAGGTGCAAAATAAGGACAAAAACAGAAAACCAAAATATGTCAGATAACTTTGTTTTCTTTTTCCCGTTATTTAGGTACAAAATAAGGACAAAAACAGAAAACCAAAATATTTCAGATAACTTTTTTTTTCTTTTTTCCAGTTATTTAGGTGCAAAATAAGGTCAAGAACAGAAATCTAAAATATTTCATATAACTTTTTTTTCGCTTTTATTTCAGATAGGTTTTTTATTTCAGATAGAAATATTTTAGATAGGTTTTTTTTTCTTTTTTCTCGTTATTTTGGTGCAAAATAAGGACAAATATAGAAAACCAAAATATTTCAGATAACTTTTTTTCTTTTTTTCCGTTATTTAGGTGCAAAATAAAGACAAAAACAGAAAATCAAAATATTTCAGATAACTTTCTTTTCTTTTTCCCCGTTATTTAGGTGCAAAAAAGGACAAAAACAGAAACCCAAAATATTTCAGATAATTTTCTTTCTTTTTTCTCGTTATTTAGGTGCAAAATAAGGACAGAAACAGAAAACCAAAATATTTCAGATAACTTTCTTTTCTTTTTTCCCGTTATTTAGGTGCGAAATAAGGACAAAAACAGAAAACCAAAATATTTCAGATAACTTTTTTTTTCTTTTATCCCGTTATTTAGGTGCGAAATAAGGACAAAAACAGAAAACGAAAATACTTCAGATACCTATTTCTTCTTTTTTCCTGTTATTTAGGTGCAAAATAAGGACAAAAACAGAAAACCAAAATATTTCAGATAACTTTTTTTTCTTTTTTCCCGTTATATAGTTGCAAAATAAGGACAAAAACCGAAAACCAAAATATTTCAGATAATTTTTTTTTTCCCGTTATTTAGGTGCAATAACTTTGTTGTCTTTTTCCCGTTATTTAGGTACAAAATAAGGACAAAAACAGAAAACCCAAATATTTCAGATAACTTTTTTTTACTTTTTTCCCGTTATTTAGGTGCAAAATAAGGTCAAGAACATTAATCCAAAATATTTCATATAACTTTTTTTTCGCTTTTCCCGTTATTTAGGTGCAAAATAAGGACAAAAACAGAAAACCAAAATATTTCAGATAAGTTTGTTTTCTTTTTCCCGTTATTTAGGTGCAAAATAAGGACAAAAACGGAAAACCAAAATATATCAGATAGTTTTTTTTTTCTTTTTTCTCGTTAATTAAGTGCAAAATAAGGACAAGAACAGAAATCCAAAATATTTCATATAACTTTTTTTTCGCTTTTCGCGTTATTTAGGTGCAAAATAAGGACAAAAACAGAAAACCCAAATATTTCAGATAACTTTTTTTTCGCATTTCCCGTTATTTAGGTGCAAAATAAGGACAAAAACAGAAAACCAAAATATTTCAGATAAGTTTGTTTTTTTTTCCCGTTATTTAGGTGCAAAATAAGGACAAAAACAGAAAACCAAAATATTTCAGATTGGTTTTTTTCTCTTTTCCTGTTATTTAGGTGCAAAATAAGGACAAAATTAGAAAACCAAAATATTTCAGATAACTTTTTTTTTTCCCCCGTTATTTAGGTGCAAAATAAGGAAAAAACAGAAAACCAAAATATTTCAGATAACTTTGTTTTCTTTTTCCCGTTATTTAGGTGCAAAATAAGGACAAAAACAGAAAACCAAAATATTTCAGATAAGTTTTTTTTTCTATTTTCCCGTTATTTAGGTTCAAAATAAGAACAAAAATAGAAAACCAAAATATTTCAGATAACTTTTTTTTCTTTTTTCCCGTTATTTCGGTGCAAAATAAGGACAAAAACAGAAAACCAAAATATATCAGATAACTTTTTTTTTCTTTTTTCCCGTTACTTAGGTGCAAAAAAAGGACAAAAACAGAATACCAAAATATATCAGATAACTTTTTTTTTGTTTTATCCCGTTATTTAGGTGCAAAATAAGGACAAAAACAGAAAACGAAAATACTTCAGATACCTATTTTTTCTTTTTTCCTGTTATTTAGGTGCAAAATAAGGAAAAAAACAGAAAACCAAAATATATCAGATAACTTTTTTTTTTCTTTTCCCGTTATTTAGGTGCAAAATAAGGACAAAAATAGAAAACCAAAATATTTCAGATAACTTTCTTTTCTTTTTTCCCGTTATTTAGGTGCGAAATAAGGACAAAAACAGAAAACCAAAATATTTCAGATAACTTTTTTTTTCTTTTTTCCCGTTACTTAGGTGCAAAAAAAGGACAAAAACAGAATACCAAAATATATCAGATAACTTTTTTTTTCTTTTCTCCCGTTATTTAGGTGCAAAATAAGGACAAAAACAGAAAACGAAAATACTTCAGATACCTATTTTTTCTTTTTTCCTGTTATTTAGGTGCAAAATAAGAACAAAAACAGAAAACCAAAATATATCAGATAACTTTTTTTTCTCTTTTCCCGTTATTTAGGTGCAAAATAAGGACAAAAATAGAAAACCAAAATATTTCAGATAACTTTTTTTTTCTTTTTTCCCGTTATTTAGGTGCAAAATAAGGACAAGAACAGAAATCCAAAATATTTCAAATAACTTTTTTTTCGCTTTACCCGTTATTTAGGTTGTTCTTATTTTGCACCTAATATTTCAGATAACTTTTTTTTCCCCCCGTTAATTAGGTGCAAAATAAGGAAAAAACAGAAAACCAAAATATTTCAAATAACTTTGTTTTCTTTTTCCCGTTATTTAGGTGCAAAATAAGGACAAAAACAGAAAACCAAAATATTTCAGATAGGTTTTTTTTTCTATTTTCCCGTTATTTAGGTTCAAAATAAGAACAAAAATAGAAAACCAAAATATTTCAGATAACTTTTTTTTTCTTTTTTCCCGTTATTTCGGTGCAAAATAAGGACAAAAACAGAAAACCAAAATATATCAGATAACTTTTTTTTCTTTTTTCCCGTTACTTAGGTGCAAAAAAAGGACAAAAACAGAATACCAAAATATATCAGATAACTTTTTTTTTCTTTTATCCCGTTATTTAGGTGCAAAATAAGGACAAAAACAGAAAACGAAAATACTTCAGATACCTATTTTTTCTTTTTTCCTGTTATTTAGGTGCAAAATAAGGACAAAAACAGAAAACCAAAATATATCAGATAACTTTTTTTTCTTTTTTCCCGTTATTTAGGTGCAAAATAAGGACAAAAATAGAAAACCAAAATATTTCAGAAAACTTTTTTTTTCTTTTTTTCCCGTTACTTAGGTGCAAAAAAGGACAAAAACAGAATACCAAAATATATCAGATAACTTTTTTTTCTCTTTTCCCGTTATTTAGGTGCAAAATAAGGACAAAAATAGAAAACCAAAATATTTCAGATAACTTTTTTTTTCCCCCTTTATTTAGGTGCAAAATAAGGAAAAAACAGAAAACCAAAATATTTCAGATAACTTTTTTTTTCTTTTTTCCCGTTATTTAGGTGCAAAATAAGGACAAGAACAGAAATCCAAAATATTTCAGATAACTTTTTTTCGCTTTACCCGTTAATTAGGTGTAAAATAAGAACAAAAATAGAAAACCAAAATATTTCAGATAACTTTTTTTTTCTTTTTTCCCGTTATTTAGGTGCAAAATAAGGTCAAGAATAGAAATCCAAAATATTTCATATAACTTTTTTTTCGCTTTTCCCGTTATTTAGGTGCAAAATAAGAACAAAAACAGAAAACCAAAATATTTCAGATAACTTTGTTTTCTTTTTCCCGTTATTTAGGTGCAAAATAAGGACAAAAACAGAAAACCAAAATAATTCAGATAGGTTTTTTTTCTATTTTCAGGTTATTTAGGTTCAAAATAAGAACAAAAATAGAAAACCAAAATATTTCAGATAACTTTTTTTTTCTTTTTTCCCGTTATTTAGGTGCAAAATAAGGACAAAAACAGAAAACCAAAATATATCAGATAACTTTTTTTTCTCTTTTCCCGTTATTTAGGTGCAAAATAAGGACAAAAATAGAAAACCAAAATATTTCAGATAACTTTTTTTTTCCCCGGTTATTTAGGTGCAAGATAAGCAAAAAACAGAAAACCAAAATATTTCAGATAACTTTTTTTTTCTTTTTTCCCGTTATTTAGGTGCAAAATAAGGACAGAAACAGAAAACCAAAATATTTCAGATAACTTTCTTTTCTTTTTTCCCGTTATTTAGGTGCGAAATAAGGACAAAAACAGAAAACCAAAATATTTCAGATAACTTTTTTTTTCTTTTTTCCCGTTATTTAGGTGCAAAAAAAGGACAAAAACAGAATACCAAAATATATCAGATAACTTTTTTTTTCTTTTATCCCGTTATTTAGGTGCAAAATAAGGACAAAGACAGAAAACGAAAATACTTCAGATACCTATTTTTTATTTTTTCCTCTTATTTAGGTGCAAAATAAGGACAAAAACAGAAAACCAAAATATTTCAGATAACTTTTTTTTCTTTTTTCCCGTTATATAGTTGCAAAATAAGGACAAAAACCGAAAACCAAAATATTTCAGATAACTTTTATTTTTTTTCCCGTTATTTAGGTGCAAAATAAGGAAAGAACAGAAAACCAAAATATTTGAGATAACTTTTTATTCGCTTTTCCCGTTATTTAGGTGCAAAATAAGGACAAAAACAGAAAACCAAAATATTTCAGATAACTTTGTTTTCTTTTTCCCGTTATTTAGGTACAAAATAAGGACAAAAACAGAAAACCAAAATATTTCAGATAACTTTTTTTTTCTTTTTTCCAGTTATTTAGGTGCAAAATAAGGCCAAGAACAGAAATCTAAAATATTTCATATAACTTTTTTTTCGCTTTTATTTCAGATAGGTTTTTTATTTCAGATAGAAATATTTTAGATAGGTTTTTTTTTCTTTTTTCTCGTTATTTTGGTTCAAAATAAATACAAAAACAGAAAACCAAAATATTTCAGATAATTTTTTTTTTCTTTTATCCCGTTATTTAGGTGCAAAATAAGGACAAAAACAGAAAACGAAAATACTTCAGATACCTATTTTTTCTTTTTTCCTGTTATTTAGGTGCAAAAAAGAACAAAAACAGAAAACCAAAATATTTGAGATAACTTTTTATTCTCTTTTCCCATTATTTAGGTGCAAAATAAAGACAAAAACAGAAAATCAAAATATTTCAGATAACTTTCTTGTCTTTTTCCCCGTTATTTAGGTTCAAAAAAAAACAAAAACAGAAAACCAAAATATTTCAGATAACTTTTTTTTTCTTTTATCCCGTTATTTAGGTGGAAAATAAGAACAAAAACAGAAAACGAAAATACTTCAGATACCTATTTTTTCTTTTTTCCTGTTATTTAGGTGCAAAATAAGGATAAAAACAGAAAACCAAAATATTTCAGATAACTTTTTTTTCTTTTTTCCCGTTATATAGTTGCAAAATAAGGACAAAAACCGAAAACCAAAATATTTCAGATAACTTTTTTTTTCCCGTTATTTAGGTGCAATAACTTTGTTGTCTTTTTCCCGTTATTTAGGTACAAAATAAGGACAAAAACAGAAAACCCAAATATTTCAGATAACTTTTTTTTACTTTTTTCCCGTTATTTAGGTGCAAAATAAGGTCAAGAACAGAAATCCAAAATATTTCATATAACTTTTTTTTCGCTTTTCCCGTTATTTAGGTGTAAAATAAGGACAAAAACAGAAAACCCAAATATTTCAGATAACTTTTTTTTACTTTTTTCCTGTTATTTAGGTGCAAAATAAGGTCAAGAACAGAAATCCAAAATATTTCATATAACTTTTCTTTCGCTTTTCCCGTTATTTAGGTGCAAAATAAGGACAAAAACAGAAAAGCAAAATATTTCAGATAAGTTTTTTTTTTTTTTCCCGTTATTTAGGTGCAAAATAAGGACAAAAACAGAAAACCAAAATATTTCAGATTGGTTTTTTTCTCTTTTCCTGTTATTTAGGTGCAAAATAAGGACAAAATTAGAAAACCAAAATATTTCAGATAACTTTTTTTTTCTTTTTTCCCGTTATTTCGGTGCAAAATAAGGACAAAAACAGAAAACCAAAATATATCAGATAACTTTTTTTTTCTTTTTTCCCGTTACTTAGGTGCAAAAAAAGGACAAAAACAGAATACCAAAATATTTCAGATAACTTTTTTTTTTCTTTTATCCCGTTATTTAGGTGCAAAATAAGGACAAAAACAGAAAACGAAAATACTTCAGATACCTATTTTTTCTTTTTTCCTGTTATTTAGGTCCAAAATAAGGACAAAAACAGAAAACCAAAATATATCAGATAACTTTTTTTTCTCTTTTCCCGTTATTTAGGTGCAAAATAAGGACAAAAATAGAAAACCAAAATATTTCAGATAACTTTCTTTTCTTTTTTCCCGTTATTTAGGTGCGAAATAAGGACAAAAACAGAAAACCAAAATATTTCAGATAACTTTTTTTTTCTTTTTTCCCGTTACTTAGGTGCAAAAAAAGGACAAAACAGAATACCAAAATATATCAGATAACTTTTTTTTCTTTTATCCCGTTATTTAGGTGCAAAATAAGGACAAAAACAGAAAACGAAAATACTTCAGATACCTATTTTTTCTTTTTTCCTGTTATTTAGGTGCAAAATAAGAACAAAAACAGAAAACCAAAATATATCAGATAACTTTTTTTTCTCTTTTCCCGTTATTTAGGTGCAAAATAAGGACAAAAATAGAAAACCAAAATATTTCAGATAACTTTATTTTCCCCCCCTTTATTTAGGTGCAAAATAAGGAAAAAACAGAAAACCAAAATATTTCAGATAACTTTTTTTTTCTTTTTTCCCGTTATTTAGGTGCAAAATAAGGACAAGAACAGAAATCCAAAATATTTCAGATAACTTTTTTTTCGGTTTACCCGTTATTTAGGTGCAAAATAAGGACAAAAACAGAAAACCAAAATATTTCAGATAACTTTGTTTTCTTTTTCCCGTTATTTAGGTGCAAAATAAGGACAAAAACAGAAAATCAAAATAATTCAGATAGGTTTTTTTTTCTATTTTCCGGTTATTTAGGTTCAAAATAAGAACAAAAATAGAAAACCAAAATATTTCAGATAACTTTTTTTTTCTTTTTTCCCGTTATTTAGGTGCAAAATAAGGACAAAAACAGAAAACCAAAATATATCAGATAACTTTTTTTTCTCTTTTCCCGTTATTTAGGTGCAAAATAAGGACAAAAATAGAAAACCAAAATATTTCAGATAACTTTTTTTTCCCCCGTTATTTAGGTGCAAAATAAGAAAAAACAGAAAACCAAAATATTTCAGATAACTTTTTTTTTTTTTCCCCGTTATGTAGGTACAAAATAACGACAGAAACAGAAAACCAAAATATTTCAGATAGCTTTCTTTTCTTTTTTCCCGTTATTTAGGTGCAAAATAAGGACAAAAACAGAAAACCAAAATATTTCAGATAACTTTTTTTTTCTTTTTTCCCGTTATTTAGGTGCAAAAAAAGGACAAAAACAGAATACCAAAATATATCAGATAACTTTTTTTTCTTTTATCCCGTTATTTAGGTGCAAAATAAGGACAAAGACAGAAAACGAAAATACTTCAGATACCTATTTTTTCTTCTTTCCTCTTATTTAGGTGCAAAATAAGGACAAAAACAGAAAACCAAAATATTTCAGATAACTTTTTTTTCTTTTTTCCCGTTATATAGTTGCAAAATAAGGACAAAAACCGAAAACCAAAATATTTCAGATAACTTTTATTTTTTTTCCCGTTATTTAGGTGCAAAATAAGGACAAAAAACGAAAACCAAAATATTTCAGATAATTTTTTTTTCTCTTTTCCCATTATTTAGGTGCAAAATAAGCACAAAAATGGAAATCCAAAATATTTCACATAACTTTTTTTTTCTTTTTTCCCGTTATTTAGGTGCAAAATAAGAACAAAAATAGAAAACCAAAATATTTCTTTGGTTTAACTTTGGTTTCTTTTTTCCGTTATTTAGGTGCAAAATAAGGACAAAAACAGAAAACCAAAATATTTCAGATAACTTTTTTTTTCTTTTTTCCCGTTATTTAGGTGCAAAATAAGGTCAAGAACAGAAATCTAAAATATTTCATATAACTTTTTTTTCTTTTTTCCCGTTATTTAGGTGCAAAAAAAGGACAAAAACAGAATACCAAAATATATCAGATAACTTTTTTTTTCTTTTATCCCGTTATTTATGTTCAAAATAAAGACAAAAACAGAAAATTAAAATATTTCAGATAACTTTCTTTTCTTTTTCCCCGTTATTTAGGTGCAAAAAAGGACGAAAACAGAAAACCAAAATATTTCAGATACCTTTTTTTAATTTTTCCCGTTATTTAAGTGCAATATAAGGACAAAAACAGAAACCCAAAATATTTCAGATAATTTTCTTTCTTTTTTTCCCGTTATTTAGATACAAAATAAGGACAGAAACAGAAAACCAAAATATTTCAGATAACTTTCTTTTCTTTTTTCCCGTTATTTAGGTGCAAAAAAAGGACAAAAACAGAATACCAAAATATATCAGATAACTTTTTTTTTCTTTTATCCCGTTATTTATGTGAAAATAAGGACAAAAACAGAAAACGAAAATACTTCAGATACCTATTTTTTCTATTTTCCTGTTATTTAGGTGCAAAATAAGGACAAAAACAGAAAACCAAAATATTTCAGATAACTTTTTTTTCTTTTTTCCCGTTATATAGTGGCAAAATAAGGACAAAAACCGAAAACCAAAATATTTCAGATAACTTTTATTTTTTTTCCCGTTATTTAGGTGCAAAATAAGGACAAAAACAGAAAACCAAAATATTTCAGATAACTTTTTTTTACTTTTTTCCCGTTATTTAGGTGTAAAATAAGGAAAGAACAGAAAACCAAAATATTTGAGATAACTTTTTTTCCTCGTTATTTTAGTGCAAAATAAATACAAAAACAGAAAACCAAAATATTTCAGATAAATTTTTTTTCTCTTTTCCCATTATTTAGGTGCAAAATAAGCACAAAAATGGAAAACCAAAATATTTCACATAACTTTTTTTTTCTTTTTTCTCGTTATTTAGGTGCAAAATAAGGACAAGAACAGCAATCCAAAACATTTCAGATAACTTTTTTTTCGCTCATCCCGTTATTTAGGTGCAAAATTAGGACAAAAACAGAAAGGAAAAATATTTCAGATAACTTTCTTTTCTTTTGCCCGTAATTTAGATGCAAAATAGGGACAAAAACAGAAAACCAAAATATTACAGAGTAGTTTTTTTTCTTTTTTCTCGTTACTTAGGTGCAAAATAAGGACAAAATTAGACAACCAAAATATTTCAGATAACTTTTTTTTCTTTTTTTCCGTTATTTAGGTGCAAAATAAGGACAAAAACAGAAAATCAAAATATTTCAGATAACTTTTATTATCTTTTCCCGTTATTTATGTGCAAAATAAAGACAAAAACAGAAAACCAAAATATTTCAGATAACTTTCTTTTCTTTTTCCCCGTTATTTAGGTGCAAAAAAGGACAAAAACAGAAACCAAAATATTTCAGATAACTTTTTTTTCTTTTTTCCCGTTATTTACGTGCAAAATAAGGACAAAAACAGAAACCCAAAATATTTCAGATAATTTTCTTTTCTTTTTTCCCGTTATTTAGGTGCAAAATAAGGAACTAACTGAAAACCTAAATATATCAGATAACTTTTTTTTCTTTTTTCTTGTTATTTAGGTGCGAAATAAGGACCAAAACAGGAAACCAAAATATTTCAGATAACTTCTTTTTCTTTTTTCGGGTTATTTAGTTGCAAAATAAGGACAGAAACAGAAAACCAAAATATTTCAGATACCTATTTTTTCTTTTTTCCTGTTATTTAGGTGCAAAATAAGGACAAAAACAAAAAACCAAAATATTTCAGATAACTTTTTTTTCTTTTTTCCCGTTATTTAGATGCAAAATAAGGACAGAAACAGAAAACCAAAATATTTCAGATAACTTTCTTTTCTTTATTCCCGTTATTTAGTTGCAAAATAAGGACAAAAACAGAATACCAAAATATTTCAGATAACTTTTTTCTTTTTTCCCGTTATTTAGGTGCAAAATGAGGACAAACACAGAAAACCACAACATTTCAGAGGAGTTTTTTTTTCTTTTTTCTCGTTATTTAGGTAAAAAATAAGGACAAAAATAGAAAACCAAAATATTTCAGATAACTTTTTCTTGTTTTTTCCCGTTATTTAGGTGCAAAATAAGGACAAAAACCGAAAACCAAAATATTTCAGATAACTTTTATTCTTTTTTCCCGTTATTTAGGTGCAAAAAAGGACAAAAACAGAATACCAAAATATATCAGATAACTTTTTTTTTCTTTTATCCCGTTATTTAGGTGCAAAATAAGGACAAAAAGAGAAAACGAAAATACTTCAGATACCTATTTTTTCTTTTTTCCTGTTATTTAGGTGCAAAATATGGACAGAAACAGAAAACCAAAATATTTCAGATAACTCTTTTTTCTTTTTTCCCGATATATAGTTGCAAAATAAGGACAAAAACTGAAAACCTAAATATATCAGATAACTTTTTTTGTTTTTTCCTGTTATTTAGGTGCAAAATAAGGACCAAAACAGAAAACCAAAATATTTCGGATAACTTTTTTTTACTTTTTTGCCGTTATTTAGGTGCAAAATAAGGAAAGAACAGAAAACCAAAATATTTGAGATAACTTTTTTTTCCTCGTTATTTTGGTGCAAAATAAATACAAAAACAGAAAACCAAAATATTTCAGATAATTTTTTTTTCTCTTTTCCCATTATTTAGGTGCAAAATAAACACAAAAATGGAAAACCAAAATATTTCACATAACTTTTTTTTTCTTTTTTCCCGTTATTTAGGTGCAAAATAAGGACAAAAATAGAAAACCAAAATATTTCAGATAACTTTTTTTTCTTTTTTCCCATTATTTAGGTGCAAAATAAGGACAAAAACAGAAAACCAAAATATTTCAGATAACTTTTTTTTTTCTTTTTTCCCGTTATTTAGGTGCAAAATAAGGAAAGAACAGAAAACCAAAATATTTGACATAACTTTTTTTTTTCCCCGTTATTTATGTGCAAAATAAACACAAACACAGAAAACCAAAATATTTCAGATAATTTTTTTTTCTCTTTTCCCGTTATTTAGGTGCAAAATAAGGACAAAAACAGAAAACCAAAATATTTCACTTAACTTTTTTTTCTTTTTTCCCGTTATTTAGGTGCAAAATAAGTACAAAAATAGAAAAGCAAAATATTTCAGATAACTTTTTTTTTCTTTTTTCCCGTTATTTAGTTATAAAATAAGGGTAAATCAGAAAACCAAAATATTCAGATAACTTTCTTTTTCTTTTTTCCCTTTATTTATGTGCAACATAAAGACAAAAACAGAAAACCAAAATATTTCAGAAAACTTTTTTTTCTTTTTTCCCGTTATTTAGGTGCAAAAGAAGGACAAAAATAGAAAACCAATATATTTCAGATAACTTTCTTTTCTTTTTTCCCGTTATAAGGACAAAAACAGGTGCGAAATAAGGACAAAAACAGAAAACCAAAATATTTCAGATAACTTTTTTTTCTTTTTTCCCGTTATTTAGGTGCAAAAAAAGGACAAAAACAGAATACCAAAATATATCAGATAACTTTTTTTTCTTTTATCCCGTTATTTATGTGAAAATAAGGACAAAAACAGAAAACGAAAATACTTCAGATACCTATTTTTTCTATTTTCCTGTTATTTAGGTGCAAAATAAGCACAAAAACAGAAAACCAAAATATTTCAGATAACTTTTTTTTCTTTTTTCCCGTTATATAGTGGCAAAATAAGGGCAAAAACCGAAAACCAAAATATTTCAGATAACTTTTATTTTTTTTCCCGTTATTTAGGTGCAAAATAAGGACAAAAACAGAAAACCAAAATATTTCAGATAACTTTTTTTTACTTTTTTCCCGTTATTTAGGTGTAAAATAAGGAAAGAACAGAAAACCAAAATATTTGAGATAACTTTTTTTTCCTCGTTATTTTAGTGCAAAATAAATACAAAAACAGAAAACCAAAATATTTCAGATAATTTTTTTTTCTCTTTTCCCATTATTTAGGTGCAAAATAAGCACAAAAATGGAAAACCAAAATATTTCACATAACTTTTTTTTTCTTTTTTCTCGTTATTTAGGTGCAAAATAAGGACAAGAACAGCAATCCAAAACATTTCAGATAACTTTTTTTTCGCTCATCCCGTTATTTAGGTGCAAAATTAGGACAAAAACAGAAAGGAAAAATATTTCAGATAACTTTCTTTTCTTTTGCCCGTAATTTAGATGCAAAATAGGGACAAAAACAGAAAACCAAAATATTACAGAGTAGTTTTTTTTCTTTTTTCTCGTTACTTTGGTGCAAAATAAGGACAAAATTAGACAACCAAAATATTTCAGATAACTTTTTTTTCTTTTTTTCCGTTATTTAGGTGCAAAATAAGGACAAAAACAGAAAATCAAAATATTTCAGATAACTTTTATTCTCTTTTCCCGTTATTTATGTGCAAAATAAAGACAAAAATAGAAAACCAAAATATTTCAGATAACTTTCTTTTCTTTTTCCCCGTTATTTAGGTGCAAAAAAGGACAAAAACAGAAACCAAAATATTTCAGATAACTTTTTTTCTTTTTTCCCGTTATTTACGTGCAAAATAAGGACAAAAACAGAAACCCAAAATATTTCAGATAATTTTCTTTTCTTTTTTCCCGTTATTTAGGTGCAAAATAAGGAACTAACTGAAAACCTAAATATAGCAGATAACTTTTTTTTCTTTTTTCTTGTTATTTAGGTGCGAAATAAGGACCAAAACAGGAAACCAAAATATTTCAGATAACTTCTTTTTCTTTTTTCGCGTTATTTAGTTGCAAAATAAGGACAGAAACAAAAAACCAAAATATTTCAGATACCTATTTTTTTTTTTTCCTGTTATTTAGGTGCAAAATAAGGACAAAAACAGAAAACCAAAATATTTCAGATAACTTTTTTTTCTTTTTTCCCGTTATTTAGATGCAAAATAAGGACAGAAACAGAAAACCAAAATATTTCAGATAACTTTCTTTTCTTTATTCCCGTTATTTAGTTGCAAAATAAGGACAAAAACAGAATACGAAAATATTTCAGATAACTTTTTTCTTTTTTCCCGTTATTTAGGTGCAAAATGAGGACAAACACAGAAAACCACAACATTTCAGAGGAGTTTTTTTTTCTTTTTTCTCGTTATTTAGGTAAAAAATAAGGACAAAAATAGAAAACCAAAATATTTCAGATAACTTTTTCTTGTTTTTTCCCGTTATTTAGGTGCAAAATAAGGACAAAAACCGAAAACCAAAATATTTCAGATAACTTTTATTCTTTTTTCCCGTTATTTAGGTGCAAAATAAGGACAAAAACAGAAAACCAAAATATTTCAGATAACTTTTTTTTCTTTTTTCCCGTTATTTAGGTGCAAAATAAGAACAAAAACAGAAAACCAAATTATTTCTGATAACTTTTTTTTTCCGTTATTTAGGTGCAAAATAAGGACAAAAATAGAAAACCAAAATATTTCAGATAATTTTTTTTTCTTTTTTCCCGTTATTTAAGTGCAAAATAAGGACAAAAACAGAAACCCAAAATATTTCAGATAATTTTCTTTCTTTTTTCCCGTTATTTAAGTGCAAAATAAGGACAAAAACACAAACCCAAAATATTTCAGATAATTTTTTTTTCTCTTTTCCCGTTATTTAGGTGCAAAATAAGGACAAAAACAGCAAACCGAAATATTTCACATAACTTTTTTTTCTTTTTTCCCGTTATTTAGGTGCAAAATAAAGACAAAAACAGAAAACCAAAATTTTTCAGAAAACTTTTTTTTATTTTTTCCCGTTATTTAGGTGCAAAATAAGGACAAAAATAGAAAACCAAAATATTTCAGAAAACCAAAATATTTTCTTTTTTCCCGGTATTTAAGTGCAAAATAAGGACAAAAACAGAAACCCAAAATATTTCAGATAATTTTCTTTATTTTTTCCCGTTATTTAAGTGCAAAATAACGACAAAAACAGAAACCCAAAATATTTCAGATAATATTTTTTTTTCCCTTTATTTATGTGCAAAATAAAGACAAAAACAGAAAACCAAAATATTTCAGAAAACTTTTTTTTATTTTTTCCCGTTATTTAGGTGCAAAATAAGGACAAAAATAGAAAACCAAAAATTTCAGATAATTTTTTTTTCTTTTTTCCCGTTATTTAAGTGCAAAATAAGGACAAAAACCGAGAACCAAAATATTTCAGATAATTTTTTTTCTTTTTTCCCGTTATTTAAGTGCAAAATAAGTACAAAAACAGAAACCCAAAATATTTCAGATAATTTTCTTTCTTTTTTCCCGTTATTTAGGTGCAAAATAAGGACAGAAACAGAAAACCAAAATATTTCAGATAACTTTCTTTTCTTTTTTCCCGTTATTTAGGTGCGAAATAAGGACAAAAACAGAAAACCAAAATATTTCAGATAACTTTTTTTTTCTTTTTTCCCGTTATTTAGGTGCAAAAATGGACAAAAACAGAATACCAAAATATATCAGATAACTTTTTTTTTCTTTTATCCCGTTATTTAGGTGCAAAATAAGGACAAAAACAGAAAACGAAAATACTTCAGATACCTATTTTTTCTTTTTTCCTGTTATTTAGGTGCAAAATAAGGACAAAAACAGAAAACCAAAATATTTCAGATAACTGTTTTTTCTTTTTTCCCGATATATAGTTGCAAAATAACGACAAAAACCGAAAACCAAAATATTTCAGATAACTTTTATTTTTTTCCCGTTATTTAGGTGCAAAATAAGGACAAAAACAGAAAACCAAAATATTTCAGATAACTTTTTTTTCTTTTTTCCCGTTATATAGTGGCAAAATAAGGACAAAAACCGAAAACCAAAATATTTCAGATAACTTTTATTTTTTTTCCCGTTATTTAGGTGCAAAATAAGGACAAAAACAGAAAACCAAAATATTTCAGATAACTTTTTTTTACTTTTTTCCCGTTATTTAGGTGTAAAATAAGGAAAGAACAGAAAACCAAAATATTTGAGATAACGTTTTTTTCCTCGTTATTTTAGTGCAAAATAAATACAAAAACAGAAAACCAAAATATTTCAGATAATTTTTTTTTCTCTTTTCCCATTATTTAGGTGCAAAATAAGCACAAAAATGGAAAACCAAAATATTTCACATAACTTTTTTTTTCTTTTTTCTCGTTATTTAGGTGCAAAATAAGGACAAGAACAGCAATCCAAAACATTTCAGATAACTTTTTTTTCGCTCATCCCGTTATTTAGGTGCAAAATTAGGACAAAAACAGAAAGGAAAAATATTTCAAATAACTTTCTTTTCTTTTGCCCGTAATTTAGATGCAAAATAGGGACAAAAACAGAAAACCAAAATATTACAGAGTAGTTTTTTTTCTTTTTTCTCGTTACTTTGGTGCAAAATAAGGACAAAATTAGACAACCAAAATATTTCAGATAACTTTTTTTTCTTTTTTTCCGTTATTTAGGTGCAAAATAAGGACAAAAACAGAAAATCAAAATATTTCAGATAACTTTTATTCTCTTTTCCCGTTATTTATGTGCAAAATAAAGACAAAAATAGAAAACCAAAATATTTCAGATAACTTTCTTTTCTTTTTCCCCGTTATTTAGGTGCAAAAAAGGACAAAAACAGAAACCAAAATATTTCAGATAACTTTTTTTTCTTTTTTCCCGTTATTTACGTGCAAAATAAGGACAAAAACAGAAACCCAAAATATTTCAGATAATTTTCTTTTCTTTTTTCCCGTTATTTAGGTGCAAAATAAGGAACTAACTGAAAACCTAAATATATCAGATAACTTTTTTTTCTTTTTTCTTGTTATTTAGGTGCGAAATAAGGACCAAAACAGGAAACCAAAATATTTCAGATAACTTCTTTTTCTTTTTTCGCGTTATTTAGTTGCAAAATAAGGACAGAAACAAAAAACCAAAATATTTCAGATACCTATTTTTTCTTTTTTCCTGTTATTTAGGTGCAAAATAAGGACAAAAACAGAAAACCAAAATATTTCAGATAACTTTTTTTTCTTTTTTCCCGTTATTTAGATGCAAAATAAGGACAGAAACAGAAAACCAAAATATTTCAGATAACTTTCTTTTCTTTATTCCCGTTATTTAGTTGCAAAATAAGGACAAAAAGAGAATACGAAAATATTTCAGATAACTTTTTTCTTTTTTCCCGTTATTTAGGTGCAAAATGAGGACAAACACAGAAAACCACAACATTTCAGAGGAGTTTTTTTTTCTTTTTTCTCGTTATTTAGGTAAAAAATAAGGACAAAAATAGAAAACCAAAATATTTCAGATAACTTTTTCTTGTTTTTTCCCGTTATTTAGGTGCAAAATAAGGACAAAAACCGAAAACCAAAATATTTCAGATAACTTTTATTCTTTTTTCCCGTTATTTAGGTGCAAAATAAGGACAAAAACAGAAAACCAAAATATTTCAGATAACTTTTTTTTCTTTTTTCCCGTTATTTAGGTGCAAAATAAGAACAAAAACAGAAAACCAAATTATTTCTGATAACTTTTTTTTTTTCCGTTATTTAGGTGCAAAATAAGGACAAAAATAGAAAACCAAAATATTTCAGATAATTTTTTTTTCTTTTTTCCCGTTATTTAAGTGCAAAATAAGGACAAAAACAGAAACCCAAAATATATCAGATAACTTTTTTTTTCTTTTATCCCGTTATTTAGGTGCAAAATAAGGACAAAAACAGAAAACGAAAATACTTCAGATACCTATTTTTTCTATTTTCCTGTTATTTAGGTGCAAAATAAGGACAAAAACAGAAAACCAAATTATTTTTCCCGTTATTTAGGTGCAAAATAAGGACAGAAACAGAAAACCAAAATATTTCAGTTAACTTTCTTTTCTTTTTTCCCGTTATTTAGGTGCGAAATAAGGACAAAAACAGAAAACCAAAATATTTCAGATAACTTTTTTTTTCTTTTTTCCGTTATTTAGGTGCAAAAAAGGACAAAAACAGAATACCAAAATATATCAGATAACTTTTTTTTCTTTTATCCCGTTATATAGTTGCAAAATAAGGACAAAAACCGAAAACCAAAATATTTCAGATAACTTTTATTTTTTTTCCCGTTATTTAGGTGCAAAATAAGGACAAAAACAGAAAACCAAAATATTTCAGATAACTTTTTTTTTACTTTTTTCCCGTTATTTAGGTGCAAAATAAGGAAAGAACAGAAAACCAAAATATTTGAGATAACTTTTTTTTCTTCGTTATTTTGGTGCAAAATAAATACAAAAACAGAAAACCAAAATATTTCAGATAATTTTTTTTTCTCTTTTCCCTTTATTTAGGTGCAAAATAAGCACAAAAATGGAAAACCAAAATATTTCACATAACTTTTTTTTTCTTTTTTCTCGTTATTTAGATGCAAAATAAGGACAAAATTAGACAACCAAAATATTTCAGATAACTTTTTTTTCTTTTTTTCCGTTATTTAGGTGCAAAATAAGGACAAAAACAGAAAATCAAAATATTTCGGATAACTTTTATTCTTTTTTCCCGTTATTTAGGTGCAAAATAAGGACAAAAACAGAAAAACAAAATATTTCAGATAACTTTCTTTTCTTTTTCCCGGTTATTTAGGTGCAAAAAAGGACAAAAACAGAAACCAAAATATTTCAGATAACTTTTTTTTCTTTTTTCCCATTATTTACGTGCAAAATAAGGACAAAAACAGAAACCCAAAATATATCAGATAATTTTCTTTTCTTTTTTCCCGTTATTTAGGTGCAAAATAAGGAACACACTGAAAACCTAAATATATCAGATAACTTTTTTTGTTTTTTCCTGTTATTTAGGTGCAAAATAAGGACCAAAACAGAAAACCAAAATATTTCAGATAACTTCTTTTTCTTTTTTCGCGTTATTTAGGTGCAAAATAAGGACAGAAACAGAAAACCAAAATATTTCAGATACCTATTTTTTCTTTTTTCCTGTTATTTAGGTGCAAAATAAGGACAAAAACAGAAAACCAAAATATTTCAGATAACTTTTTTTTCTTTTTTCCCGTTATTTAGGTGCAAAATAAGGACAGAAAAAGAAAACCAAAATATTTCAGATAACTTTCTTTTCTTTATTCCCGTTATTTAGTTGCAAAATAAGGAAAGAACAGAAAACCAAAATATTTGACATAACTCTTTTTTTCTTTTTTCCCGTTATTTAGGTGCAAAATAAACACAAAAACAGATAACCAAAATATTTCAGAGTTGTTTTTTTTTCTTTTTTTTCGTTATTTAAGTAAAAAATAAGGACAAAAATAGAAAACCAAAATATTTCAGATAACTTTTTTTTCTTTTTTCCCGTTATTTAGGTGCAAAATAAGGACAAAAACCGAAAACCAAAAGATTTCAGATAACTTTTATTCTTTTTTCCCGTTATTTAGGTGCAAAATAAGGACAAAAACAGAAAACCAAAATATTTCAGATAACTTTTTTTTCTTTTTTCCCATTATTTAGGTGCAAAATAAGGACAAAAACAGAAAACCAAAATATTTCAGATAACTTTTTTTTTTCTTTTTTCCCGTTATTTAGGTGCAAAAGAAGGAAAGAACAGAAAACCAAAATATTTGACATAACTTTTTTTTTCCCCCCGTTATTTAGGTGCAAAATAAACACAAACACAGAAAACCAAAATATTTCAGATAATTTTTTTTCTCTTTTCCCGTTATTTAGGTGCAAAATAAGGACAAAAACAGAAAACCAAAATATTTCACATAACTTTTTTTTCTTTTTTCCCGTTATTTAGGTGCAAAATAAGTACAAAAATAGAAAAGCAAAATATTTCAGATAACTTTTTTTTTCTTTTTTCCCGTTATTTAGTTGTAAAATAAGGGAAAATCAGAAAACCAAAATATTCAGATAACTTTCTTTTTCTTTTTTCCCTTTATTTATGTGCAACATAAAGACAAAAACAGAAAACCAAAATATTTCAGAAAACTTTTTTTTCTTTTTTCCCGTTATTTAGGTGCAAAAGAAGGACAAAAATAGAAAACCAAAATATTTCAGATAATTTTTTTTTGTCTTTTCCCGTTATTTAGGTGCAAAAAAAGGACAAAAACAGAATACCAAAATATATGAGATAACTTTTTTTTTCTTTTATCCCGTTATTTAGGTGCAAAATAAGGTCAAGAATAGATATCTAAAATATTTCATATAACTTTTTTTTCACTTTTCCCGTTATTTATGTGCAAAAAAGGACAAAAACAGAAAACCAGAATATTTCAGATAACTTTCTTTTCTTTTTTCCCGTTATTTAGGTGCGAAATAAGGACAAAAACAGAAAACCAAAATATTTCAGATAACTTTTTTTTTCTTTTATCCCGTTATTTAGGTGCAAAATAAGGACAAAAACAGAAAACAAAAATACTTCAGATACCTATTTTTTCTTTTTTCCTGTTATTTAGGTGCAAAATAAGGACAAAAACAGAAAACCAAAATATTTCAGATAACTGTTTTTTCTTTTTTCCCGATATATAGTTGCAAAATAACGACAAAAACCGAAAACCAAAATATTTCAGATAACTTTTATTTTTTTTCCCGTTATTTAGGTGCAAAATAAGGACAAAAACAGAAAACCAAAATATTTCAGATAACTTTTTTTTACTTTTTTCCCGTTATTTAGGTGCAAAATAAGGAAAGAACAGAAAACCAAAATATTTGAGATAACTTTTTTTTCCTCTTTATTTTGGTGCAAAATAAATACAAAAACAGAAAACCAAAATATTTCAGATATTTTTTTTTTCTCTTTTCCCATTATTTAGGTGCAAAATAAACACAAAAATGGAAAACCAAAATATTTCACATAACTTTTTTTCCTTTTTTCCCGTTATTTAGGTGCAAAATAAGGACAGAAACAGAAAACCAAAATATTTCAGATAACTCTTTTTTCTTTTTTCCCGATATATAGTTGCAAAATAAGGACAAAAACCGAAAACAAAATAATTTCAGATAACTTTTATTTTTTTTCCCGTTATTTAGGTGCAAAATAAGGACAAAAACAGAAAATAAAATATTTCAGATAACTTTTTTTTACTTTTTTCCCGTTATTTAGGTGCAAAATAAGGAAAGAACAGAAAACCAAAATATTTGAGATAACTTTTTTTTCCTCGTTATTTTTGTGCAAAATAAATACAAAAACAGAAAACCAAAATATTTCAGATAATTTTTTTTTCTCTTTTCCCATTATTTAGGTGCAAAATAAACACAAAAATGGAAAACCAAAATATTTCACATAACTTTTTTTTTCTTTTTTCCCGTTATTTAGGTGCAAAATAAGGACAAAAATAGAAAACCAAAATATTTCAGATAACTTTTTTTTTCTTTTTTCCCGTTATTTATGTGCAAAATAAGGTCAAGAACAGAAATCTAAAATATTTCATATAACTCTTTTTCGCTTTTCCCGTTATTTAGGTGCAAAATAAGGACAAAAACAGAAAACCAAAATATTTCATATAACTTCCTTTTCTTTTTCTCCGTTATTTAGGTGCAAAATAAGGACAAAAACAGAAAACCAAAATATTTCAGATAACTTTTTTTTCTTTTATCCCGTTATTTAAGTGCAATATAAGGACAAAAACAGAAACCCAAAATATTTCAAATAATTTTCTTTCTTTTTTCCCGTTATTTAGGTGCAAAATAAGGACAGAAACAGAAAACCAAAATATTTCAGATAACTTTCTTTTCTTTTTTCCCGTTATTTAGGTGCGAAATAAGGACAAAAACAGAAAACCAAAATATTTCAGATAACTTTTTTTTTCTTTTTTCCCGTTATTTAGGTGCAAATAAGGACAAAAACAGAATACCAAAATATATCAGATAACTTTTTTTTCTTTTATCCCGTTATTTAGGTGCAAAATAAGGACAAAAACAGAAAACCAAAATATTTCAGATAACGTTTTTTTCTTTTTTCCCGTTATATAGTTGCAAAATAAGGACAAAAACCGAAAACCAAAATATTTCAGATAACTTTTATTTTTTTTCCCGTTATTTAGGTGCAAAATAAGGACAAAAACAGAAAACCAAAATATTTCAGATAACTTTTTTTTACTTTTTTCCCGTTATTTAGGTGCAAAATAAGGAAAGAACAGAAAACCAAAATATTTGAGATAACTTTTTTTTCTTCGTTATTTTGGTGCAAAATAAATACAAAAACAGAAAACCAAAATATTTCAGATAATTTTTTTTTCTCTTTTCCCTTTATTTAGGTGCAAAATAAGCACAAAAATGGAAAACCAAAATATTTCACATAACTTTTTTTTTCTTTTTTCTCGTTATTTAGATGCAAAATAAGGACAAAATTAGACAACCAAAATATTTCAGATAACTTTTTTTTCTTTTTTTCCGTTATTTAGATGCAAAATAAGGACAAAAACAGAAAATCAAAATATTTCGGATAACTTTTATTCTTTTTTCCCGTTATTTAGCTGCAAAATAAGGACAAAAACAGAAAACCAAAATATTTCAGATAACTTTCTTTTCTTTGTCCCGGTTATTTAGGTGCAAAAAAGGACAAAAACAGAAACCAAAATATTTCAGATAACTTTTTTTTCTTTTTTCCCATTATTTACGTGCAAAATAAGGACAAAAACAGAAACCCAAAATATTTCAGATAATTTTCTTTTCTTTTTTCCCGTTATTTAGGTGCAAAATAAGGAACAAACTGAAAACCTAAATATATCAGATAACTTTTTTTGTTTTTTCCTGTTATTTAGGTGCAAAATAAGGACCAAAACAGAAAACCAAAATATTTCAGATAACTTCTTTTTCTTTTTTCGCGTTATTTAGGTGCAAAATAAGGACAGAAACAGAAAACCAAAATATTTCAGATACCTATTTTTTCTTTTTTCCTGTTATGTAGGTGCAAAATAAGTACAAAAACAGAAAACCAAAATATTTCAGATAACTTTTTTTTCTTTTTTCCCGTTATTTAGGTGCAAAATAAGGACAGAAACAGAAAACCAAAATATTTCAGATAACTTTCTTTTCTTTATTCCCGTTATTTAGTTGCAAAATAAGGAAAGAACAGAAAACCAAAATATTTGACATAACTCTTTTTTTCTTTTTTCCCGTTATTTAGGTGCAAAATAAGGACAAAATCCGAAAACCAAAAGATTTCAGATAACTTTTATTCTTTTTTCCCGTTATTAGGTGCAAAATAAGGACAAAAACAGAAAACCAAAATATTTCAGATAACTTTTTTTTCTTTTTTCCCATTATTTAGGTGCAAAATAAGGACAAAAACAGAAAACCAAAATATTTCAGATAACTTTTTTTTTTCTTTTTTCCCGTTATTTAGGTGCAAAAGAAGGAAAGAACAGAAAACCAAAATATATGACATAACTTTTTTTTTTTCCCCGTTATTTAGGTGCAAAATAAACACAAACACAGAAAACCAAAATATTTCAGATAATTTTTTTTCTCTTTTCCCGTTATTTAGGTGCAAAATAAGGACAAAAACAGAAAACCAAAATATTTCACATAACTTTTTTTTCTTTTTTCCCGTTATTTAGGTGCAAAATAAGTACAAAAATAGAAAAGCAAAATATTTCAGATAACTTTTTTTTTCTTTTTTCCCGTTATTTAGTTGTAAAATAAGGGAAAATCAGAAAACCAAAATATTCAGATAACTTTCTTTTTCTTTTTTCCCTTTATTTATGTGCAACATAAAGACAAAAACAGAAAACCAAAATATTTCAGAAAACTTTTTTTTCTTTTTTCTCGTTATTTAGGTGCAAAAGAAGGACAAAAATAGAAAACCAAAATATTTCAGATAATTTTTTTTTGTCTTTTCCCGTTATTTAGGTGCAAAATAAGGACAAAAAAAAAACCAAAATATTTCACATAACTTTGTTTTTCTTTTTTCCCGTTATTTAGGTGCAAAATAAGGACAAAAACAGAAAACGAAAATATTGCTGATAACTTTTTTTTCTTGTTTCCCGTTATTTAGGTGCAAAATAAGGAAAAAACAGAAAACCAAAATATTTCAGATAACTTTTTTTTCCTTTTTTCCCGTTATTTAGTTGCAAAATAAAGACAAAAACAGAAATCCAAAATATTTCAGATAACTTTTTTTTTCTTTTTTCCCGTTATTTAGGTGCAAAATAAGAACAAAAATAGAAAACTAAAATATTTCAGATAACTTTTTTTTCTTTTTTTCCGTTATTTAGGTGAAAAAAAAAGAACAAAAACAGAAAATCAAAATATTTCAGATAACTTTTATTCTTTTTTTCCGTTATTTAGGTGCAAAATAAGGACAAAAACAGAAAATCAAAATATTTCAAATAACTTTTATTCTTTTTTCCAGTTATTTAGGTGCAAAATAAGGACAAAAACAGAAAATCAAAATATTTCAGATAACTTGTATTATTTTTTCCCGTTATTTAGGTGTAAAATAAGAACAAAAATAGAAAACTAAAATATTTCAGATAACTTTTTTTTCTTTTTTTCTGTTTTTTAGGTGCAAAATAAGGACAAAAACAGAAAATCAGAATATTTCAGATAACTTTTATTCTTTTTTTCCGTTATTTAGGTGCAAAATAAGGACAAAAACAGAAAATCAAAATTTTTCAGATAACTTTTATTCTTTTTTCCAGTTATTTAGGTGGAAAATAAGTAGAGAACAGAAAACCAAAATATTTCAGATAACTTTTTTTTCTTTTTTCCCGTTATTTAGGTGCAAAATAAGGACAAAAACAGAATACCAAAATATTTCAGATAACTTTCTTTTCTTTTTTCCCGTTAGTTAGGTGCAAAA